>JADLZL010001789.1:0-371195 GCA_015844335.1 Chrysopogon serrulatus | reverse complement strand
CTATCAATTCATTTGGAGAGCTAGAAGCCCTAACTCATTTAGAGCTCTTGTAATTAGAAAATAGGGAGAGAGGAGAGGAAGAAGAAGAAGAGGAGCCGCTTGTCGGATCTTCCTCAACTTTGTACCTCTACGGAGACAGTTCATCTTCAAGTTCTTCAGTTGATAACTCTAAGTCTTCTATTTGATTAAGTTTTTATTCTTACTTTTACTTTGTTTACGGGATCTTAGCTTGTATTGAGTGCTCTAGTTAGCGTCGCGTGACTAGAGTAGTAATCGTTAAGCGTAGACGTGGTGTCTAGGCTAGAGTTTACCCGAGTTTGCCCAATTCCTACGGTTAGTTGTGGTAGCCTTCAGAGGTGACAGCTTTTGTTGGCCTTCGTATTCCATCATGTCGAATTGGTGTTTCGTAGAGCTTTGGCACCCTTCCCAACTACCTTCTTCCCAGTCTTATTCGAGAGTTGGAAAGGTACTGTTGCTCTAAAGTAGACAAGTATTATAAGTCTGATTCTTAGTTATCTAGATCACCTTAGATAGCCCCTCTCTACCCACCAAAAAATATTTATCTTTTCTATCCTTGGACGTTCTTGATTCGTTATTAGTTCACTTCGCGTTCCTCGTGGAAAATCGATATGTTGGAATACTCTTAGGTGAAAGCTACAGCGGTATCCGTGCGCTTGCGGATTTATCTCTTTGATTATTCTGTGTGCGTTAAATATACCAATAAGCTTTCTGCCGCCGTTGTCAAGGAACGGTAGCTGTTCTGGGATCGAGCCAAGTTCATCCGTGTATCTTTTATTTTCCAAATGGTAGTTGTTCTGGGATCGAGCCAAGTTCATTCGTGTATCTTTTATTTTCATTTTATCACCACCTTTACCTTACCATATGGATTCCACGCCTATCTTTCAATTTTCGGCTCTAAAGGGCGAGTTATTGGAGCCTCCACCATCATCACATCCTATACTCATAGATGGCTATGAGCTTCGCCCTGCTTTTATAGCCATGGTTCGGGAGCAATCCTTCTCTGGATTAGAAGACGAAAATCCATACACCCATCTTAGAGAATTTGAGCAATTGTGTTCTTGCTTGAATATTGCTGGCATGACACAAGAGACCCTTAAATGAAAATTGTTTCCGTTCTCCCTTTTAGGAAGAGCAAAATAGTGGTATGCTCATACTGTAGGAGGAGTAAAAGGAAATTGGAATGAACTTCAAGACAAATTTTGTCTTGCTTTCTTCCCTCTTTCTCGGATCGCCACTCTTCGAATAGAAGTTCTTACCTTTAAACAAAAGGAGAGGGAGACATTAGGAGCAGCTTGGGCTAGATTTTTAAGTCTTATCAATACCGGTCCAGCCCTTCACTTACCAGACCACGTGCTTCTTTACCACTTTTATTTTGGTCTTAACAAAGGAAGCTGCTCTACATCTTGACCTATCTTCTGGATGTTCATTCTCGCATAACACCATGAGCGAAGGGAAAGCTATACTAGAGAAAATCCTTTGAAAACACCCCCTTACACTGTATCTTTGATGAATTTCCTAAAGAAGAAGAAGTCAAGTCAAGCCAAGCCCCCACCAACAAGAGGGAGAGACACAACCAAATCTGAAATTCCTTCAAATTCTTTAGATGATTTGGTTGTTAAAGAATCTCTAATAGAGGAAACGCAACACATTTTTAGAAGATGATGAACCTCATCCTTCCACGTTCCCTTTTCAAATCGAGGATGGTCTTTTTTGAAGATTTTGGCAATGCCTCGAATTTACCAGTTCAAGTGAAGCCTCGACACACTACGTGTCATATGAGGGTGATGATGGCCCAAATAATGATTCTTTCCTTATGGAACATATTAAAGGACTATTGGCCATCATGAGTCATGAGTGGTTGGCAGAAGCGGAGTTATCCACTGAGGTAGCCCGAATCAATACCCCCTCTGATGTTATCACTTGCATCCTTAAGGGAACCACTATAAAGGGCTACTACAGTCCAACCGTTGGGATGAATATCATTTTAAAGGCGTTAGCCAAACAACTTTTCCCCAACGAGTTCTTGATCCTATCTCATAAGCTTTTACGAATTCCTTCTGGAGTTACTCTTGAAAGTTATGGGGTCATAAGGTCTATTCCATTGTGAATACAATGTTCTGAGTATCGTCTAGATTTTCATACTTTTGACATCTCAGACACATCCATCTTGATTGGTGTACCTTTTGGGACACTCTTTCAAGAAAGACCAAATCAGGGTCTCTTAGATGTAAAACTAGAAAGTTCTCCTATCACCATCTCGCTTGCACGCTCAAATAATGCAATAGTAGAACCCAAGCCTGAACCAGACCCTGTTGAGGAAGTCTTAATGTCATCCTTAGAAGACATGGTCCAACCAGCTCTCGATGATGAACACTTTATTCAAGAAGAGGAAGAGTTAGTAGAGCCTGTTAAGATAGATGAAATAGAGGTGCCATCACAACCATTAGTTGAGCTAAAACCTCTTTCTTACCGGCTTAAAATATGTCTTTCTCAATAATAACCAAGAAACACCTGTCATCATAGTGACAAGCTTTCTGAAGAAGAAACTCATCAACTTATAGCTGTCCTAGAAAGACATAAACCAGCAATAGGTTACTCACTTCAATACCTCAAGGGAATTAGTCCCATTCTATGCACTCATCGTATTCCCATCGATCCTGATTCTTCACCATCGAGGGAACCACAAAGGAGACTTAACAACGCAATGTGAGAAGTTGTTAAGAAAGAGGTTCTTAAGCTTTTACACGCTAGGATTATTTATCCCGTACCTCATAGTGAGTGGGTTAGCCCTGTCCAAGTTGTGCCAAAGAAAGGAGGAATGACAGTCGTTAGGAATGAGAAGAATGAGCTCATCCCTCAACGTACTGTCACGGGGTGGCGTATGTGCATTGACTACCGAAAACTTAATAAGGCTACAAAGAAAGATCACTTCCCGTTACCCTTCATTGATAAAATGTTAGAACGGCTTGCAAATCACTCTTTCTTTTGTTTCCTTGACAGGTATTCCGGATATCATCAAATCCCAATCCACCCAGATGACCAAAGTAAGACCACTTTCACATGCCCATTTGGAACTTATGCATATTGACGAATGTCATTTGGGCTGTGTAATGCTCCAGCTTCTTTTCAGTGCATAATGTCTATTTTCTCTGATATGATCGAGAAAATCATAGAGGTGTTCATGGATGACTTTACCGTCTATGGCAAAACCTTCGATGAATGTTTAGAGGATCTAGACATGGTCTTACAACGGTGTGAAGAAAAGCACTTAGTCCCGAATCGGAAAAAATACCATTTTATGGTTCGAGAAGGAATAGTGCTAGGACACAAGGTGTCCGAACGTGGGATAGAAGTGGATAGAGCAAAGATTGAAGTTATTGAACAACTTCTACCTCCAACAAATGTGAAAGGCATTCGTAGCTTTCTAGGCCACGCAGGGTTCTATAGGCGTTTCATCAAAAACTTTTCTTAAATTGTTAGACCCCCTCGACTAGCCTCCTAGCCAAAGATGCACCTTTTTTTTTTAACATTGAGTGCCTTGAAGCCATTGAAATTCTTAAGAGGGCACTCATCTCAGCTCCAATAATCCAACCACCTGACCGAGTCTACCCTTTGAGATCATGTGTGATGCTAGTGACTTTACGATTAGTGCTTTGTTTTTAGGACAAACCAAAGACAAGAAACATTACGCTATATCCTATGCTAGCAAAACCTTGTCTGCAGCCGCAGCTTAATTATGCTACCACTAAAAAGAGATGTTGGCGGTGGTCTTTGCAATAGACAAGTTTAGATCTTACTTAGTGGGGGCAAAGGTAATAATTTATACAGATCATGCCGCACTTAAATACCTCCTCACTAAGAAAGATGCTAAGCCTCGGTTAATCCGATGGATTCTTTTGCTCTAAGAATTTAACATAGAAATAAGGGATAAGAAGGAGCAAAAAATTCGGTAGCTGACCACTTATCTAGACTTCAATATAAAGACACATATGAGCTACCTATTAATGACTATCTAAGGAATGACACGCTTCTAGCGGTAACGGACTCCGATCCTTGGTACGCAAATATTGTCAATTATATGGTTGCGTGTTATGTTCCACCGGGGAAGATAAGAGGAAGCTCAAGTATGAAAGTCGTATCCACTTGTGGGATGATCCATATCTTTACTGGGTCTCGTGCCGAAGGATTGTTATGGAGGTGTGTCCCCATAGTTGAAGGAATAAAAATCATTGAGAGATGTCATACATCACCCTATGGAGGACATTATGGAGCGTTCCGTACACATGCTAAGATTTGGCAAAGTGGATTTTTCTGGCCAACGATGTATCAAGATACAAAGGAGTTTATTAGAAGATGTCTCAGATGCCAGAAATATAGAAACATCAATACTCGGGATGCAATGCCACTCACAAAAAACCTTCAAGTAGAACTGTTTGATGTCTGGGGAATTGATTTCATGGGACCACTCCCAAAGTCAGGAGATGCAGAATATATCTTGGTGGCAGTTGACTACGTGTCCAAACAGATAGAAGCATTACCATGTCGAGCTGCCGACTCCAAGCACTCTAAGAAGATGTTCAATGAAGTAATATTTCCACGATTCAGAATGCCTAGATTGGTCATAAGTGATGGAGGACCATATTTCATTGAAAAAGATTCCGGCAGTTCTTAGCGAGAATGGAGTCAAACACAACATTGCAACTCCATACCATCCCCAAACAAGTGGTCAAGCTGAAACATTAAATAAGCAAATCAAAAACATTCTACAAAAGACCGTGGATGAGATGGGCAAGAAATGGAAGTATAAGCTTTCTGATGCACTATGGGCCTACCGAACTGCATACAAGACACCCATAGGCATGACACCTTATCAGCTGGTATATGGTAAAACATGCCACTTGCCTGTTGAATTGGAATTCAAAGCGCCTTGGGCAATCAAGAAATAGAACATGGATCTTCATCTTGGCGGCAAGAATCGACAAATACAAATATCCGAGCTTGAAGAATGGAGAGAGAAGGCTTATCACAACTCCAAGATTTACAAAGAAAGAACAAAAAAGATGGCATGATAAGAGAATCAAGCACAAGGAGTTTAAGCCTGGAGATAAAGTCCTGCTATTTAATTCAAGAGTAAAGCTCTTTGGCCATGGAAAACTTTGAAGCAAATGGGAAGGACCATTCAAGGTAGTTGAAACCTCATCACATGATGCCATTACAATTCAAGATGACTCGGTAACATCTTCAAGGTAAATGGCCAACGATTGAAAATATTCCTTGAAACTGAAAATTTAGAAGAGATAGACATGATTGAATTTTTGTAATTTAATGATCCTATCTAAAAAGAATTCAATCACCAAGACTCTGGATAACTGAAACTTACATACATAACACTTAATATGTTCCATGAGTTTTATGTCTATTTGAGTTGTGCAGGATTTGAAAGTTTGAGAAGAGGTCATAAGAGTGAACAAGGACTAAGCAAATATCTAGCTTAGGGGAGGGCATCCCCTAGTTATCGGTAAGTATACCTATGCGATTATCGAGTCTATCTTATAGTCATAAAATACCAAAAATATATGGGCACATGAAGATCCACGTCTCAGAGTCTTTTGTGAGTCCATTAGTATAAAAAGAAATAAAAAGATGAATAATTATTAAAACCAAATAAAGATACTTTAGTTATTTATTAGGTGTAATCCTAGAGTGTGTATCTAGTTTGTTATGAGTCAAATAAAAAACTGAAGAACAATAAAATTTTGTCTTGGAGATGATGAATATTTGCTCTGTAAGTAATTCCTTTCAAGTGCCTAGTTTTCAACCTTAAATTCTCCCGAGTTTTGGATATGACTGTTTTGATATAAGAATTTACTCGAACCTAAAACTTGTGGAGACATATGCTTAAGCTAAGTCTAGGTGATTGAGGGATATGATATGAGAAAGTCTAAGCTGCTATTTATCTTATTCCTAACGATACTAAGTTCTGGAGATTTATTTTTTGAAAACTCTAAAATCTTACATGATAAGCCCTTGTATGACAAAGTTTGAATTCCTACCAAAACCATATATGATATACATTTAGAATAGAAAAACCTTTGTTCATTTATGCTGCTTGCTTTGCATTGAGTTCAGTCAACCTTTGTCGTATACCTTATGAGAGTCTTGTCATGTTTTTAAAATCAAGATCACTTATACACTCCACCTACATATGCATTGCTCCTACCCTAGGAGTAAGCGCAATCATTTTCCACTTTCATCCAGATCCACCTTAAAAATGTTTTTGTCCCACACTGGGAGTAAAGCACCCAAAAATATATCCTATAGGACAACCTTTGTTAAATGCTCTGAGTTCTTATTGTTATCTCTCCAATTATTTATTGTATTCAAAGGATGCATGTGTCTATGCAAAAAGAAAAAGTATTAAAAAAAGAGAAAAAGGGAGTTAAAAATGGACAAGTGTCCAAGCAATTAAAACAATGGGTACTTAGATACTCGCCTCCCTGAAAAAAAAAGAAAGAAAAAAAAAAAAAAAGGACAAGAATAAAGATAGCCCATGTTTTCCTGCGAATGTTCTAAGTCCAAGAGAGAGAGAGATTTATTTTCAAAGAGCAAAAGTAGAATTAGGATTAGCCACCATATATTCATCTATCCACCATATTCCATACGCATGCACATCTTGGTTTGCTTGTATGACTTGACTCTCTATGAATCCATTGTTTGATTTTACAATATATGCATTGCAAATATGTTCATCCTTGTTTTAATGCCACTTCTATGAGCTCCACTATAATCTATAGTTGTAGGAGGGCATGACATCATTAATGCCTCAGTGAGATCCATAAATACTACATATAATAAGAGACTTGAGGGTGTCATACAAAGCTAAGCTCTGAGTTTTATTTCAAAAACTTGTAAAAACTCCGAATATTGGTTGAGTGAAGAATTTGAGACATAGTGCTTGACTTGATTGTTCTATCTTTCAATTACTCATGACCCACACGAAAGTTGAAAAGCTCCATAGTTAACGGTAAAATAGGTAAGTTTAAAAGTTAGAGCAGTTTTGTCTAAAATCCGGAGGAGAATTTACGTTTGAAGGCATGTGTATTTTTAAGGTGTGAAAGCATTGTAGCAACTCGCTGATCTAAGTTTAGTAGTTAGGCTTTGCTAAGGGACTAGCAAAGGGTAAGCTTGGGGAGCTTGTTGACGGTGGATAAGCGTCGACATTTAATAGTGTAATCAACATGAGAATTGATCCATACACTTGCAAATAGAGAAGTATAGGGTTTTATCAGACAAATTCCACGAACTTTGGTGAATTATTATTTTCCAGGGATTGTTCTAGAAAGCCACGAAAAAGGGCCTAACTATCAAACGGAATAATAAAACTTGACACCAACGATACCCGCACATTGGACTCGGGAAGGATCTAGAAAACACCAGAACGAAGCGGGCGCAAGCGGCGAAGTGGTGGGGCCGGTCGGCCTGAAAAAAATGCCGGGCGGCCTCCCCCAAAGAACCTCCTACGCCCTTCGGAAGCTTCCTCCACCGCCTTTGAGGGTTAATATCCACCGTACCTGAAGTCGGTTTGATCAAACGGCCATCGTGCATCCCACCAGACTATAAATATAGGGCTAGACCCCCCAGGGAAACCCTAATTCATTCTATCAATTCATTTGGAGAGCTAGAAGCCCTAGCTCATTTAGAGCTCTTGTAATTAGAAAATAGGGAGAGAAGAGAGGAAGAAGTAGAAGAGGAGCCGGCTTGTCGGATCTTCCTCAACTTTGTACCTCTATGGAGACAGTTTATCTTCAAGTTCTTCAGTTGGTAACTCTAAGTCTTCTATTTGATTAAGTTTTGTTCTTACTTTACTTTGTTTACGGGATCTTAGCTCGTATTGAGTGCTCTAGTTAGCGTACGTGACTAGAGTAGTAATCGTTAGCGTAGACGTGGTGTCTAGGCTAGAGTTTACCTGAGTTTGCGCTCAATTCCTACGGTTAGTTGTGGTAGCCTTCAGAGGTGACCGCTTTTGTTGGCCTTCGTATTCCATCACGTCGGAATTGGTGTTTCGTGGAGCTTTTGGCAGCCTTCCCCAACTACCTTCTTCTTAGACTTATTCGAGAGTTGGGAAGGTACCGTTGCTCCAAAGTAGACAAGTATTGTAAGTCTGATTCTTAGTTATCTAGATCACCTTAGATAGCCCCTCTCTACCCACCAAAAAACATTTATCTTTTCTATCCTTGGACGTTCTTGATTCATTACTAGTTCACTTCGCGTTCCTCATGGAAAATCGATACCTCGGAATACTCTTAGGTGAAAGCTACAAATGCGGTATCCGTGCGCTTACGGATTTATCTCTTTGATTATTCTCAGGTGCGTTAAATATACCAACAAAGACCCTCCATTTCCAAACCTGCAAATATCATTGGAAAACTATTGAGGTGGGGACTATTACCCCAACCCCTTGTGACCTCTCAAAAAAAGAGCATTAGTGCTAGATTTTGTGTTGACTTTGGTAGTGTTAGGAAGACCTATATTTATGTTAAAGAGGACATGAATAATCTAAGTTATGAGGATGCACATTTACACTTTCCATATGTATAATTAGTTGTTTAAATAAACTTTTATAAATAACATGACATCATATATCATATGCTACAACAATTATAATAGACAACATAATCTATGGTTATGTGCACCACCATAGCAACACTTGTAGCATGAAAGGGCCTTCAAAAAGAAATGAAGAGATGACACTCACAGGCATTGTCATTGCCATTAATTGTCTAACTAGTCAACGCCATATCATACATTTTAATCTTATAGACCAATTTCTTCAAACTCCAGACAATTACTTCAATAAAAATGTGACAACAATAGCCACCATTTCCATGTACAACCAGATAAGCAAGAACATAATGATATTTCGTGAGATAAGGATTGGTGTTGAACAAGCACCACTAAATTGATGTCCCTAATGTTATCTCCCCTCCCTTTTAAGCTAAATCCACCCTTAGTCTTGCAGCTGCAACTAACCTGACATCCAAACTTTGTTTAGACATGCCACCCCCACAATGATAATGTCAAGAAATAACCAAATGCAACAGGCACATGGCTAAAACCCATAGGTTCCATCTCAAGACGTATAGGACGAGTCATCCATAGCAATTCTATGAGTTGATGCCAAGGTGGATCCAACTTTTGAGCAAGCCTTGGAGTACAAATAATCATGTTTTAATCATTTAATGAGGTGTAGACCTAGATCCATCCATAACCAAATCATTGAAGATGAGCTACTACCAACCCATGTAGAGCTCATGGCCATCCATTTGATTTTCCCTTCAACTTAGAGGATGATGATCACCATCCTATATTAGGTCAAATGACATTGCTATATTCTCCCAACTAGGATGACACTAGGATGATAGAATCCCAAACCAAGGGGCCACCCGCAAGACAACCTTGGCCACCACTATGGTTTTTGACCTCGTGGCGACAGTGTAAAGGTGCACCTATGCATTACCATAGTACCACATATGAAGGATGACCAAACTGAAGGGACCATAACCCCTAAGAGAGGGGTGAATTAGTCACTAAAAAAACTAAGGCCCAAAGAAACTTATAAAAACCTACACATGTTCTATCTTAATGTGCACTACAATTTTATAAGTGTTATTATCTCTAAAAAACATAAAAAGAGTTTGCATACTAGGTTCCAATCCTATCAACTAACTTACCAAGTTATCCAATAAAGATAAAGCACACACCAAGGAATGCAATAAAAATGCAAAAATGTAAATTCTAGTAGACAATGCAAACTCTTGCACGATGATATTTCCTGAGGTATCAAGAAACATGAACTTTCCACAGATATCATTGGAGCCCCTCATAGGGATGCCCTCGTAGGGACCAAGCTCCATAGTCCAATAACTCCACGGATAGGTCAGTGCCGCGTGCAAGTGGGTTTCTGCCAAGCCTCTCTAGGACTGCTCCCCCATGTTCACTATGGAGAGAATTTTTGACAAATAATAACTAAGGGCCTCTTGTCCCCGTACACCGCTGATGGCCACACTACAAACTCTTTTGTGTGATCTCATAAAATTACAAGGTTCATGTGTACACCCGCTTGGTGCACACAAGCACTGATAGAAAAGAGCTAGGTATGCAAACCTCACTGAAAACCAAGTCTAATAAAACAAGAACAAGTGCTAAAGCGGCCTCTAACTAGTCTAAGCACTAATCCTAGCACTTTAACATATCAACTAATCTTTTCTTAAGTGCATGTGGTGGGCAAAGCATAAATGTTTGAGCCTTAACTAAACCGTAGCTTTCTCACTCTAACATTTCAAATGGAGCTAGGTTTGGTATATACTAGCACACTCAACTAACTGTTGCATACAAGAGCTATACTTTAGTGAGCACTGGAATTTGACAACACCAAAGAAGTCATGTTCTCTTCAACATTAGCCAACCATTGGCCGACCATTAGAACACTAGTACACAAACCATTTCTCTTGACACTAGCTGGCGGTTTCTCTTTAGAACAGCCTGTAGAAATCGGCCCTATTTTCTACAGGCGGTTCTCTTAAGGAACCGCTAGTAGAAATACGATTTCTACGGCGGTTTTCTTAAGGAACCACCGGTGGAAATGACTATTTCTATTGGCGGATTTCTTAAGGAACCGCCAATAGAAATAGTTTGAAATTAATTTTTTTGAGTTTTCAAACTTCCTCGGATGGAGAAACTCCCAAAATAAAAGTTGTAGATCTCAAAAATTATGAAACTTTGTAGTTGACAACTTTTTCATTTGAAATCATCTTTTTATAGAAAACTATGAATAAAATTTTCAAATTTAAAATTCAAATTTTACAAATGACCTCGGATGGAAAAACACTCTAAATGAAAGTTGTAGATCTCGAAAAAGTTATGAAACTTTGTAGTTGAACACTTTTTATTTGAATTCGTTTAGACCACAAAATATTGAATTTACCATCGGTTTGGGATAATATATGTGGAACCGAAATGGGATATAGACACAAGTGACGTGTGGGTGGAGTGGTAGAGGGGGATACACGAGAGGCCGAGGTCGCGGGTTCGAACCCCCTATGGCCACGTAGCGTGCGATTTTATGCGAAAAAATGTGTGACTTCGACGGAGACAGGCAGGCGGATGCCTTTCCTGGTTCTAAAAATATTTTTTGCCTTTTTAAAAATATTTTTTGCTATTTTTTTTCATGTTTTCTGGGCAGTGATTTCTACAGGCAGTTCCTTAAGAGAACTGCCTGTAGAAATCGATTTCCACTGGCGGTTTTCAACCAACCGCCAGTAGAAATGGGCCATTTTCACTGGCCTCTCCCACTGGCGGTTGGAGAAAATACCAGTGAAAATAGGACACCAACCGTCTGTATAGAGCTTTTGTGTACTAGTGGAACCTTCAATCTATGAAGATTTCTACAATGTCGGTGTGTTGAACATAGTGACTAGGACCTCACTATTGCATCTTAAATCTCCGGTGTAATCTTTGGTGCATCACCCAGGTGCTCTCTTCTCCACTACCACCATGCTTGTGCATAGCTACCGTATCCTAACTTTGGTGCACACATCAAAAGTGTGCGGTGACTATTGTGCTCAAACTGGACCCCCATTGGCATTTTCCAGTGCTTTCTCCTATACATTTCTAAGTTGTTTCTTTGTGCCCATTTGCCCAGGCTCCACTTGTATGATGTCTTGATCTTTTTGCTTGTTTTCTAGGGTTTCAACACTCCCCTTTGATCATCCTTTGAGGTGTTGATCACCTTGTCCATTTTTCATCCTAGAACTAATATTTTTGACCGAAGTCAGCGGGAAAACTTCAACCTATTTTTATTTTTTTATTTCAGACCTTTTAAATTCATTCATATGGGAAATCGAATTCAGGCCTGCTAAATGCTACTCATATGCTCTAACCACTAGGCTAGAGGCCTTTTCGCATCCTAGAACTAATATGCTTTGTATACTTGAAAACATTGTTAATCCTATAATGGCTATAGTCAATAATCATCTAATTAGTTGAGTTAAAATATGTCAGAATTAAATATTTTACTTGTTAGAACATATAATAACTAAAAAGAAGCCGTAAGGCATATAAAGTAAAAAAAATAGGATACTCTGCTTTCGTTAACACTGTACGCGCATTGCATTTGCATATTCAGATTATTGCTCAATAATTTGTGTTTACCAAGCCATTGAGCACGCTAACCACAGATAAACTAAAGGCATACACTTACGTGTAGACTTCGCAACGGCGTGATATTTTTGACCGGATGTAAAAAAGAAACGCCAAAACCGGAAGACGGATTATTAGTCGTCGTCGTGTCGTCCTCCGGCGCCACTTGGTTCCCCAACCGAAATTGACTTCCTTGACCTCGATGCCTTTCCTAATGAACCTCCCGTCTCACGTGGATGCTCATGCACAATTACGGGTCTGCCCCTCAACTCACTTCTTTCCCCGACGTCATGCAACGCGGCGCCTGACGCTGCTGGCCCACCGGCTTCATGCGGCCCTTCCCGCCTTCCCATTGGTCCACACCCACCTTCCATTTTTTTCCCCATTTTATTTATTTATTCTTGTGCAGCCGGAAGTCCAAGTCCGTCAGCTTTGGCTTCTTTTTTGTGTGTACCCTTGACCCTAATTGACACAAGTAACCCCATAAAGCCCAAACCTTCTCCGTCCTTTCCATGGAGACGAAGCCGGAGTGCCACCGCCACGACCACGTCCACGAAGAGGGGGAGGACGACGCAGCAGTCATGGAACACGGCGCTCTCTCGCTGCAACGCGGAGCCACTTTGTTTGGCCGGCGGCACGACGAGGACGCCGGCCGTCGCCGGGGCGAGATCAGAGAGGTGGACTTCTTCTCGAGGGACTCCGGGCCCGGGACCGCGACGACGGCGGCGGGCGCGGGGTGTCCGGCGGCGGACGTGACGACGTCAACGTGAGTCTCCTCGGCCGATCTCGACCACCAGCTGCTGGCCCGGCTTTTGCGGATTGCTGAAATTAAGCAGTTGTATGTATGATTGATTCCCCTTTTGCCCACCGTTTGAATTTATCGGATGTAGCGCTTGCTCTGCAGATCGGGCTAGACCTGCTGACCACCCCCACCGCTGCCACGACAAGCGCCGGCGAGGAAACGATGGGGGCCAAGTATCACAAGGTCGGTTCATTTTCGTTCATATCCATCCTTCTCTGAAGATCTCTCCCGTCTTTCTCCGTTTCTTTATTGGATCTTGCATTTCTGGGCGTGTGTAGATAGAGGCATCAGCTGTGGAAGTGGAGCTCCGGCGGGTAGTGGAGGAGAACCGGCGGCTGCGTGGCATGCTGGAGGAGCTCACCCGGAGCTATGGCACGCTGTACCAACAGCTTCTCCAGGTTACGCAGCAGCAGCACCACCCACATCGACAGCATCCTGCTGATCTCATGATCAATAGATCATCACTGGCTCATGTAAGTGCTACTTCCATATATCGGATTATATATGATAATACTTGCATCTGTATCATTACCTCCTGTGTATCTTGTAGAGTACGCTAGCAAGCTGCCCAATTCATTTTTTTTTTTCAATCTTATTTCTTTTAGTTGCCTGGATTGTTGATTTCAACGTGGAGTTTCATATTCCAAATTCAATTTTTCAATCTTATTTCCTTCTATTGGCCGGATTGTTGATTTCAACGTGGAAAATAGTTTCACATTCCAACAGTTTGGCCTATTACTTTCCGTGTGAAATTCGTGTGCTTTAATTAGGCTCTTATTACTCTTCCATATATGAATCAGGCAAGCTAGACTTAACTTAATTTTCTAGACATACAACATATTTTGAACAATTATTTCGCATTGACTTTGAGATCAAGGAAATCTGTTTGTCATCTTAATGTAACAGCCTTGGTTGTCTGAACTTGTGCGAATTATTACTACTACCACGACCTTAGCTGATCCATTTGACTCCGGATCAATTGCGAAATTTTTAAATTCGCTTCTTGCCACGTATATTAGACCTATGCTATGGAAATATATTTGCTGCCGAGAGATTCTTCAAGATGAAGATTCGTGCAATAATTTAACATCGGGCCATAGCTAAATTTTTGTGCATGCACGCAAGTCCATGTAAGATCCTCGTCAAATCATGTCACATGAGCTTATGAATGCCTCATCAGTAGTTTACTGAATCTGATTCTCTCATCATATAAAAAACTATCCTAGCTAGTATTAGATTAAATAATAAATGGTGATAAAATCATAGGGGCATGGGGAACAGCGGATTGTCCTCTCGATCTGTATTAGCGTCTTCCAAAACTTTGGGACTGATAGTATCAGACCAACTTCATCCAAACTGATCAGTGTATTAGCATATATTCACCTCAAAACGATTTGAAATGCACACAACGTCTTTATTGCTGAATGGCATGCTTTCGATATGCCCACTACCTGTCAAGTTTGGATAGTTTTTGCTTTTAGCTTTGGTGTTTTTGCATACAGTGACACTAATTATGATTACACAGCTACTGGTACATCTTGATCTCTGTACCCAGTAGTAGTTAGCATGTGCTCGTCGATCGCATGCCTGAACGCTTTCAGTTGCTTCCTCGCTTTAATTTTCTCTTTGACTATAAACAAATGACACGTACGTGTCCATCGATCACCACCAAATCTGGATGCAGACACACCTGACCACCGCAGCCTCGCACAACACGTCCACTCGGCAGCTGTTGGAGGCGCGCACGTCCTCTACCACTGCGGTGCAGCCGCATGCCGTTGCTGGAGCTGGAGTAGAGGACGAGGCGAGCGACGGAGCCGGGGAGGCGTCGCCTTCGCTGAGCAATGGGGGAAACAACAATGACGCCGATGGCAAGAGGAAGACCTCTTCTTCGGATGCGATGGCACCACCGAGAGAGAATGGCGAGCAGGCGTCGTCGGAGCTGCCGGGCCGGAAGGCAAGGGTATCCGTGCGCGCGCGATCTGAGGCACCAATGGTAACTATTTGACTATTCCTGCTGTGTTTTTAATTTGATTCCTGCTATGTTTTTTTTTTATGGATTAGATATTCCTGCTATGTTGATCTATCTGCTTATTTGATTATTGTCCAGAGAACGAAGTAGTGTTTAGAAACATTTAGAGCACAATATGTACTGTAACAACCACGTACCTAATTTTTATATAGAGGGGAAGCCTGCAAAAGTCCTGAGTTGTTTCTATCATTCATTTCTCATGAACATTGTAAACGTTTTCTATTTTAGAAATAGGTTTCAGACTGACCAGAGGGCACGCAAATAAATTCAAATTAATGAAACATTATGTTGCTTGTACACATCTGCTGATATTTAATTTTGGATAATAACAAGACATGCCATTTGTGCCACCTCTCCTGTAGTTATTTCATCCAATGTAATAAACTTTTTCATTACTTTATTTACTGAGACGTGCTTCAATATATATGACATGTTTTTTTTTTTGGTATACTTGCATTTTGTCTAACTATAGATTAGTGACGGGTGTCAATGGAGGAAGTACGGGCAGAAGATGGCCAAAGGCAACCCATGCCCGAGAGCATACTACCGGTGCACAATGGCTGTGGCATGCCCCGTGAGGAAGCAGGTAACACACATGCACAATGATCTATTGATCTTACCCATGCATTACATCATTTCCATAGACTTCAGGAGGTCGTGTCTTGGAGCAAGACCGAAACTTTAACATATGTTTGAATTACCATACCCATTGAATATGATCTCGTATTCACCTACACCATATGTTAAACAACCAATAAAAAACATTATCAGAAGACCACCGATAGTTTTTTCTCTCTTTGTTTCGTCACACTCTATACATTATATTGAGTTGCAGCGATTAAAAAAATGGATGTAGAAACTAGCATACAAATGTACCTTTCGTTTGTAGTACATGTTCATACTGCCGCTAGCTAATATCTCGCAAAAAAACAATATAATATAAATAACTATTTTCTGTGTCAAGTATAGTCCTTTACTTGTGCATATCCGCAAGTACCTAATTTCTGACAGTTTGTTCCTTTCTTGTTTCTAACTAGACATGTGAATTGACTGAACAAAATCATGCATGCTATAGGCCAGTATGCATATGTTGACTTACAGCTATAGCTTCTATAATAAGCTTTACTCACTAGATGACATGCACTGACATGAACACACATCAGGAAAACATGAAGCACTCCATACAATAAATACCCTACGAAATTTAAGCTGCACCCTTGCATGCGCTTCTACTACTTCTTACATGTCTTCAGTCCAATCCCAAGCATTTTATATTACAGTTTACCTTCTTCCATCTATCTAGCTGTATATTAAATTACCAAGGCAGGCTATACACACACGTCTACGAACTGTATATATGATATGGTCCATTTGGGGGCGACCATATATATATTCTCCAGCTATAGTTGCGAGGCAACACATTATTTCAGCGCAAAGACCCTGATAGCTCACCGAACACTGGGCTGCGATATTCTGAAAGCCTAAGGCACACTTCATTGACATGTACACCTGCATGTATATGAATATGATATGCTTACGTGATGGCATGCACTGCATCAAAGCTATAGCCTGATGGTATACTGGTATCCTGTGCCATGCATGCGTGTCATGACTTGTACTTAATTGGATGCATGCATGCAGGTGCAACGGTGCGCCGAGGACAAGACCATCCTGGTCACGACTTACGAGGGCCACCACAACCACCCGCTGCCGCCGGCGGCCACCACCATGGCGAACACGACGTCCGCCGCGGCAGCCATGCTGCTCTCCGGGCCGGCCACCAGCCGCGACGGCGCGGCCGCGCTCCTGGGCCACCCGGCGGCGCTGTTCCACCACACGAGCAGCATCCCCTACGCGTCCACCATGGCCACGCTCTCCGCCTCGGCGCCGTTCCCCACCATCACCCTCGACCTCACCCAGGCGCCCGGCACCGGCGTTGCTGGGAGCGGCGGCGGCCTGCTGCCTCACGGGCTCCATCGCCCGCCCGGCATGGCGGCGCCGGCGATGCCGTTCCCGGCCGCACCATCTCCGCTGGCGATGTTCCTCCCGCAGCGAGCGCCCACGGCGCCGATGCCGGCAGGGCTGGTCGCGCGGCAGCAGCAGTCGGTGATGGAGACGGTGACCGCGGCCATCGCAGCCGACCCCAACTTCACCACGGCGCTTGCGGCGGCCATCTCGTCGGTCATGGCAGGAGCAGCGCATCAGGCTCAGCCTACACCACGTGGAAGTCAAATCGGCATCGCCGGGGATCAGGCCAACGCCGGTGCGGGTGCTGCCACAGCGGGTCCGACGGCAGCCGGAGCACATGCAGCGGCGCCTGGCGGGTCGTCGCCTCGGTTCGCGACGCAGTCCTGCACCACGTCGACAACTTGAGGGAATTGATGAGTGTAGAGTTTGACTGTCAGAGATCATCGATCTGCACTGCACTACGACGTACTATTTGTAAAATTGAGTGTATTTATTATGCACATATATAAACGAGATATATATACTTGTACTATGTACAGATGAAAACTTGAGATATATATACAGGAATTTCAGCTGAACTAAGCGCGTACAAATGTGAAGGAAAGAATTGATGTGCAAAGACGAATAAAGAAAAGGAATGGTCAAGTTCCTTGGAACAAACTATAGACTGGACCGCCCACCTGACCGTCCGAAGTTAACGGTCCATGAAGGGCGATGACCGAGGCTTCGACCGACGTGGAACTGGAATATGATTGGGTTGAGTACTTGAGTGTCGACGATGGTCAGGTCGACGCCCGCGCGCCAGATTAGTTGACTATGAGCGTCGGCAAAGTCGACAATTAGCTCCGGCATGAGCATGACGGCACGGATACCGTGTTTCATATGTGGTCACCGTCTCCATTGTACTAGGTAATTCTAAAAATATATATGCTCCATGTTGCACGTTCTTCTTCTTGAGCCACTGGACAAGTCTACGGCCCTGCAATTCTTGGCCCAACTTGCCTGTGTCATGCATGTGTGGGGCGACAACTGCAGTGCAGCAGTGCGGGACTGCGGGTGCTGCGACACAGCAGGTCCGACGGCAACCGGCCGGGGCTCATGTAGCGTCCGGCAGTCACCTCGGTTTGCGACGCAGCCCTGCTCAACGTAGACAACTTCAGGAAATTGATTAGTGCGGAGTTTGACTTTCAGATATGATCAATCTGCTGCTAGCCTTCGCCCCTGTACTATTTGTAAAATTGAGTGTATTATATTTATTATGCACATAAATGAGATATACCATACTTCTTGTACTCAAATCGTGCAGTAATTTCAGCTCAAATCGTGCAAAGACGAATAGAAAAATGAATGTTAACTTTAGATTGGATCCGCCCAACTAAGCGTCCGAAGTTAACGGTCCATCAATGGCGATGACCGAGGCTTTGACTTCCGTGGAACATGATTGGGATGTCGTCTCATAATCAGGACAACGCCGGCACTATATAGTCTGTTTGGTGCAGCTCAGTTTCACCAGTAAATTAGGTTTCTGTTTCCATAAACGTTTTGTAAAACAGATTCTCATGGAAGATAGCAGAGCATGAGAGCTGGGAGAAGCGTAATTTCAGTTTCACCTGGCTTCAGCTTGGAAAGTATGCCTGTGAGAGGAGCTGAAAACAACTTCTAGAAAAATTAAAGTTGTCTAATTAGGACATGCTTGGCAGAAGTTGAAAACAACTTTATAAAATTGGGGCAGAAGCCCTACCAAATAGGGTAGTACCCATAGGACGTTGCAGAGCATTGGCAAAGACGCCTGTAGCTCTAGCATGAACAAGAAAGCCCATAGATGTTCTACTCGTACTTGCTCGCTAGCTGGTAATATTGATGCCACCCTCCATTCACGTTGTAGTCCCCATTTCCTCGGGTAAATGGACCTGTTCAGCTGTTCTTCCTAGATAAACACTAGATAATCTAGTGGCCTTGCTATTCTTGGGCCATTATTGTGGTAGAACTGCCCAAGTTATATTAACTTACATGCATATGTCATTGTCTAAAATACTTCTGACAAATATGTATAGGACTCACAACTTTGGTAGTTTGTCTGATGTCCCTCAAAGGATCTTAAATCATCTAATTTTAACATCCGATCAATACCATTATAGATAGAGTATTATAATAGCTGATATAAATATATTATATCGAGTTAAATTGCGGAAGTATTACAAACCATTTATTTAAGTATTACAAACCATAACTTTTTATCTTGTCAAGGCATCAACACACAAAATATCATCTTGCCTAGGGGGGGTCAACTGAATCGCCCTATCCCCTAACATTTGGTCGACCTTTGGATGAAATTGATGTAGCTTGAATGTCTCATATGCATCCTAGAAGATGGTATAATTAAGATCCTCGAGAATTCTTGGCCAAGGAGGTCGTAGGCCCTAGGGTTCAACCAAACCTAGGTTGTCTACTCCTAGACCCAACTTTGTCATGTCAATTCTCAGTTGTGATCTTGGCATTTAGATCCATGTATGTGTTTGGGTGGTGAACTCTGATTAGTAGGAGTTATGTATCTTCACCAAATGCTTTGTATTTTCATGTAGAATTCCTACATGCAAATATTTTATAGGTACAAGTGGAACTTATTTGATGAAAGAAAACATGCATATTGAAAATGCTAATCCTCCTTTATTTCTAAGGTAATTGACAATCGAATTTGCCACTTAGTGACCGCCAAAAGCCTTCTCTCTCACGCTTGAAACAGTGGTTGGCTCAGGTCGGACTGATTTCGGTTTGCTTGGTCTCCATCGGTGGGGGCAAGATACAGCTGGGGTAAGGATCAAGGTTTTTAGGCGTAGAAATGCTCGACTGGGTTGTGCACAGGGAAGGAGGGGATGGTGATAGATACGACGATTTGCGCTAATTGTTGTGAGACCACCACAACAATGTCTTGAGAAGCCAACTTCTATGGAATAGTCCAAGTACATAACTAGTGGATGACCGAATAGATAACCAGCACAAGGAGAACATATTTTTTTCTTTTCAAAACCGATATCATTTCTACTAGGCAACATAACAAATGCAAACCAACCTCTCGGTGAAAACCCATGCAAACCATGACAAAAAAAAAAGTCATCTAAATTCACCAAAAAAATCACACATATAAATGATATGATTTACGACCTTGTTAAATATCTTGTCTAAACTCGACTTCGATTGTAAGATATAAAAATAACAAATTTTAAGCCAGAAAGCTGTCCAGATGATTTGTTAGAAATTTGTTATTTTTGTATCTCACAAACGAAGTCAAGTTTGGACGAGGTATTTTATAAGGTTGTGTATCATCATATCATCTACATGTATGATTTCCATAACTTTGGTTAAAATTTGGGACAACATTTATCAATGCTTGATATTGTGATTTTACTAAGAATTGTCCATTTGGGTGTAAATACCAAGCACTTCACCTATAGTTATATGTTTAGGTCTGGCTATAATATATATGCACTTCATCTATAGTTATATGTTTATAGGTCTGGCTATAGTATAAAGACTTGCTTACTATTCTTGCAAATTTGGGTTTCCAAGTCATTTGTCCTCCCAGAACCTCACTTGTAATTCATCCTTAACCACAAATGATCCTTAGGCAAGAAAATACAGTTTGAATTTCATGAAAGATGAAAAAAAATGGGGGTTCCCGCTCTTCAATTCTACTTAATTGCACTAGTGGTTTAGAATCTAGATATTCATTCCGGAGGATTTGCTGCCAAGTCTCAAATGTGATGAGGAGTTTAAACAACCATTTGCTAAGTAGGACAATATTTTTAGTGTTCAGATCATGAATTTCAAGGCCTCCTTGGTCGTCTTTAGGCTGACACAAATACTCCACTTAGCTAAATGATACCCTTTTTTTTTGTCCATCACCTTGCTCAAAGAATCTAGAGTGGGCAAAATCCAACTTCTTCATAACACCATTTGGCAAGGCGAAGAAGGATATCATATACATTGGAAGGCTACTAAGCACTGAGTGTATAGATGTAAAATGTTCTTCGATAGATAACAATATTGCAACAATGCCAACCAGTACCATACTTCATGCATATGCATGGATTGGACATGGCATTTTTTAGTGAAGGGCCGAGCCCCTACTGGAGAATTAATTAAAAGCAAAAAAAGAGTGACCAGGTGTTCCCGCTCTCAAGCTCCATGCTGCTGTGTGCTGATGAAGCTAGAGCCTAGAGCCACCGCGCGGTCGCTCTCACCGCAGTATCCCGGTTGTCCTGTAGTAGAACAGCGCCATGGCGTAGAGCACGACAATGCCACCGACGATTCCGGCTGTGGCCTGCCAGAAGACGATGGTGGGGAACTTGTAGAGCGGGATGTGGATGTTAATGGCAAGCACGCCGGTGACCAGGATGCCACAGGTGATCACCAGCGTGGCCGTGGAGAGAAGGACCCCAATCTGCAGCAGCTGGTTCTGCTTGTCGTCCAGCATGATATTGATATAGTCCTCCGTGTCGTCCACGTACTCCCACAGCTTCGATTCCATGCGTCCATCCATTGATCAAGTTGGGTTTCAGGATGAACGGAATGATGGCAATGCGTGCATCGATTAAAAAGCGGCAGAGAGCGTACGTACAGTAGAAAGCTTGTTCAGAGTGCCGTCGATACGAACGAAATAGGCTTCCAGCAAGCCCTCCAGCTCGTTGATTCTGAGCGGGAAGCCTATGGAGGTCCCGTGGTCGTTGCCGCCTTCGTTGTCTTCAATTTCATCGTCCCTACTCCTGCTCGTTCAAGCAAGCATATGATGCATATATAATGCCAAGAGACACGAAGCAGAAGCATGTATATCCAGTGGAAATGCTATAACGGAACAGGTCTCCTTGGTTGCTATTAATCCGTTCCAGATATAAGATGTTTGAATTTTTTTTTTTTACTTTAAGTTTGATCACTCGTCTTATTATGTAAACTATTATTTTTTGTTATGGTTTTTTATTAATAATTTTTTTTAAGAATGACTTAAATTTAACTATGTTTGTGTAAATTTTTTTTTAATAAATGTCAAACGTGAACGAAATGCAAGCTCGGGGCGAATTGAGCAGTACCTCTCTTCATCAGATTGTCTTGCTTCTTTGCCAATATGAGATCTGAATGATTGCCGTCGTCAGAGGAGCTGCAACAGGAGGAGCAACATCAACCATGGGAGGTTGGGGATACGGTGGTGAACAGAATTACTGTAAATTAGTTTCATTTGCTTTTAGGGGTGGCCCGGACCTCTAGCTGAGCTCTGGGCGTTTTTCTTTCTGTGCGAGCATGCTTGTGCTTGTGCTTGTGCTTCTACTGTAATTATTCCTTCCACCTTATCAATGAAAGCCGATAAAATCGGATCTTTCGAAAAAAAAAAGAGATCTGAATGATTGGCCAGCTACCTGATAAGCGAGCTTCTCCGATAGATGCATGGCTGCCATATCCGTGTCATCGTCAAGCAAGTGTTCTAGTTCATCCCTAACCTATCAGAACTCAGAAACGTCCTTAGTATTAAACAAATTCTCTAGCATATAAATTAAATAGTAGAAAAATCGTTTTCTGCTAGCTAGCATGATAAAGGAGATGTCCGGCCGGCAGTTTACCTTTTGAACCCGACCAGAAATAGCAACTAACCGATTCTTAATTTGTCTTACACGCTCAAGATTAAGAGTGCTGACTTTGGAGGGCAGTTCATCTAAAGCTGGGTATGCCTCTTTCTCCAACGTGGAACTCTGATGAAATGAACCAACAAGCTTGTACCACTGTACCAAAATGTTAAGTTTAAAGTACTCCATCGTCTTTATGTCCTATAAGAGCTAAGAGAACAAAAGAAAAATCAAGACCATTTGCTTGGATTCACATAAAAATCAAGACCATTTGCTTGGATTCACATGACAGCATGGAATGCCTATTACTATTTGGCTTGGATTAATTATTACTTGTTAAACTTGGCTTTTATCTATAGATATTCCAAGAATAATACTTCATGTAATCAATTTTGAGTTGGAAATATTATTAAACAAAGTTTTCTTATTATATTTTGTTTGTTTCCATGTCTGTTTTATTTATTAGTTATATACCACTCTCTCGGTTTCAATTGTAAGATATCCGATCCTGATTTTTCTGAGGTTATAGCTTTTATAATATATTTAGACATAATGAATATCTAGGTACGTAGCAAAAAACTATATTTAGAAAAGTCAAAATAGCTTACAATATGGAATGGGATAAAATAGCCAATATACTCATATGTTGCAACAGGACATTAATTAGCTTGTTCCATGATATCTATATATCTTATGGCTTGGAGATTTATTTATCGATCACATTAAGTGTTTTGATTCAACTAAGAATCAAACTCTGTACTTTGGTATAGGAGATTCAGAAATGTAATAATGATGACCGTATCTTGTGTTCTAGTTTATTTTCATGAGCTCTAAATATTTTATTTAGACTTAGCGTATCCGAATCTTATCTCAAAAAAAAAATTTGGAATTTTTTAAAAGCGTAAAGATATTTCTATAGTTTAAAAACCTTATCATGTATTTATCAATATATTCTTTTTAACTAAAAAGGACCAAACCACACCAAACCAGTGCAAGGAGGTAATGTCCATGATTTCAAGATTTATGTGGTAAGATGTCTAGATTTGAATTATGAGGAGAAAAATCAAACTACGACAATAGTTCAGGATTGTATAATAGATTTTTTTTTTTGTTTTTCTTTTTATAGAGTGTTATATATACATAGAGAGCACGAGAGTGTTTTATAGTTTTCAACTATTCAACCTATGATTTATGGCTCATATTAGGTCTATATAAGTTTGTGTAAACAAAAAAAAAGGATTTTCATGGAAGGCTCTTAACCCACTTTATAGTATAGTAGCTTTCTTACTAAAAATACAAAAAAAAAACTCATGTAAATAACTCAAATTTCAATTGAAATTGCAAACTTAAATGTAACCAAGGTATAAAAATCTTGTGATGCGAGGGTTGGAACACTTGAATTTTCTTTACCTTATTTACTCATGATCATAAATACATGTATTAAATTCTGAGACATCAAAATTCTTCTGTATATATGTGCAACGGGCCGTACCGGCCTGGTCCTAACCCGTGCCTGGCAAGGCCCTATAGGGCCCTTCGGGCCACCGTGCCGTGCCGCAGTAGGGCTTCGTCCCTGGCCGATGGCCTAGGCATGGCCTGTCGGGCCGTTATTCGTGCCGAGCTGGCCCAAAAAGCCCGACGCGACCAACGGGCCTGCTAGCCCGAGGCCCACTACAGAGAGAGAGAGAGAGACAGAGAGGGATGACAAGGGTGCCGCAGGAACCGCGCTGGGGCGGCGAGGACTCTGCGGCCGCCGCACCCAAGGTCGGCGTGTTCTGTGGCCGTGTGGGGGCATTGAGGAGGCCATCGTCCGGTGGTGCGCGACCAGGGGGTGAGGAGGTAGCCACATTGGCATTGAAACGTGTAGGAAGCCGCCGCCGTTGGTGCTGGGGCATGGAGGAAGTTTTTGCCATCGGTGCTGGGCCATGGACCAGGGAGGAGGAGCAGGCGGTGGGTGGTGTGGGTGAAGAGGAGGCGGCCGTCGTCGGTGCTAGTGGTGTGGCCGAGCGAGCACCGTGCGGGCGTGGTGGAGGAAGCTGGTGGCGCGGGCGAGCGAGGACCAAGCAGGAGGCGAAGCCGAGCACATGCGGCTAGTGCGGCGTGGAGCGGGATGCGAGAATTAGGAAGGGAAAAATTAAGGTTACGTTGGAACTAGAATATGGTAGCGTGTTGGGCCTTTAGAGCAACTTCAATGGAGTCCCTAAACAAGCCCTTATTCTAAATTTTAGGAATTTAAGTAAAAAACAACACTAATGGACTTTTTATTTGGGCTCTTATTTTAGGAGGACTTGTAAAATTTGGTTTGAGCCCCCTAGGGATCGAGAGGACCCTATCCTCTCCCCCGACACCATCGACCGCACGGGTCCTCCACCCCACCGCCGCCACCCGCCGCCCCAGCCGCCGCGGTTGCCGTCCTCCCGCCCGGCTGCGCGACCGACGCGCGCCACGCCTCTCATCCGCTGGTCCGCCTCGACCGCTCAGCGTCTCGTCCGACCGCGCAAGGCGGAGCAGGAGCTGCCATCCCCGCCGCTGCAACCAGCTCGACCGCGTCGTGTCTCGTCCCACGACCGCACCGCCGCCCAGCGCGCCTCATCCACGACCGCGACGCCCGCCGCCACGCAGCGCAGCCTCGCCGCGCCCGCCTCCCGGTCCCTGCAGCTCCGGTGCTCCCGTCCTCTCGACGCGCAAGCAAGCAAAAAGCTGAACAAAGAAATTAATGCTACTGCTGCTCCGGTGCTCCCTGCAGGTTCGTCTCCCATGGACGGCGGCGCGTCCCGTGCAATCTCCGGAGGCGGGCTGCCTCCCCGTCCGGCGATGGCTCCCAGCAGTGGGTTCAAGGATGGTTCTTCCTCTCCCAGCAGACGGGCTGCCTCCCGTCAGGCGCGTTGTTATCTGAATGCTTCTGTTGGAAATCTGTCCAGCAGTGGGTTTCAGTATTGATTGAATTATCTTGTGAGATGCTGCTTATTCAGTCACAGAAAATATAGCTCAAGTGTCTAAAAATGAAGTTTCAGGCTTGTCTGTACTCTGCTTTGTCTATCTGTCTTGTGTCGATCTTGTGGACTGATGATCAGCATTGACATCTATCTGTTTTGTGTTCCCTGATGGCTGTGTTCCCTGATGAGCACTATCTTGCTCATGTAATAAGGCCTTGCTCATATTTGCTCATGTAAATTTGAGACCTATTTAACTGATTATATATTAAAAATATTTGTTGGAAATCTATCCAGCAGTGGGTTTCAGTTCGGTTTTCTCATATTTGCTCATGTAAATAAGTTTCACAGTTCAGCTGAAATGCTTTTGTCAATCAATGCTATTGTCATACATTTCAAACTGAAATCTCACTTTCTTGTTGCTATGAAAAGGTACAGGACCTTCGAGTAATAAACTGAATTTCCAAACTGAGATTATACTAGCATAAAGTAGTTGTTATAGACTGCTATTGTCATACATCAGCTAAGGACTTACAAAAGCAACACACACTGCTCCCAAATGGTACAATCGACAACACAGAACAAATACTGAATGAAGGCAATTGTTAGAAGATTTGGGCTTGGCCCAAATAATAATTCCAAATAAATCCCAAAGGCCCACTCACACATGCATGGTATGGTGGGGGACTTTAGTCCCACGTTGCTAGTTCAAGGGGAGTGAGGCCAACTTAAATAGTTGAGCTACCTCCACTTGTTTGAAGCTAGTGAGAGAGGAAAAGGGAGGCCCACACGCGCGCCCTCGCCTCGCCTCGCCCGAGCGGGCGAAGGGGCGCCACGACATCTTGCGCGTGAATGGTCCGCCCTGCCTTGCGGTCTTGCCGCTACTTTTTGCCACTCGAAATTTTTGCATGCATGATTGCTCTGCTTGACTGATTAGTTGATTAATGGAAGGTCAATCATGTTAGTGCTGTGGTTGTGCGGCTAATTACTTACCTTATTAGCTGCAACGCGTGTGTATATGTAGGGGGGCGAGACGTCGTCCTCATACAGAGATTTCATCTCTTCCCGTGCCACTTGTGCTGTGCTGCCGCCGCTCTTCCCCATCCCGCCGTCGACGTGCCATCGCCGCCGGGAGAGCAGGCTGTAGGCCCCCTCGTGTCCCTGCACGGGGAGGGGCCGTATAAGGTTTTTGGGAAGCGCCGTCGCGACTGCTCGCTAGACGTCTACTTCCCCTCCGTCGCCGTTCTTCGATCTCCGTCGACGGTCTGCTTCGTCTTCTCTTGCGCTAGATCTAGCGCCGACAACCCCACTGTAAGGATGTCTACTTTCACCCTGTTCTTCGTTCTTTATTTCTTCTATTACTAGCACTAGGTGATATGATTTTGTCTCGGATCGTAGTGCTAGTAGTCAATCGTTCTCTCATGATACATGCTGTTGTTCTTTTTTTAATTGTTGGAATTAATTTATACGTCACTAAATTGCTATTATTTCCAACAATCCAAAAACCTTATAGGCATTTAGTGATGGCTGGATTTTCTGATGCGATGAAACCAGAGAAGTTCACCGGTGTGAACTTCAAGAGATGGCGCAACAAGAGCGCGCTTGTGGCTCTCTATGGGGCGTGTTTTTTGGGTCGTGAGTATTCCTCCCGCACTACCTCCTCTCGGATCCGAGAAAGAGGTGCGGGGAGTTTACCGCGGCTATGACGATTTTCGTCGGATGCGTTCTTAGCGTTACGTCGACCAG
This sequence comes from Chrysopogon serrulatus, assembly GCA_015844335.1. Taxonomy (NCBI): domain Eukaryota; kingdom Viridiplantae; phylum Streptophyta; class Magnoliopsida; order Poales; family Poaceae; genus Chrysopogon; species Chrysopogon serrulatus. Next base: position 343,883 of record JADLZL010001789.1, on the reverse strand, counting down.
GTACCGTGTGATGTTTACATGAACATCAAAAGTGTTGTTGAACTGTGGGAGGCGCTTGAACATAAGTTCTCGGCCTCGGACGCTGGGCGTGAGCTGTATGTCATGGAGCAGTACCACGACTTCAAAATGGTTGATAACCGTTCGGTCGTGGAACAGGCTCATGAGTTCCAACTTATTGTGAGAGAACTCGAACGGCTTGGACATAATTTGCCCGATAAGTTTGTGGCGGGAGGCATTATTGCCAAGTTACCTTCATCATGGAGGAACTTTGCCACAGCTCTGAAACGTAAAAGATAGAAAATCTCCGTTGAAGATTTATTGGCTGGTCTTGATGTTGAAGAGAAAGCTCGGGCAAAGGATGCTCCACCTAGAGCACCCGAAGGGCAGTCCAGCGCCAATGTGATGCAGCATGCTGGAAAGAACAAGCACAAGGCCAATCAGACTACTCAATTCAACAAGAAGAAGATAAACATGGACGAGGTGGTTTGCTTCGTTTGCGGTGAGAATGGACACTTCGCCAAGAAGTGCAAGAACCGCAAGGGCAAAAAGAATCAGCCAGGGCAGAAGTCTGCCAACGTGACTATTGGCGATCCTAGCGTATTTGGGTATGGTAATTTACCAAGTGTTTTTTTCTGTATGTCAATCTAATGATTGGTGGATAGATACAAGTGCCAATATTCATGTTTGTACTGATATCTCTATGTTTTCATCTTACCAGGACGCACGAGGTTCAACCGCCATGATGGGAACGGCTCACATGCTACTGTTCTTGGTGTTGGTTCGGTCGATCTGAAGTTCACTTCGGGAAAGATCGTGCGGCTCAAGAATGTGCAGCATGCCCCCTCAATAAAGAAGAACCTCGTTAGTGGATCCCTCTTGTGTCGAGATGGATACAAGCTGGTGTTTGGGTCGAATAAAGTAGTCATTTCGAGGTACGGCCAATTCATTGGCAAAGGCTATGATAGCGGAGGCTTGTTCCGCTTTTCACTCTCCGATTTCTGTAATAAAGTTGTGAACCATATGTGTGATCCAAACAATTCTATGGCTGATATATGGCATTCTCGTTTGTGTCACATTAATTTTGGTTGTATGTCACGTTTATCCAGTATGAGTTTAATTCCGAATTTTACTACTGTCAAAGGTTCTAAATGTCAAGCGTATGTGCAAGCAAAGCAACCTCGTAAGCCTCACAAGGCTGTAGACGAGAGGCATACGACATTATTAGAACTCATAAATTCTGATATTTGTGAGACGAATGGTGTGTTGACAAAAGGAGGGAAAAGATATTTTATGACTTTAATTGATGATGCTACAAAATATTGTTATGTGCTTCTTCTAAAAACAAAAGATAAGGCGTTAGAGTATTTTAAGACTTATAAAGCTGAGGTAGAGAATCAATTGGAAAAGAAAATAAAACGTGTTAGGTCTGATCGCGGTGGAGAGTATTTTTCCAATGAGTTTGATCTTTTCTGTTCGGAGAATGGAATAATTCATGAACGAACAGCACCATACTCACCTCAATCCTACTCACCTCAATCCAATGGAGTTGCCGAAAGAAAGAACCGGACGTTAATAGACTTGATGAATGCCATGTTAAGAACGTCCGGTATGGCAAAGGCATGGTGGGGGGAGGCTGTTTTGACTGTGTGTCATGTTCTGAATAGAGTTCCCACTAAAAACAGTGATGTGACTCCGTATGAAGGATGGAAAGGAAGAAAACCATCACTCCATTATTTGCGCACGTGGGGCTGTTTGGCCATGGTTAGTGTACCAATTAACAAGAAGCGTAAGCTCGGACCAAAAACAGTTGATTGTATCCTTTTAGGATATGCGCACCACATCACGGCTTATAAGTTCTTAGTGATAAAATCAGAAACGCCTGATATTTTGGTTGATTCACTTATGGAGTCACGGGATGTTACTTTCTTTGAGAATATATTCCCGATGAAAGATACTTATTCTTTGCCCAGTTCGTCAAGTGAATTTATTCCTGAACCTACGCCTGTAATTGAGCCAATAATAAATCCACATGGTAATGAAGATGATGACAGTGTTGTAGCTCCTAGGAGTAAGAGACAAAGGATTGCAAAATCTTTTGGTGAAGACTTCACTGTGTACCTCGTAGATGATACTCCTACTACTATTGCAGAAGCATATGCATCTCCTGATGCGGAATATTGGAAGGATACAGTCCGTAGTGAGATGGACTCCATCACTGCAAATGGTACATGGGAAGTAACGAACAGAACAGTGGGTTGCAAGCCAGTTGGCTGTAAATGGGTATTTAAGAAGAAGCTTAGGCCTGATGGTACGATTGAAAAGTACAAGGCAAGGCTTGTTGTGAAAGGTTATACACAAAAAGAAGGTGAGGATTTCTTTGATACCTACTCACCGGTTGCCAGAATGACTACAATCTGAGTGCTATTATCCTTGGCTGCTTCCCATGGTCTTCTTGTCCACCAGATGGATGTGAAGACGGCTTTCCTTAACAGAGAGTTAGAGGAAGAAATTTACATGGATCAGCCAGATGGATTTATAGCACAAGGACAAGAGGGCAAGGTGTGCAGGTTACTCAAATCCTTGTACGGCTTAAAACAAGCACCCAAGCAGTGGCATGAGAAGTTCGATAAGACTTTAACATCCGCTGGGTTCACGGTGAACGAAGCCGACACTTGTGTGTACTATTGCTATGGTGGGGGTAAAGGAGTAATCCTATCCTTGTATGTTGATGACATATTGATTTTTGGGACCAGTATCGATGAGATAAATGATGTAAAATCATTCTTATCCCAAAATTTTGACATGAAAGATTTGGGTGAAGCTGATGTGATCCTTAATATTAAATTGAGTAAGGGTGAGAATGGGATTACTCTTTTACAGTCCCATTATGTGGAGAAGGTATTGAGTCGCTTTGGCTATACGGATAGCAAGCCTTCTCCAACACCCTATGATCCTAGTTTGATACTTTGAAAGAACAAAAGGCTAGGAAAGGATAATCTGAGATACTCCCAAATTATCGGATCTCTAATGTACCTAGCTAGCGCAACTCATCCTGATATCTCATTTGCTGTATGCAAGTTGAGTAGATTCTCCTCTAATCCAGGAGATGATCATTGGCGTGGGATTGATCGAGTAATGCAGTATCTGAAGGGTACAACAAGTTATGGAATTCACTATTCAGGGTACCAAGGTGTACTTGAAGGATATAGTGATTCAAATTGGATTTCAGATTCTGCTGAGCTGAAGGCCACCAGTGGGTATATATTCACATTGGGTGGTGGTGCTGTTTCATGGAGATCTAGTAAGCAGACAATACTTACAAAATCTACCATGGAGGCAGAGCTCGCAGCCCTGGATACAGCCTCTACAGAAGCTGAATGGTTAAGAGAACTATTGATGGACTTACCTGTGGTTGAAAAACCAATTCCTGCTATTCTCATAAATTGTGATAATCAAACGGTTATCACGAAGGTGAAGAATAGTCAGGATAATATGAAGTCCAACAAACATGTGAAGCGAAGGCTTAAGTCTGTCAGGAAATTGAGAAGCTCCGGAGTTATAGCTATAGAGTACATAAACACAGCTAAGAACCTGGCAGATCCCTTTACTAAGGGACTATCACGTACTGTGATTGACAATGCATCGAAGGAGATGGAATTGAGACCCATGTGAGTTAACCTCAATAGTAACCCAACCTATGTGATCGGAGATCCCGTGAATTAGGATCTGGGAAGAACAAGCTGTTGGTTAACGGGAGAGTACAATTCAAGTTTAACCCACTCCGTTGGAGATGTAGTACTCTCATTTCTGTAAGGTAGGCTGACTTAGTCTTAATGTGTTCTGAGGCTTTATAGCGAGATACTGTCCTACAGAGTATTCTTGTAAGAACACACCTATGTGAGCTCAACTGTTAGTCGCAGTTTATAAGAATTGGGAATTCTTTAAGAAGCTCATGAAGTGAGATAGGAGTATGACTTATACGCTCCACTCGTGGGGTAGGCAAATGGCAGCCTAGTATCAGTCAAGACTTCAAGAGAAGCTTGTTCACACCAAACTGCCAATTCAAGGCTTAGTCCATTGTGCAGTTGTGGATGAGTCTATCTTGTTGCTCTAGGTGGATGTTCAACCTTAACCGGTCTCTACTGAATAGCTGGTATATTAACAAAGACTTTGGTACAGGAAGAATGATGCGTGCCTCTCGGGATCCGGTGGGGATTGTTAGAAGATTTGGGCTTGGCCCAAATAATAATTCCAAATAAATCCCAAAGGCCCACTCACATATGCATGGTATGGTGGGGGACTTTAGTCCCACATTGCTAGTTCAAGGGGAGTGAGGCCAACTTAAATAGTTGAGCTACCTCCACTTGTTTGAAGCTAGTGAGAGAGGAAAAGGGGAGGCCCACACGCTGCTGCTCGCCCGCCTCGCCGGGGCGGGCGGGCGAAGGGCGCGGGCGCCACATGCGCGTGTGAATGGTCCGGCCCCGCCTTGGCGGTGCGCGGCTACCTTTTGCCACTCGAAATTTTTGCATGCATGGAGAAAATTGCCCCCGCTTTATTTTTGGCAAGCAATTATTCTCACATTAATGGTGATTGCTCGATTGACCGATTAGTTGATTAATGGAAGGTCAATCACGTTAGTGTTGTGATTGTGCGGCTAATTACTTACCTTATTAGCTGCAACGCGTGTGTATATGAAGGGGGGAGAGACGTCGTCCTCATACGTAGATTTCATCTCTTCCCGTGCCACTTGTCTTTGTCTTTGCCGCCGTTCTTCCCCATCCCGCCGTCGACGTGCCATCGCCGCCCAGGAGAGCGAGCTCGAAGCCTACGTCCCCTCGTGTCCCCGCACGGGGAGGGGCCGATAAGGTTTTTTTGGAAGCGCCGCCGCGATCGCCGCTGGACGTCTACTTCCCCTCCGCCGCCGTTCTTCGATCTCCGCCGACGGTGCCGCTTCGTCTTCTCTTGCGCTAGATCTAGCGCCCGACAACCCCACTGTAAGGATGTCTACTTTCTCCCTGTTCTTCGTTCTTGTATTCCTTCTGTTACTAGCACTAGGTGATATGATTTTGTCTCGGATCGTAGTGCTAGTAGTCAATCGTTCTCTCATGGTACATGCTGTTGTTCTTTTGCTAATTGTCAGAATTAATTTATGCGTCACTAAATTGCTATTATTTCCAACAATTTACAAACTGAGATCCTCCCAGTCACTTGGTATTATTCTTGATCAAACTCTGACTGTTGTGCTGCAACCAAATACTGTAAGTGGCGAACTACAGTGAGGGAAATGCCTTTGGATGTGGTATTATTCTTTTCAACAGAAAGTCCCTCAGTCCCAAAAAAATGGACTACAGTGAGGAAAAACCTTTGGATGTGGGCATAACTTGGAAGCTTCCCCTGAAATGGACTTGCACCCCATACCAAGAGTAGCTTCAGCAGCAGCTTATCAGACCATCAGGTACTCCCTCAGTCCAAAAAAAATGCAAATATATGTTGAATAATCAGACCATCAGCTTATCAGAAAATAGCCATGAAGAATTATCATTTCTGACAAGTAAAGATAGCTGAATGACAATGAGATATCTAGATAGCTGAATTAACAGAGGACTGACTGTGTGGTGCTCATGCTCTGAAAATATAACAGGTGCTTTCAGTTCAGCACACCGTGTCTAGATTTCTGGCAAAACATGCTACTATGCAGTTCACAGTTCACAGTTCAGGAAATAGCTTCATGGCCTAGTCATGCTTGAATTGAGTAAAATGAAGCTTCAGGAAATAGCTACTGTACAGCAACTAGATTTATCTACTTTTCATTGACAGGTTTTTGCCAACAACTGAAACAACAGTCATATTTCAATACCAAGATTGCAAGGTTCCCTTGAAAATAATATTATTGTTCAGTAAATAATATTGATCTACTAATACACTGATTGGATGCCAAAGATCCACCTGTTTTATGTAATAAGCAGGATTACATTGAAAATAATATTATTGTTCGGTAAAAGCAGATTCTTTCTGAGACCACTTGTTATATTACTGAAATTTTGAAACTTGGCATCTTGTAATAGCTGTTCTCGAAGAATAGCAAGCACTGAACCTGCAGTTCAGTTCAGTTCAGTTCAGTACTATGCTATTGAATGGATTGGGAAACAGGATGACAGGACCAAGTCGTGGAAGAAGCTAGTTTTCTTGTATACTTGAACAAACTAACATGACAAGACCAGGTGTCTATGATGTATTCTCGAAAGCGGTGTCACCTGAAACAAGATGTTAGGAGTCATTCAAGAATTCTCTGATTCCCGATAGTAGCTATTACATAACCAGTCACTAATCAGCGATAAAGAAGAACAACCATTCTCTCACAATCAAAGCACGAGACGATTATGAATTGGTTCAGGTATACAAAAGTGAAATCACATCAGTTACATGTACAAATCTAGTACTGTCACGAAACATTTCAGTTACATGTACAAATCTAAAATCTGTGCTTGCTACTAAAACTGATTCATAAACTGCACTACTCGCAAATTCGGCTTGGGGGAGATGGATGAGACAGAGATCACTGCGTCCGTCATAAAGACACCATGCGCGGGTTGTTCAAAATGCCTCCTTTGTACCTCGCATCTCCGAGCTTCAGGTGCAGCAAGTTTGTAGCATCTTGGAAGCAACTCAGTTAACTAATGATCAGGATCAAAGGCAGTCCCCCTTTGCAAGCGGTCCTCCTGGGAAACTGGATTCCTCCTCAATGTACAGACTGCTCAAAGCTAAAGGGCAGCCTGATCCTTGCTCTGAATTCATCTGGACAATCTCCACGCCGCCAAGAGCAGTTTCAGTTACAAGCACACACTTCCATAGTTTACCAAGCTTGCTCTAAATTCATCTAAACCTCATGTGGGTGTGATGCAGATTACCAAGCTTCTTCTATCGAAATGAAATGAGCAAGTTGTTTCTCTTTGTTTTTTGCATTCAAGAAACAGCAGACGCTGGTGCAGTGCAGGAGATTTCGGATCGGAGTATGTACCCAATCGAGCTCTTGTGGGTGTGATGCGTAGCGCCGTTGGAGGCCTTGCCGAGCTCGAGCCTTGGCGCTGTTGACCAGTGACGACCTCGAGGAGCAGGATCCCGCGGGCGCCCGCCGGCGGCCGCTTCGGGGCGCCAGCCGCCGCGCGCGCGGGCATGGCGGCAGGGGAGGCACGTGGGCGTGGCGGCACGCCGACGCCGCCGCAGCGGGGCGCGCGCGGACGTGGCGGCGATGGCGGCGCGCGCGGGCGGGCGATGGCAGGCGCTGCCGGCGGGCGCCGATGGCAGCGTTCTTGGGCCGGAGGGGTAGAATAGGGTCTTGGGCTGGAGTTGGAAGTAAATTTGGGTCCCTATTTTTTCAGGCCAACATGCAAATGGAAAAACTAGGGGCCCAATTTACATGCTGGGCTGGAGTTGCTCTTAATAGGCCATGTTGTTAGGCACCTGACCGTAACCGTGCCTTCCACTAAAATACGGGTGGTGCCGTGCCAGCCCGCGTGTCTAGGGTGCGGCCTAGACACGGCCCTGCGCTTCGTGTCGTGCCGGCCCGGGCTCGCACAGTATTGGGCCGTGCCGTGCTTGGGCCGTGCCATCGGGCCACGGGCTGCATGCTCATATATTTCGATATTTAGCTTTCCTATAAAAAGAACGGTAATGATTTACTGCGGACGTCCGTCCACGCCCAACAGACGGACAGCACGTGGACTCACGTAGTCCACATATATTCTACCACACAAAATATCTACTCTCACCACGCACATATACAGATGAGAAAGCTTATCCTCATGTGAAGCTTATCCTCTCTATTCCCCATCTCTCTCCTACGTCTCTCCATTCAAAGCGACAAGGGAGCAAAGGATGCCGTGGAGTCGCATCTCCTTCACCGCGCTGCCTGCTTAGACGTCGAGCGCCAACGCGCTGCTGCCCCGGCCGCCTGCCGGCGCTCCCTCCCTCCCTTTCCTCCCTCCCCTCCCTCCTCTGCGACCTTCATTGCTACCGCGCGCCTCCAGCAACCGGGTTCCCGCTTCCCCAACCGGAGACGAGGACGACGGTGGTGGCTTCCAGTGAGGTAGGTGGGTCCTTCTCTAGATCTGAACCTTCCTCCTCCTCCTCCTTCTCCTCCTCCTCCTCCTCTAGATCTAAGTTATCCTCCTCCTCCTCCTTTCTCCTTCTCTGGATCTGGATCTGAGGGACGCGGCGGTGGCTAGGGTTCTAGCGAGCTCTGTTGCAGTAGGCTTAGTTTGCTGTTGCAACAAGCAATATTTCTTTGTTTGCATTAGTCTTTTGCGTTTTGTTTCATATGCTTGGCACAAATGTTGCAATAATACTTTCGAAATGTTTTAGTTGATTCAATATCACGTTGCAGTAGCTGTTCGATGTTGTTGCAGGTGTTTTTATTTGAGCGTTGTTTCATATGCTCCATACCCAGTGTTGCGATAATATGTTCCAAATGTTTCAGCTCCTTCAACCTATTTTGTTGCAGCAGTTTGTCCTGTGTTGTTGCAAAAACAGGTTTCATGGTGTTTCAGCTACTTTCAGGCTAATGTTGCAGCAGTTGTCCCGTGTTGTTGCAATAATATGTTCATGTTGTTTCAACTGCTTCAGCTTAATATTGCAGTAGTTGTTTCTATGTTGTTTGCACATGTTTTATTCTAGCTTTCTATGTTATTAGGCCAGGGGGCGAGCCAGGCAGAGGCAGCGGGGGGCGCATGGCTCGCTGGAGGGATAGTGGACGGAAGCGTGGGGGGCGAGCGGATGGGGGTGCTGTGGTCATGGGGGCGATGGGGCATGCTCGTCTCGCATGTGGAGCGGTGTAAAGGCGGACGCGGCGGGCGTGGGGACAAACCGCGGGGGCGAGCTGTGCGTGCAGCAGGCGCTAGCGCTAGCGCTGGCATCCAATGCATGGAGGGTGTGGGAAGCAGTCAAGAGTGGGTGTGTGTGGTGTGGACGGGCCCCTCTTGTGCGTGCGGTAGGCGCTGGTGCGGGCGTCCGAACACGGGGTTTCGTCCGGACGTCCGAGCGCCAGGACGTCCGTAAAAAGAAAGGCAATTGCTTGCCTAAATTTCCGAGTGGAGGCAAAGTTTAAAGTTCAAAGTACACTTATATTGTGGAAATTTTTTTCATAACAGTTATAAGATGAACAAGGCTCTGGACTGTACCTCCTGTTCCCAGAACCTGAACGCAAGCTCGAGGCACACCTCGAGTGCTCTGAACTCAAACGGCATAATCTTGCCGCTTCCAGCAAATTCATGCCCATCATGGCCGGCGCCACCACTCGGTGACTGGCGTCGCGGCGGTGGAACTGGAACCCAGGCGCGCGCGGAGCTCCCGGACCAGCGGCACAGCAGCTGGGTCCTGCTGCTGGTACTGGATCGGTACGAGCACCTCGGAGGCGGTGATGACGGCGCGGACGCTCTCCAGGCTGACGACGATGGCGCGGCGGTCCCGGCCCGCGACGGAGGGCGCCGCGTACGGCAACGCCGGGTCAAGCGCGCGGAGGTCACGCGCCGGCAGCCCCGTCATCCGCATCAGCTGCTGCTTCCCGACCTCTTCCACCCTCCACGCACCTGCGGCGGAAACGGCGGCCCACTCCCCCGCCGAGGCGGCGGCGGCCGCATGTTGCCTCCGCCGCTCCGGGGTTGTTGACAAGTCCCATGGCCACGGCACGGGCAGCGCGGGCTCTTTCTGGCGCATTGGCAGTTGCCACCCGGACTATGTAGGGCAGGCAGGCAGGCCGTGGCGTGGCTACCCGAGCCGGCAGCATGTGGGGGAGTGGCAACACAGGCGCGAAAACACCTTCATGGGAGGGAGGGAAAGGAAGCGAAACAACAAACCGCCGATCGACGACGGCGGAGGTCAACGCATCACCCTTGGCCACACACAGCTCTCCGTGTGGATGATGCCTACTGGCTTACACAGTTTGATTTTCTTTAGATTGGGATATACTGTATTTATGTGCAGCCAAACAAGGTCTAAAACGGGTAGAAAACCCTATTGATTGGCATCTCATCACAGCAAACATACCTCCACATAGTAATCAGAACCAACTAATACGATGAGATAAGGTTAAAAGCCCCAATCCTCATCGTTTATCTGTGCTCGTTACATCAAATTCCATATCCCAGAGCTTCATACATAGCATAGCTCCATTCGCAAACACATATTGTGCCACAATCCTCTAGGTTTCTGTATGAATATATACTACAGTATTAAGTATTGCATCTTATTCCGGTCGGCGATATATGTACAATACCGGGATAACAAACCGGACATATTACTAAAGCGAAGAACTCCAGTCCTCAGGCAGATGTGGCAAACCCAATCCTGTTCTCTCCGAAGTCAAAAACAGTGTGGTAGGCACCCATGAAAACATCACCAAGTATCCTGAATGTTATAAGATAGATGTCAGATTGCATGCTTGATTCTTGCTAAGGAAACCAAAGACTTTAGAGTGTGGATTACTGCCACTTGTGTACATATATGTTCAGCGTACCAGAGAGGACCACGAGGTGGTGGTATGTCAAATGCCATAAACCCGCTGATGCAGATGGTTTGTCCTGATTGCTCCAGCTTCACTATGTACTGCAGCATAAAGGCAATCAGTGCATTCAAGAGAATCGAATAAGTATGTTTGCACCAAAGAACGTCCTATAAATGAACTGAACTTGGAAAATAAGATCATGTTTCCCCCAGACAAAGCTTCGCTGTTAACTCAAAATACTGAAAAAACTGTAAGTACAGATTTACCTGCTCTGGTGTTAAGGTGAATGTCTTGTTTGATATAGTGAATGCAAGATTTGGCATCTTTGAGATCTGATGGCAATCAACAATTGATTCGCCATTGGGGCTAGGGAGATGCTCACAGAGCTGCAATGCACATTAGAAGAAATGATGTCACATTCTGCACAATTCTCAATCATAAAAAGCTGTCCAAACATAACAAAGTATCCCAAATCCCAACCTGATTAGCATAATTCAAAATGAGTTCTTTTGTCTTGTTTTCTCGAAGTTGATTCTGTATCCACACAACAGCCATCTCACAAGCAGTACAGAAAAGATCAGAACCACGATTTTGTTTCTCAACAACAGATTCAATTGGATTGCTGCATGATAGTTCAGTAAAAAAAAACATGTCATGAAAAATAAAATTAAAATGCATAGATACTACAACAGGACTTAGAAATTAATTTATATATTGAGCTAACCTCACAGAATGGGCACCATCAAATACACAGAGACCAATCTGAGTGCACACTTTCTGTGGGCTTGTCTGCTCAATTGCAAAATGTTTCATACTTAGATAAAACCGTATCAATGTACAAACACATACATCGCAATAACAGTTTATATAGAAGGGAAACCAGCACCAAACCTCTGCTATAAGCAACTCAAGGATCATCTCTCCATACTCTCTCACCACTTCTTTGCATTCTGCACTGATGATTCCCTCAGCCCCAATTGCGTGATTGACTTGAGCCACTATGGTCTGGACCAGAAAAGAATTGAAAATAAGTCAAACTATTTTTCTGAAATGGTATTAAATGTGTGTTCACCATTTAGGAATTCTAGAATACATACAGTTGGACCAGCAAGCAATGAAGTCCCTGAGTCCACAATAGCAGCACAGCCACCAGCACAGAAACCAGTTGAATGGCCACCAATAAGAAGATCTCCCATGTCAAACTGCCAGTAGCCTTTGCGAGTAACGGGAACATATGTATGGCTCCCCTTGTAGTGTTTTGGGTCAACACCACCAAAGACAAGCTCGCCTCCAGCAGATGCATCAGGGTCACGATTAAGCCAGAAAGAGAAGACATCCTTTGCGACTAGTTTCTGTTCTTTCATGCTCTCCCTGTTTGGTTCATCCAACAGAGAGAATGATCAAGGAACAGAAATGCAGTGATTAGTGTAGACGAAATCAATACGTACCAAATTGGAGGGGCTCCTCCCACAGAAATTTCAGGAAATCCGAGGCCTAGAATTCCATCAAACTTCCCAATGATGAAAGTAGGGCTGGTTTCACGGGTCGTCTCAATAAATTTCTGAACAAAAGGTAGTACTATTATCATAGCAATGGTGGACAGGAACATTTAATTAAGGAATTCAGTGACCAGTTTACCTGATTTTGCACAACAAGGTTACCAACCAAGACGTTGTCCTCACTGAAGAAGCCAGCAATTTGCCCAGAACCATATGTGATTGTACAAGATTCTCCTGTACAATTTAAATAACAGGATTGTCTTTAACTGACATCTCTCAAACTCGCCAAAAGAGTAGTGAAAACTGAACAGATGCAACAGATTAGTGTACCATTCTTTTTGTAAGTCTTCGACTTGGTTGACTTGTATCTGTGGTGTAAGTAGCATGCTATCTGTAATACATGTATGTAAAAATACCAAACTTAGCATAACTTGCGTCAAAATATGCACTGTTATCTCATAAAACCTGTCAGGTAATGAACATACCGAAAAGTAGCACTTGGATGAGGGAATCCACAAGTTGGAGCTCCCAGTGTCGAATATCACCGTGAAGTTCTGTGCTGGCGTGCCAATGCCAATCTCTCCAAAGTACTGGGTGTCCAGGTAGTTGTCCAAAGGGACTATGTCATCGGTTGAGGCACCGAGATACTGGCCAGCACCCACAGGCCTTCGGAGGCGGCTTTCCTTCTTCGCCAATTTTGCAGCAGTCAAAGTTTCCTTGTCCAGTTTCTTCTTATTCAGGTTGATTCTTAACAGTCCATCGGAGGAAGCATGAAGTAGCAAGGAACATGACAGGACCCAGAAACAAGCCAGCAACAGAAGATGCTTCTGCCCCATAGCCCCTAAGCTCCATGAGAGAATTAGCTCCAATCAGGGAAACATTTGATATGCAATTCGTGTGTGGATCTAATACTATCTTGTTCAGTCGTCTTTTTTTTCTAAGGAATCAGGAGGGCCGGGACCCCTCATCACCTCCACCTTAAAAAGAATTACTGTCTAGAAATTTCCTTGAACTTGAAAGTTCTTGAAGCCGTGAAGGTTATGGTTGTATTCACTTTTTTTGGTGGGGTGGGTGGGGAGGACGAAAGTTCTTGATGCTGTGAAAATAATGTAGTCATGTGTAGAAAATTAAGAAATCCTTCTTCTGTGCTTGTTGCTTATGGCCAAAAAAAATGAAATCGAGCATGATTTAGTTTTTTTCTCTATTTATGCGAGAACTTCATTGGTGTCTTCGAAAATTCTCCGTGAAATGAAAAAAAAAAAACTATGAAATTCCTTGGTTCCGAAGGCCCTAAAAAGCTTTGTCGAAATCCGGGGGAAATATAACCGGTGGTTCACGTGAATCCTCTTTTTTCCTTAACCTACGGAGTCACTAAATCGAAGTTCTAAGGATCCATGGCTGTGTATCAACTTATCAAGAAAGGCACCAAACACAGGAACATCAACAGACCCAAAACGGGGAGTAACTAAAATTTCTACTCCGGAGAGTGGCGAAAAATAATCAAGCAGCAGCTAGGGGTTAGAACATGGTCTGGTACCTTAGTTTCTGCCGTGTGCTTCCGAATCCCGGACTGGAGAGAAGGGGAAAGCTAGTGGAGGGCTCGAGGGGAAAGAGCGGAGGATAAATAGGACACACCAATCGCCAATCGGATGAAGCCGGCTCTCCTCAGTCGTCTGGCCACTCTCTAGGAGTAGGCGCAAACCGTCGGAGGAATTTCCAAGAGTAGGCGCAAACCCACTGACACATGGGCCCACGAATCGAGCTCTGAAAATCAACGGAGAAAGCAACAGGTGACCTTGCAGCGTTTTTTATTGGGTTAATTCGAAATCTGCCATTATAATTTGCAATGTTTCGAAACCTGCCATTACTATTTCACAAATTAGAAAAATGCCATTATAATTTGCCAAGTACCTCACAAATGCCGATTCTACACTTGAGTCGCCATGGGCCCATCACCGGCATACGTATACGTGTCGATATTTGGTATGGACACCGCTGCCCCCTCCCTTCTCTCTGTATACCTCCAGCCGCGTGAATGGGTGAGGCAGACCCGCTCATTTGCTCCCTTCCTCATTCTCCACACCCTGCCGACGGAAACCCTAGCTGACTGGAGATTGGAGACGGCGGCGGCGGGCGCCGCCGGCGGATCCGGATCCTGCGGTGTGCGCCCGTGGAGGTGAAGGTCCCTTACCCCAAGGTAGCAAAGATCCATCTGCGGCCATGGTCGTGAAGTGAAGGTCCCCAAGATGGTCGCTGCCTCGCTAACGCCCGGCCGACTAGGGGCCGTGGCGCCAAAGAATGGACCCCGAGGTTACCGTGTAATGGAGCTTTGTGTGACCCCTTTACACGGCTAGAGTAGTCCGAGGATTGAGCCATATGTGTGTGGATTTCCCCTGTTGATTTCATTTGCGTTTTATTGTTGCTATTAGGCTTGCTATGTTCATGTTAAAGCCGGAAGTTCAAGGTTTCTTTACGAAAGATTGTTCCTGTAGAAAATTTTACAGAAGGGATTGGTGATTAACCGAGATTGAGTTAGGAGTGTTAATCAGAGACACATTGATGAAAGTCCCGGCGGCGAACCGAGCTGGCCGGGCACCTAACCAAACTACTTGCGAAGGCCGTGGTTCTTTGACGTAAAACATTGGAGAAGATGTGAGATTAGTTGATGACAACCATCCGAAAACCATGTTTGACATGTACAAGTCCGAGATGTCTGCCCGGATCCCGGTAGGAATATTTGACTTGTCTGCTTCCACTTGAAGTCGAGTATGATCTCTTAGAGCCTATTGCTATTATTGCCCCCGATGGTAGTCCTATAAAATGTGCACCCACCAATGATGATACCAATGCGACCACACGGATCGCCTACATATGTGCCTAAAGATGTCCCAAATGCCAACCTTGATAAGAGCAAACCGCCTACAACCAATGATGCAAAGACAAAGAGCCATACATTGATCCCGATCGGCAAAATACATATTTGACAAACGAAGAGGAGTATGTTGGCGTCGATGATGAACGTTTTTATATGGATGTTGCACCTAGTAAATCCACCACAAATCACACTTTGCACAACAACGGCCAATACATGACAGCTTCGACCCTCTTGTTTGAGAAGGGGGCATTCCTCTTGAAGCGTATGAATGATGCGAGATCCTCTCAAGCTACATGTGCTTCATGATCCCGAAAATCCAAACATTGTGAAGGGTGCCTTGTTTCCTCGATATCATAGCATTTAGGAAAGCCGTGAGGCATTATGCTTTGTGAAGAGAGGCTTTGAGTTTGCTGATCCAAGATTGACAAGACCAGATTTATTGCCAAGTGTAAAATATAAGGGCTGTCCCTGGAGGATTCATGCTTCTAGGATCTGGGATGGCAAAACAATAGAGGTAATATTTGTGTATTGACTTAATTTATGGTACCATTTTACCTCTCTGTAGTTGTATGCATTCTTGCTTCACATTTGACCCCTGCTATTGCTATGTAGATCAAGGTGTTGCCTGCTGAACACAAGTGTCCTACTACAAAATTAAGGAAAGGTAAAATGGCCAGCCAGGGATGGTGTGCAGACAGGGTGGCAGATTGGTTGAAGAAAAACCCAAAAAAATGTCCTAAAGATGTTTTGGAGAAACTTGAAGGAGATCATGGCATCACATTGAAGTATTCTAAGGCCTGGGCTGGTCTGCAGGTACCTAAGAAACAGATTCATAGTACATATGAGGAAAGTTTTCAACTGCTGGTAAATTGGAAAGCCCAAATGGACCTTGTATCACCTGGAAGCATTGTAGAGATAGAGATAGAGGGTACAAAGAAGCCAAGATTCAAGAGGATTTTTTTGCCTTGAAGCCATGTGTAGATGGATTTCTTGCAGGTTGTAGACCTTTTGTTGGGGTTGATGCCACTGCCTTGAATGGTAAATATAATCGGACGCTTGGCTTCAAATACTAGTGTGGATGGCCACAACTGGTTATATCATCCGGCATTTGCAATTTTTGACTCGGTGACAGAGGATAATTGGAAGTGGTTCATGCAACAGTTGCATAGAGCAATAGGAACACCTAATGGGCTAGTGATATGTACGATGCATGTAAAGGACTAGAAACAAAGAAGTGGGAGCAAAGTGTTCCCACAGGCAGCGTAGTAGAGAGTGTATGAGGCACATGTATTCTAACTTCATGAAGCATTATCAGGGAGATGTGTTCAGTGATCACTTGTACCCTGCTGCAAGAAGTTACACAGAGGAACTCTTCAAGTGGCACATGAGAAAAATCCAAGAGTTTGCACCGGATACCATTGATTACTTGGAAGAGCATCACAAATGAATCCGGGTACAGATGTGGGTTTTCTGAGAAGAGCAAATGTGATTATCTCACAAACAATGTCTCAGAAAGTTTCAATGCACAAATAAGGCACATGAAGGGTCTGTTGCTGCATGAATTAGTTGATGGGTTGAGGGAGATGATCATGGAGAAGAGGTATCAAAGGAGACAAATTGGTAGACAAATGCGGGATGGCATACTACCAAGTATTATTAAGGAGCTCAATATTATTAGCACCAACCTAAAAGTTGTCAAGGTAGCTAGGACTGATGAGGAGTTTGTTGAAGTGACACTCCTTGATGACTGAACAAGCGAGGAGACACACCGCATTACACTTAACTCAAAGCATTCATGTTCTTGCGCATGGCGGGCAGTGATGTGAAAGCCATGCAAACATGCCTTGGCTTGGATTCTATCTAATAGGGGACTTGAAATTGCAGATTTTGTCCATGAGTACTACTCAGAGCAAGGTTCGAGCAGCTTATGAGGCCGTGAGTTGAGCCTTTCCCGGATAGATCTCGGTGGCCCTGAAGTTGACCTTGGATACAAAATTTTTCCTCCTTTGCCGGGAAGAGGACCAAAGCAGACCTAAAGTGCAGAGGATTAGAGGTTGTTCGGAAGGGAAAGCTACTAAGAAAAAGGTTAGATGCGAAGGTGTGGAGATTTTGAGCACTTTGCCAAGACATGCATAGGGGAGGAAGAAGCTAGCATGCTATAGTGCCATGCATGCGTGAATGAGTCCGTGACATAGAGATGGAAGAAGCTAATTAACGTGTACGACTATACGTGTGTGATGCCTGAGTATGGCTCAGATGGAGAGATTGGAGGCAGCTCAAAGAATAAGAGGTAAGAAATTTACTGCTACCCATCTACAACTACAATTTAAACTGTGAACTGTTACTTATGTGTTCATGTACCACATTTGTAGGAAAAGGCAAGAAGATGAGGATGAGGACATGCCCAGCACCTCACAATCAAGGAAGAAGAAAAAGGGGCCGGCAAAGAAGAGTCCTAAAAAGAAAGCTGCTGCTGTTCCAAAGAAGAAGAGGAAGACACCATTGAAGAAGAAGCAGAAGAAAGTTGCTGCTGCTCCACCAGCTCGTGTTGTTAGGAAGCTCTCCGATTTCATACTTTCAGACTACGTCGGCACCACTTGAAGTCTATGTTCAAGTCTGCATTTTGTAGTTGTGCCTATGGTCATGTGAACGTGCCGTGTCTTTTGAACCAGTACAAGTGGCATGTAATATTTTGCACGTGTAGTGCATGATCTTGAACCCGTTGGTCCGAACACAATGGTCTGTAATATTTTGAACCTGTAGTGCCTGTGGAACCGGTTGAGAGGTTCGTGGCTTCAACTTGTTAATGTGATATGCTGAGAACCAGTGCATATGCATCTGTTATGCTACTGAATGTGAATCTGTTATGCTAGTGAATGTGAATCTGTGGATGTTTTCAGTGCATTTTTTCAGTGCATGTGCTTCTGAACTTGTTATTTTCAGTGGATGTTTTCAATATGATATGGTCGATGTCATTCTGAACCGAGACTATGCATCTGTTAGGATGCCTCAAAGATGACCATGTTCACACATTTGAAATATTACATAGATTCACATAAACCACATTTGAAATATTCCAACAAAGATATTTGACAATGCCTGCAACTTGGTGACACACTAACACTGATGCAGTTCCACATTGATACAAGGGTTGATACACCTATTTCACATTACTAACACTGAACTTCGACATTATTCGAACTAATGCATTGCCTAAGACAAAACACATTGGTTCACTCCTCCAGTCTTCGAATCTTTCATCTCTAGCTTCAAGTTGGCAATATCAGCCTTCAAGTTGGCAATGTCAGCCTTCAAGCCAGCTATCTCAACCTGCATCTCCATGAACCTGTGTTGAGTGCCTTGAACAGCATCCACTTCGGCACCACTATTGTGTTGAGTGCCTTGAACAGCAGGAGCATCCACTAGCAGGTGTGGATGGTTGTTGCGTAGATACAGTTCATACTGATCCTCAAACCAGTAATGCCCACAAGTTTCATCATTCTGCGAATCACAGACAAATCCGAGCAAGAACTAAGGCATCTTCTTGCATCTGATGGGAAATAACCAAAACTCATGAGAAATTACCGGCCAATTGTTGGGGCACTTGTAATACCACTTGCCACCCTTGCTCTTCCACCTAATGACCTTGATTTTGCATTTGGGGCAATCAACCAGAGGAAGACTCTGCCTAGCGCTTGCAGTGGAGCTGCCCACACCGCTCACCAT
The DNA here is from genome assembly GCA_015844335.1 of Chrysopogon serrulatus. Taxonomy (NCBI): domain Eukaryota; kingdom Viridiplantae; phylum Streptophyta; class Magnoliopsida; order Poales; family Poaceae; genus Chrysopogon; species Chrysopogon serrulatus. Next base: position 325,285 of record JADLZL010001789.1, on the reverse strand, counting down.
CCCCACGGAATGGAGGATGCCGCAAGGAGGCAGGGTGTGCTACGAGGAGTAGCAGCCTGCACCAGCCTGCTCTACTCGCCGATCTCCACCGCCACCACCAAAGACCGCATGCTTAGGGTTCGTGGATGGGGGCAGAGGAGAGAAGAAGAGAGGAGTGAAGGAGACGAACCGGATCCGGCCAGCTATCTAATGCGAAGGGAAGGGGCATTAGGGTCCATACGGTATCCGGTTCATGTACATACGCCTCGCAAGTGGGGCCCATGGCGACTCAAGTGTAGAATCTGGCATTTGTGAGGTACTTGGCAAATTATAGTGGCATTTTTCCAATTTGTGAAATAGTAATGGTAGGTTTGAAACATTGCAAATTATAATGGCAGATTTCGAATTAACCCTTTTTTATTTCCTTTCGTAACTACAGCTGCCGCCTTTGTGGAAATATTTGTATGAGTGAGCTCAGCTCGTTTGCAGTAGTCAGTCATCGAACCTATGGGATTCTTCCTTAGTTCCTCACTTAACTTTCCTCTCCGATTTTCTTTCTTGAACTCTAAAACAAGACATGTTACATTAACCTCAAAACCATTCAAATCCCTCCCTGCCATGTGTCTAAAATGGTTGTCGTTTTATCCTTTTTACTAAAAATTTAGAAAATTTGATAAAGTTTCTAAACCAAAAAAAAATGTACACGTTCCAAATTATAAGCCATTCAAAAAAATTGTAGAGGCAAAGCATCTCAAGTTTTATCAAAATTATAGAAATAAACATAAAGATTTATGAAATCAAATATGTATACTATGAAAATATAACTACCAAAGAATATAATGATACTTAGTTGGTACTCTTTCCATTCTAAATTATAGTTTGTTTAATTATTTTAACCTAAAGTTTGACCACTTATTTTATTCAAAAAAAATTTTATACAAACACGGTTAAATTTAAGTCATTCTTGAAGATCTTTTTTATTAGTAAAGCAAGCAAAAAAAAAAAATGATATTTGATACAATTTTTTTAAATAAGACGAGTGGACCAACTTGGAATTAAAAAAGTCAAACGAACTATAAACCGGAACAGAGTTAGCATCATAAATGTTGGTATCTTATTATATAAATTTAGTCAAACTTGAGTGACTTTCAAGATTTTTAAATGACCTATAATTTGGGATGGAGAGAGTATATATATGTTTTTAGAAACTTTGATAAAATTCTAAGACAGATTGGGAACGCCGTATACTAATAAAATATTTAGAGCGTATGAGAATATATCTAGTTTCTTCAAAAATAGATTTAGCTCTAGGCAAGCATAAATGATTTTCATAAAAAAATATAGACAATTCCATAAACATTATGATCAGCCAAATAGGACAAACACATAGCATGAATGTATTCAACATTAATGTGTGTTGCATTAGTGCAAGTTAAATCTCATATTTTTGCCGTGGAAAATATAGACAATTCCATAAATATTTATGCACTGATTAGAATGTTTTAAAATTTTATAGCTTTTATGGATATTTTTCATTTTTCTAGATATAAATATATTTTTAAAGCATTTAGAGATATGTTGATGAGCTCAAAATATTTTATTTTGACTAGATAAATGCCCGTGCATTTGCACATAAATATCACAATGATATCTATCCCTAGTACTAAAGAGACAAATTTTCTCTCCGTCCATTTTTTGATCTGTCTTCCTCTAACTACCGAATAATAAAGAGTGTGTTCCATCATAACTTATATGTATATATATAATAGTTCTATATATATATAGAACTACTACTCTATGATTTGGCTATAAAATAACTTATTTTGTAGCCACTTTGAGTTATAATAATTATAAGGAAAAAGTCTACATTACCCCTGAACTATAATGGGTGTAATACTTTACCCCCTCAACTATAAAACCGGGTATTCTATCCCCTGAACTTTTCAAACAGGTTAAATTACCCCCTAGAACGGTTTTAAACGGTGGTTTTGCTACTGATATCATGGTTTTGTCTTTTCTTTTTCTATTTATTCAGCCTGAATCTTTGAAAAATCATAGTAAATCACTGAAAAATCATAAAATAGAAAATCAAATTTTGTTGGACTCCGCATGAGTAGATCTACACAGTGAGCATATAATATGTTATTTTTATTACATATTCTTTCTATAACTTTAGATCTATGATTTTCTATAATTAATTGGAATAATTCATAGCCGTAGTTTACGTGGTCCAATTATGGTGAAATTTTTTTATGGTAGGCTAATTATTAATGCTTGATCTCTAGTAAAAATTTCATACTCATTGAATCATGTATAACTTAGTTATAAATTTATTTATATTTAATAAGCATAAATCTAAATAAATTTATAACTAAGTTATACATTATTCAATGAGTATGAAATTTTTACTAGAGATCAAGCATACAATAATAAGCCTACCATAAAAATTTCACCATAATTGGACCACAGAAACTGTGGCTATGAATTATTCTATTTAATTATAGAAAATCATAGATCTAAAGTTACAGCAAAAAATTTGTACTAAAACATAACATATTATATACTCGCTGTGTAGATCTATTCATGTGGAGTCCAAAAAAATTGGATTTTCTATTTTATGATTTTTCTATGATTTACTATGATTTTTTAAAGATTCGCCAAAATAAATAAAAAAAAAAAAGACAAAACCACGCTATCTGTAGCAAAACCACCATTCAAAACCGCTCTAGGGTGTAATTTAACCGGTTTGAAAAGTTCAGAGGGTAGAATACCCGGTTTTGTAGTTGAGGGGGTAAAGTGTTCCACCCGTCATAGTTCGGGGGTGATGTAGACTTTTTCCTAATTATAATGCTGATTTATGAGATTACATTAACTCATTTCCAAGTGGTTTACTATAATTGTTATCGTAAATAGTTTCATATGTTATAGTAACTCAACTATCGTAACTATATATTCACATTATCGTAAATTAGTATAAAAATTATCATAAATAAAGGTGGCTACGTAATAACTTCTCGAAAGTTAGAATAGATCTTATCTATATAGGAATCATAAATACAAATAGTCTGATGCTTAGTAACTTGAATAGAAATAGAAATTCCAATCTAAATTCAAATCCAAATCCTCCATGTTTTTTTCCACTTTTTTATATTATATTTTCTTTTTCTCTGCCCATTTTTCTGTGTCTTAAGCTGGCTTTTCTTGTTTTCTTTTTTTCGACCAAGTACTTTTTCTATTTTTTTGTTTTGTTTTTCTTTTTATGTTTTTTTCTCTTGCCTATGTATTTGGGATAGCTTTTTTTCTATTTTTTTTACTTTTTAACAAACAACACTCGTTTTGCTTTCGCATGTTACTCAAGCTCGTTCATGAGTCTATATCCTTTTAAATTCTTATTGTATTCGATCTTTGTTCACTACAACACCAAACAAAAAGAGCTCGTATGGCCAGTCTCAACTAGCATATACATATGCTCTGTAAGACTGTAACCAAGGCCTCCTCCCTACACGTGCTCTCGTGCAATCTTCTTATTCACTCATCATAGCTCCTTTGTCTCTGCAGCATACGGTCCAACCTCACAGCTAACAAATTCGTGACACGTCTACACAACACAGCAGCTACGACCATCTTCTCATCTACCCTCCCTATGAGCGTTCCTGTAACAAAGTGCTCCTATAGTCCCGTGGCGCATCTACACGGACGACGGTTGCGGCAATCACCTCGGCCAACTAGCCCTTGTGCACATACCAAATGTGTTGCTGTGTGGCACAAAGGGAGTGGCCAGCGTCATGTGTGTCGTTTTCTCTTACAAAAATAATCTTAGAAAATCCTAGAGGTAGAGCTGCTGACATATTAAATGTAGTACATCATTTTTATTTATAGTTCTGCGACGCATATATACAAACGGCGGCTGCGGCAATCACCGCCTCCTTGCCCATGTGCGCCCGCCAAATGCGTTGCTGTGAAGCACAAAGCGAGCAGCCAGCCATGCATCGTGCTGTGGTGTGTGCTCTACCTTGCTCTGAGCCCTTCTAACTTGGCCTCATGAGTAAATATACGGTCATTTTCTCTTGAAAAATAAATCTTAGGAAATCCTAGATGTAGAGTTGCAGACATATTAAATGTAATGTAGACTTTTCTTCCAACACCTATTAAATATTTTTTATTTACATTTTAGATTAAATAAAAATATTTTAAATCACTTATTACAGATCCATTATAGATCTCAGAGGTAGAACTGTGCCAAACGAAGCTATAGCATTAATGTTCTCGTTGTCAATAATATTTGACATGATTTTTTCTTCCGTCGTAACACACGGGCACATTTTTCTAGTGTTACTTTAAGTACGAAATCGGTTGTGCAGAGAATTCATGTCGGATCGAGTCTTTATAGGAAGGAGTTTGTGTTAGATATGGACTTCGTATCCGTTGCTTTTGAATGCAAAATAACGCGAGAAGGGGAGCTGAAGTGGAGTCAGGATGTTATTTGATAATATCAGTAGATGATTTAGTAAATAGAATATTTTAAATTTTTTTAGGTGTAGAGAAGAGATTTGGTTTATCCTAATCAATCTTAGGATATTTTTAAATTTTTTAAAAATCATATAGATATGTTCTATGGTTTAAAATCTTATCAAGTATTTACTAACTATTGTTAACAAAATAAAAAGATAAAACCACCTTCAAAACTATTTCAAACCATGGCAGGAGTTAATTTGCACTGTTTCAAAAGTTCAAATGGTAAAATGTCTGATTCTAGAGTTTGAGAAGAAAAACAAGACTAGATACAGTAGACTTTTCTTCGAATTAGGCCAACCAAGAAGAATATGCCCCAAGAACCCCCGTAGGATATGTAGACGGCATGGGCCTGCCCGCAAAGCTGCTTAGCCCGCCTTGCAAAAGAGGCCTGTTGGACAACTGTGGGTTGTTCACGTTTCCATTACGGATTGAAGTGAGCCGTCCTGCTATGCTAACGGAAACGGGCAATAGACAAAGCTCAAAAGTCCTGCCCAGTCCCGCAAAAGCTGACCCCCAAAGCCCACTGGTGAGACGAGGCAAGCTTCAAGCTTCAACGCAGATGATCAATTTAGTTCCAGCCTGAAAATTCAAACGATATGCCGGCTCACAGGTTGCTGTGTTCGTGCCTGCAAACAAATTGTTTCCTTAGAACACCTAATGATAGCTTCAGCTTTGACACAACCCAACGTAATCCACTACCACTTTGATGTATCAATGATCAATGTGATCAGTAACCAGCAATCGATCTACAGCGGCTGTAAATATCCTTACATTCAGATTATTCTTAGGTTACAGCAACTCCCCAAATGTGGAGGAAGATGGAAGAGGGCATGCCAGGGCATTATTGTTACATACACTGAACGCCAAATACAACACATGTCAGTTCCTGTAGGTACACTACATTCAACTTGGCGGGTGGGAACTACGTCAAGCAGCGATACTGGCTGCGCTGATCCGATCCACACCTAAGTAGTCGGCCACAGCGCCTTCAGGTGCATGATACCTGGCGGGAGTCATTACACCTAAGCTTCTTGCTGTGAACATAATAATCATGGGAAAACAAACATCAGACATAGGAGATTTGAAATCAGATAGAAAAATCAGGTATTAGTAAATACTGAGAGCATCAACTAACAATTAGTTTGTCAGCATAGTTGCAATCACTGCCAGATTAAAATAATTACGTCTATAAATATCACAATGTGAAGTAAGCAAAAGAAGAAACCCAGACATCAATATCAATCGATGTATGAAATTTGAGCATCCATGCATCATGCTTCTCAACTATGGGGTTCTATGTCCGATGACATTTGGGAGCAAATTTATTTCATTTGTTTCAGACAAAGCATAATCAACACATGATGCAACACACCAATATGATGCATTTAGTGTTGCCACTAGGCATTGGTGTGTACTCCCAATAATGGATCGTCGAAACCAATAGAAATTGGAAGGCATACAAGAGAAATACAGTTCAATATTTACAGGTACAATTATCTGATTTCCCACTAAATGGCTGTTAAGACTCCAGAGCATATCTAGTTGCAATAGCCTTAAAATTATAACTTGTCCTCATATTCTTAGTTCTCAAATCGACTTTATCCTTCTCTTAAGATTAGTTCTCAAACTCCTCATCTGACATGGCCTATCCACACAGGAAAACAATAAAAAGAAAGCACATCATTGGACCATTTAAGAAACAATGGAAATCAAGTGTTTTTCAAAGGCAAGTTCCTACTTCAAACCTTCCTAGTTTCAAGGAAATTGTGAATAAAGCACCGTATTCTCTAGGTACTAGAAAATGTACTTGCTCAATAGATTCCATAACTTTAGCTTTAGTAGGGTACAGGGTCTCAAACCCACAATTCAGACATGCTGACATACAGCATAAACTCATTCACAAAATCATAAAACTTTTAATGCTACAACACTGCTTCATGCTACAAGCCACCACCATGATAAAAAAAAACTGCAAACAAGAACCTTGGACATAAAAATGTCTACATCCCTCAAAGGCATGCACAAAGCGATGCCTATATTCCTAACAGCTTAGTAAATCATTACCATATTACAGACATCCGTTTATGATAGAAAAAAAAATGTCGCTTAAGTACAATCCTGAACTGCACAAGTTTCCAATAAGAAGCAATAAAACAAATATACATATCATTGAACTAACCAGCATGCATTTTACACTCAGTCAGAAGCAACTGCTTTGATGTTCAAAAACGATAACTGAGATCATTTTATTACAATAAAAAAGATATCAATTCTTTAAAAAAAAATCCCTTGACTCACAACATTCTCACAAAGATAAATAAAATGATTATGCTTAGGTAGGGAACATCCCCATCACAAACTGAGCAGTTTGATCACAAGCCATGGATAAAGGGAAAAGTGTCATCTTGTTCCTACAGATGTGTTGCCATCATGGTTGGTGGTCATGTAGTGTATTTCAGACTGAATTTCTTTATGCATTTTTCATATGTAATACTTGCTTAATGTTTCACTAAACAAGTTTGCAACCAGCTACAATCATCAATATTAACTACATAAAGTTCTAACAGTCTGGAAACAGTACTCATAAGAATGTTTTTTTCATATGGACTTAATATCTTTGTACAAGCACACCTTCTCAAGGAGATAAGGACCTAAATCCACCAAAACAACAAAAACTCATACAGCGTTCCTAGTAGTATTATCAATTAAACTATACATGAACCTGGGAAATCATTACTGGAGGAATCCAAGCCAATCAACAAAGAAAATCAAGGGACTAAACATGCAAGCAGTCATTTCAGCTGAGAATGTACCTTCTCATAAGGCCGCAACTTGCTGCTGGTGAACCCTTCAGAAACAAGTTTATTGACAGCATCTCTGAGTCTCTCATAGTCCTCTGTGACATTGTAAACCTGGTGTGAGATTCTTACATACCCTGTCACTGGATCACCATTCTTATCCTTTGCCATATCCTGTCCTTCCACCCTCCTTGAGTTGTAGTATATTGGCACCTCCACCTGGAAATCCTTCCTCAACATAGTCCTCACTCTCAATGCATCATCATCACTCTCGACGCCAAGGCAACCAGGCATCCCCACCATAACCATGCTACCACAAAGTTCCGGAGGTGAGCCAAGAAAAGTCCCCCACGCCTCAGCAAGCATCCTACCCATCTCAATAACTTTCTCATGATTCCGGCTTCTTATCCCTTCAATTCCACCCTCAAACCGATTCACAAAATCTATAGCCTCAGACACAACAAGCTGGGCACTGTAATCCCGCGTTCCAATCCAACCACTCTCCATTGGCAGCCCATTCCCATACTCCTGCGACACAACAGGGTGATGGAGCTGGCAGGCTATCGGGTCATCCTTGCGAGCATGCAAGAAGGCCACGGCAGGGGGGCAAAAGAACCACTTATGAAGGTTGCTTGTGTAGAAATCGGCTCCAATGTCACGCACGTCCACAGGCACTTGCCCAATAGAATGTGCAGCGTCAACAAATACCTTGTCAACGCCCTCTTCTCGGCAGATGGCGACGAGCTCCTTCACGGGGATGACGACACTGGGCATGGAGGTGATGTGGTCGATGACTGCAAGCCGGACCCTACGCCCCCCTTCCTTGGCGACCGCGAGCGCAGCACGGAACTCGGCAATAATTGCGTCAGCCGACGCAACGGGGAACGGGAGGGGCACCTCGACGACGGTGGCCCCCGCGCGCGCGACGTAGGCGTGGATGGACTTCTTGACCGCACCGTAGGCGTAGTGGAGCATAAGCACGGCATCCCCGCGCGCGAAGTGGCCCTCGGCGAAGCTCCAGGCGGCGTGCTGCAGGACGATGGCAGCGGCCGTGGTGGCGTTGTCGACGAGGGAGACCTCGGAGACGTCGTCCGCGCCAATCACCTCGGCGACGGCGGTGCGCGAGCGGAGGAGCCCCTGCTGGAGGCCGTGGAAGTAGAAGGCGTCGGGCTGCGCAAGGAAGAGGCGCTGCCAGTGGGCCTGCGCGGCGAGGACCGAGGCCGGGCAGGAGCCGAAGCTGCCGTTGTTGACGCGCGCCACGGCGGCGTCGTGGTGCGCGAACTCGGCGCGGATCTCGGCCGCCGAGATCACCGCCCGGGGCGCTTCGCCGGGGACGGGCCGTTACCGTTGCCGTGGCCGTTGTCGTTGCCGTGGCCGTTCTCGGCCGCGGCCGCATCGTCAGGGGGCGGGTCCGACGCCATCGCCGCCGCGCTAGGGTTGGCTGGCCTGGATGGGGAAGAGAGAGAGGGAGAAGGAGAATGGGGAGTGATAGGAGAGAGACAGTGGTGTGCGCGTGTGTGTGGAGGATGGATTGGGGTCGCCACCCGAGGCGGTCCGCGAGACCACGACGGGGGCGATCCGCGACGGGCCGGGCTTGGGCCGCCCGGGCTCGTCAGCCGTTCGCCTGCGTCGTCTGCTGCGTGGACGGGCGAGGCGGCGGGCCCCACGGCCCATCGACTGCCAAACGGCCGAGAGGCCGTGGAATAAATGAGACCACGCCGGCAACCGCGGCACCACGACGACATTCCCTGACGTTTTCCTCTTCTTTGATTGAAAAAAAAAAAAAGAAACGGAGACTTGGAGCTGTGGAGTGACGAACTCTGTACTCCTACCTCACCTCACCTGGAACCTGGACATACCGAGGTCGTTATATAGCCCCAGTTGATCCACTGAGGGTTTTTTTTTTTTACACTGAACCATTGAGTTAGTGGGCATTAACATAGAGTTACCTGTTACCGTCTCTAGTCAGTGATGAGAGGAAAGTTCAAATAGGTATGAGCATGACATAATTAAGCTCGTAATGCTGCCACTTGGACTCAACTCGCCACTTAAACAAAATTACAAATAGGTGGCATGAATGGAAACAGAACACTGCCGATGTTAACGAATCGATAAAAAAGAGAGAGAAAAAGTGGTTTTCATGTTGTAATGTTATATTATATGATGCTTGGATGTTTCTCTACTTTTTCACACTTGGAATTTTGAAGAGGTGACTGATTCATGAGCAAGCTCTTTTTTTATGAGCCTTGCAATCCGGCATGCAGCAACATCATAATGTTTGTATCCTATCCCAAGTGATCGTTTGTTGATCCAATCCAAAGCATATAAAACAATGATGATCCTGGAAGCATTGCACTCTTCTCCGCATGGGGTTGGCTGCTGGCTCAGTACTAATCTACGATTAAGATTGTGTTTGGTGCAGTTCCTTAATAAGGCCTTGTTCAGTTACCAGAGAATGACTTTCTGAAAAAAATCTAGCTTGAACATGTAGCTTAACTTGTATAAGCAAGTAAACCTATAATATTTCCTAGCATCATTCTAGATTAACCAAAGAAGGCCTAAGTAGTTCGGGGAAGATTCAGCACCTTGGGCGAGCAGTGTAGATACAGAGGGGAAAAAAGGATAGGGCAAGCACTAGCAGAGTACCAATAGCAGGTAGTATTGGTCGACTCAAAACTAATAATAGAAAATAAGTAGAGTAGCAGATGGTATTGGTCAATTGTAAAAAAATAGATAGTCACTATTGGAGACGTGTGTTTTTCTAGGACAAAAAACTAGGGTTTTTTTCTCTTTTTTTAAGCTCTTGTGGAGATGCTCTAAAGAGTTATTTGGCTAAAACTCAGAAATAGTTGTTTGGCCCAGGCATCAATTCTAGACTAAATTTAGTTGTCTATTCTTCACAACACCAACCAAACAAGTCCAGGCTTTCTCAACGAGCTATGCTCGACTATGGTTGGAGTATAGCCATCAAGTAGACCGGAAGAAGAGAAACATTTGGTTGTAAGAATAATTACCTATCACCATCTTTATTTTTCTTAACAACTTAGTCAACATTTAAATAATTTAAAACAATCCTTTTTATCGAAAAAAAAACTTAGCTCTAGTAGCAACTTCAACATTGATGTCATGCATGACAACTTAGCACATGTTTGGTTTTGGGATAAAGATATGTGTGATAAAACTAACCCTATGTTTGGATAATGGGTTCGACCACTTATTGTTTGATTAGAGAGTTAGATCAATACCAATTTCTTTTGTTTGGCTAGAGGTTGCAAGGGACTATGGCCTAAGAGGAGGGGTGACTTAGGCTTTCTAAAACTAATTGGCCTCTATTTTACTTATCAAAACATATGTAAGATTTCTATCTAAATATACAACTAGGTTCTACTAAGTGTGTTGCTATCTCTACTATAAAAAAAGAGGTTTGACCCACCTAACAAAAAAAAAATTGAACTAAAGTAAGTAAAAAAGAGAGAGGAAGTATCCAATCAAATACACTTGGATGATTATATGCCTCTAAAAACATAAATTTATTGTACCATCCCATTCAGTCTTACCTTTAATTCCAATACATCCTAGGTACACTTGCGTATTTAGGCCCTCAGGGAACATGAAAGATGATTTTTTTTTTGTTTTCTATACTTTTTAAAATAAATCAATTTCTGTTAAATTTCTAATATATATGATTTCTGTCAAATTACTGTGATCCTAAAAAAGTCTTAGGGGAGAGATGCCTTAGGCCGTTGACCAATCCTTTATTACAACACCAATGTCCAATGTGCACCTGACTCCTCTGATAGCTCCAAAACCTGTCGCATTTGCAAGTCAACCGATTACTCCCCTCCTCGCTATCTCAGCCGGCGCATCCCTCACCATCGCAAAAATCCCGATGGCCTCGGCTCCGCACGGCGACGCGCCCAAGGGCAGGAAAGCCGCGCCGCCGGCAAAGCGCGCCAGCGCCTCGATCACGGAAGCCGAAATCCGCGCCGAGTTCGCGCACCACGACGGCACCGTGGCGCGCGTCAACAACGGCACCTTCGGCTGCTGCCCGGCCTCGGTCCTCGCGGCGCGGGCGCGGTGGCAGCGGCTGTTCCTCTCGCAGCCCGACGCGTTCTACTTCGACTCCCTCCAGCCGGGGCTCGCCCGCTCGCGCGCCGCCGTGGCGGTTGCTGTCGGGGCCGGTGACGCCTCCGAGGTCTCCCTCGTCGACAACGCCACGACGGCGGCGGCCATCATCATGCAGCACGTGGCCTGGAGCTTCGCGGAGGGCGCGTTCGCGCGCGGCGACGTGGTGCTGATGCTCCACTACACCTACAGCTCCGTCAAGAACTCCATCCACGCGTACGTGGTCCGCGCGGGGCCACCGTCGTGGAGGTGCCGCTCCCGTTCCCCGTCGCCTCGCCGGGCGCCGTCGTCGCCGAGTTCCGCGCCGCGCTCGCGCTCGCCAAGGCCGGGGGCCGCAGCGTCCGCCTCGCCGTCATCGACCACATCACCTCCATGCCCAGCGTCCTCCTCCCCGTGAAGGAGCTCGTCGCCATCTGCCGCGAGGAGGGCGTGGACAAGGTCTTCGTCGACGGCGCGCACGCCATCGGCCAGGTGCCCATCGACGTGCGCGACATCGGCGCCGACTTCTACACCAGCAACCTCCACAAGTGGTTCTTCTGCCCTTCCGCCGTGGCCTTCCTGCACATCCGCAAGGATGACCCCGTAGCCTCGCAGCTCCACCACCCCGTCGTGTCCAGCGAGTACGGCAACGGGCTGCCCATGGAGAGCGCCTGGATCGGGGTGCGGGATTACAGTGCCCAGCTCGTCGTGCCTGATGCCGTTGACTTCATGAGCCGGTTCGAGGGCGGCATCGAGGCGATAAGCAGACGGAACCATGACAAGGTGATCGAGATGGGCAGGATGCTCGCCGAGGCATGGGGGACGTTTCTTGGCTCGCCGCCGGAAATGTGCGGGAGCATGGCTATGGTCGGGCTGCCTGGTTGCCTTGGCATTGAGAGCGATGGTGATGCGATGAGAGTGAGGGAAATGCTGAGGGACGAATTCAAGGTCGAGGTGCCAATATTCAACAACTCGAGAAGCGTTGAAGAAGGACAAGAGATGGCAAAGGATGCCAGGGGCGATCAAGTGACAGGGTATGTAAGAATCTCACATCAGGTTTACAATGTCAGGGAGGAGTATGAGGTCCTGAGAGATGCTGTCCATAAGCTTGTTCTTGAAGGTTTTTCCTGCAGAAAGCTGAGAACTTCTGAGAAGGTTCTCTCTAACTGAAACTGTTGTTGAGATCAATTATGCCTTTACCTTTGTTCGCTCACTTCAGTTTCTTGATGAAAGTATGAATATGAATATATAGCATGTTCTCTGCTGACCATTGGTTGTTGTATACTCTAGCATGTACTCAGGGACGAATCTAGGATTAAAATTTGGAGGGGCTGAACTCTTCATCTTCGACCTCTAGCCCCTCCTCTTCATTATAGCCATGACAAAAAATTATAGAGGGGCTCTAGGGAGGCTCCATAGGATTAACAGCGGTAGGGGGGGCTTGAGCCCACCCCGCCCCACCGCTGGATCCATCCCTGCATGTACTGAAACATGTTTTACAGTGGCACATGTCCATTTACATCCACGTTGGCCTATTATTATCCGGATGAAAAATGCACCGATGCCTATTATGTTTCAACTTCGATCTGTTCATAGGGTAAAAGCATAGAAGCGCCTAATTTGAACAATAACTAATTAAGCTATGCATTTGGGTGATAATTACTGTTTAGCAGTTTAGGGTGATCTATGGACATTAATACAACATTAGATCGTTTGAACTCTTAACCACTGTATTTCTTTAGTGATATGCTGTATCCGAAAGGACTAACTATAATACAACAAAATGTCAAATTATAGTATGAAAAATGCCACTCAGCTATCTTCGTTACCCTTGAGATTTTGATCCCTTGATATTAACAATGTCTATGTTTCCTCCTACAATGTGTAAAAGCTATATATTTATACGGTAATAAATTGTGAGTGGAAGCCAAGCAATGTAGTCTTTTATTTCTCTACCTCTCATGCATGGCGCCTGGACTTCCACCAGTATTTGCTTATCCAAAAGCATCTGACTGATGACTCCTTTCTTTATTTTAGCTCAATGATCTGTCGGTAATGCTATGTGTTTCATATCCCATTGGGAACCCGTCTTTAGGCCATACCTGATACGACTATTAAGGATATGCAAAATCACCCTTTACATGCTTCAGAACTTTTTGTCTTTTCAGTAGTGCTTGCAGTATTGGATGCTCGATTTCCCTGCTTTTGCCAGTAGGATACTCTACTTTCGAAACCAGCAAATGGTGGTATGCCATTGCTAAGGTTCCTGCTCCGATCCTATAAAGACCTTTAGCTACATTCCATATGAATAGCTTTTCGAATTGCTGGCTTTCAGTTTTCATGTTCTACCCAATTTACATATATTTTTAATCATTTGACTGTACAAATTAACTACTGCTACTGCTACTGCTAATGCAGTACATATCCTTAAATAAAGCAAACTGCATCATGATATGAACCTTATCCTAGTTGCTCACATGGGTTATCCAACTTGTAAAACACATGTTTAGTAAGTGAATCTGTGTAAGTTGCTCCAGTGAGGCAACCGAGTGGTTTGCTGCTACATTGGAGCTGGGACTATGGGCTTATTTGGATAGAACTTTGGGCTAGTTGCCTGGGCTATTCACCTGCCTAGAATGTGCCTGTCCTCACTTGCAAGAATGCCTGCCCAGGCAAAGCTAAAACTTAACTTGCTGTGTTGTTCGGTTGATGGCCTGAAAGTCAGTCTAAGCTTGTAGACAAGGCAAGCATATTGTTTGGTTGTTTAGCTTGTCTGGGTTACACTCACCATTGTCTATGAAGCATTTCATTGCTAAAGTGATGGCAAGACACAGGCCTGGTTTTACCCATCCGTGGGCCTAAACCAATTGCTAAGCCGTGTTGGGAGGCCATCATACGGAAGTGCAAACACGCAAAACAAAAACCCTAAACCCAGTTCACTGAAACCATCGTCCCCTTCCCCTCTACAGCCGCAACGTGAGTTGTACGCAGAGATCGTGAGGAAGAGGATGGATTCAGGTGATGGGAAGGCGGGTGGAGGTGCACAGGCAGATGGCAGTCGCGTTCCCGGCAACGCTCGCGGCCGTGGACCAATGGCGCAAGAAGGTGCTGGAACTGGCAACATTGGGGCTCCGATCCAAGGTGGACCTAATATGAATCGTGGTGGCTTCAATCAAGGTGCCTTTAACCCTGGCCATGGAAGGGGACGTGCCTATGGGGGATTTGCCCGTGGTTGGCAAAGACATCAATACCAGGGCGGCCGCAACACATATCCTCGGTATCTTGGCAATCGCAACCGCGGAGGAGGCAGACCTACACAAGCTGCCACTGATAGGCAGATGACGGCCAATGTTGGTGCCCAGGCTGCTGCGAATAATGGTAACGCTAACAATCTGAGGGAGGGAGTGGCTACAGCCCAAGCAGCAGGGATGGCGCCGGGTGGAGCACAATCTGATTTGGAGCCTGCTGTGCCTGATGTATTTCTAGAACAGAAAGCTGGAAAAGAGAAGGTTGATGAAGGAACTGCAAGTGATGTCAATGGGAAAAGCGGCAAAAAATTTTGCTTTCGGTGCTACAAGCCAGGCCACGGAAAGCTGGAGTGTGTGGCAAAATTGCTTTGCGAGGTGTGCGACAGCACGGAGCACTTAACAAGCAAATGCCCTATCTTGAAGCAACCACGTACCTTGGCTCATCCATGTGGGTATGATGTTCCTGGGCTTGGGTTTTACCATATACCGCATGCTCCTTTGGTCACAAGCAAGAATGAAAATCGTACTGCTTTGGTCACTGTCAAGGGAGGAACACTGTCAATTGCACAGTTGGTGGCTGAACTTGGACGCCTGATCCCGGAGAGATGGAATTGGGAGGTCACGCCACAAGGTAATAATTCTTTTGTGGTTCCTTTTCCATCTCGAGGAGACCTGCAGAGGTCGGTGGCTTTTGGAAAGGCTGACATCAAGGAACATGGAGTTAGTGTTCACTTTGAGGAATGGAACCAGGTTGAGGAGGGCCAGCTCTTACCACGAGTATGGATCCGTATTTATCGCCTACCAACAAAGCTACGGGAGTTCTCAGTCCTTTGGGCACTAGGATCCATGCTGGGAGCGACCATGATGGTGGATATGGCTAGTTCTCTTAGGAATGAATACGGGAGAGTGCAGATTGCTGTCTTGGATGCAAGCCTCTTGCCAAACAAGATTGACTCTGTAGTCATTGGAGATAGATTATTTAACCTACCCATTGCAGTAGAGGGTCGTGATGAGGTCCCGATTGAAAACAAGATGGACATTGACAATGACAAAGATGGAGCAGGGGGCAGTGGAGAGAAAAAAGACCAGGAACCAAACAATGGGAAACCTGAGCACCAAAATCATGATAACAATGATGCAGCAGGCATAAAGCCACCTCAAAATGCACCACACCCAAATGGTAAACAAGTGGAGGAAATGCCTGCGGTGGAGATGATCAACGAAAATGCTGAAGATGGTGTAGTCACGAGGACTTCAAATTATCCCAGTAGCTACTCTCATATCGAATTTCATAATGGTAATTTACCCTTAAATTTCAGCCAAGAAATTCGTGAATGGAGTAAAGATACTGTTTTGGAGAATAATGATATACCTATGTCCTCTTTACCATCTTCTTCTACAGCTGTTCCTCTCCAGGCCATGAGTGCACAGGTCATGCTGGCAAAGGACATAGGTGCTGCTGGTATTGTTGTACCGGACCTGTTAAAGCCCATGCAGTCTTCACTGAGGCGAAGCAAGAGAAGGGAGCACTCCATTGATGAGCATTCCCTGGAGCGAGCAGAGAGGATGAAGGCTAAACAGAACCTAGACAATCCTGGTATGTCAATTAGCAAATCTTTTCTCTCTTTTTTTAGATTCAAAAATAGCTGCAAATATCAGTAATTTAGGAGTGTCTTTGGGCAGCGATTCACATACAGGGGGTGACAAAAATAAAAAATTTGGAAATTGATAGATTAGTGGTACCTACGGAAAATGTAAACTCAAATAGTAATTTGTCACATCATTTACCGAGAGACGAGAGTGACAACGATAGCGATTCAGGTTTGAACCATGACATGATACACCACTTAGTTGGTGATATTGCTAAAGATATTCTAGATGAGGATGGTAGTCACTGGAGTGACTTTAAAACCGTTCTCAGGAAGAAAAAAATCTGGCTCACACAAGAAAAACAAAAAGAAAGTACAAGTGCAGCATCACAAAAGACATTCAAAATGAAAGGGATTTTTTTGGAATAGCAGAGGTCTTCGGGACTTGGCTAAATCTGGATTCCTTGTAGATACGACGATGGATGAAGGTTTAGATTTTATTTCTATTTTAGAAACAGGACGGAATGATTTTAGGTCACAGGAATTATCACATTTTTGTGGTGACAAAAATTTTTTATGGAGTTGGTCACCTCCGAAAGGGAGATCAGGAGGAATTTTAGTAGGTGTGAATTTAGATACTTTTGATGTGGGAAATATTTCACATGGCGACTTCTATGTGAAGTTTAAGCTAAGAAATAAAATAGACAACTTTGAATGGATTCTAATAGCAGTATATGGTGCTGCCCAGAGTGCATATAAAGAAAGTTTCTTACGTGAGTTGGTACATTGTTGCTCCACAGAATCACTTCCTTTATTGTTAGGGGAGATTTTAATATTATTAGAAGCCCAAGTGAAAAAAATAATAATAGATATGATGATCGTTGGCCGTTCCTATTCAATGCTGTTATTAACAGTTTGGATTTAAAGGAGATCGAGCTCACTGGACGTCAATTCACGTGGGCCAATAACCTACCAACACCCACTTTTGAAAAGCTTGATAGAGCTCTAGTAAGCACTCGACTGGGAGTTGAGGTATCCTAAAGTGACTGTGCAAGCTCGACTAGAGAAATCTCGAGATCATACTCCTCTATTACTAGATACTGGAGAAACATCTCAATCCAAAAACCAAATGTTCAAGTTTGAACTTGGGTGGCTACTTAGAGATGGTTTCTACGATCTAGTTAAAGAAGTATGGCAAAATGAAAATAAGGGAAACACACCATTAGAGGTTTGGCAAAACAAGATAAGACGACTCAGACAATATCTGAGAGGATGGGCAAAAAATACAAGTGGTGCTTACAAAAAGGAAAAACATGAACTCACAGTTAAGATAGACCAATTGGACAAAAAAGCTGAATTAATGGCGCTACAACAACATGAAGTTGATTTGAAGTGCTGTTTCAAAGAGAGGCTAGTCCAGTTATTGCGGGAAGAGGAAGTACGGTGGTACCAAAGATCAAAAACAGAACAACTATTGAAAGGAGATAGCAATACAAAGTATTTCCAGTTGTTAGCAAATGGTAGACACCGGAAAACACGCATCTTTCAGCTTGAGGATGGTAGTCACATAATAAAGGGTGACGACCAACTCAAAACATATATCACACAATATTACAAGGGCCTATTTGGTCCTAATGAGTGTGAAGACTTCACTATGGATGAAAGTAGGAGGAATGATATACCACAAGTATCAGTTGAAGACAATGAGAAATTAGTTGTCCCTTTCACTGAAAAAGAGGTTAGAGATGCAATATTCCAAATGAAACACAATAAAGCACCAGGACCAGATGGATTCCCAGCGGAATTTTATCAAGCGTTCTGGGAAATTATTAAACATGATCTCATGGCTTTATTTAAGGAGTTTCATAATGGAGATCTAAACCTTTTTAGCCTTAACTTTGGTATTATAACACTGTTACCAAAGCAAAAAGAGGCCACACATATCAAGCAATTCCGTCCTATTTGCCTTCTTAACGTGAGTTTTAAGATATTTACAAAGGTAGTCATTAACGGGATTACAACAATTACGAGGGATTTGATAAGCCCATCTCAAACCGCTTTTATGCCTAGAAGAAACATAATGGAAGGGGTGATAATATTGCACGAATCAATACATGAACTCCATAGAAAAAAATTGAATGGTGTCATATTAAAGCTAGACTTTGAGAAAGCTTATGACAAAGTAAATTGGACTTTTCTCCAGCAAACGCTAAGGATGAAAGGTTTCTCTGAAAAATGGTGCCAATGGATAAGCCAGTTCGTAAGTAAAGGAAGCGTGGGTATAAAAGTGAATGATGATGTGGGTACATACTTCCAGACTAAGAAAGGATTACGACAAGGAGATCCCTTATCTCCCCTGCTTTTTAATCTTGTAGTTGATATGCTGGCTATATTAATATCAAGGGCGAAAGAAGATGGACAGATAACTGGTTTAGTACCACACCTAGTTGATGGAGGTCTCTCTATTTTGCAATATGCAGATGATACTATACTTTTTATGGAACATGATTTTGAGCAAGCTAAAAACATGAAACTATTACTCTGTACCTTTGAAAAATTAGCAGGTTTGAAAATTAATTTCCATAAGAGTGAATTATTCTGCTATGGTGAAGCAAAAGAATGGGAGGATCAATATACACAACTTTTTGGTTGTGGAATGGGACAATATCCTTTCCGCTATCTTGGTATTCCTATGCATCATAATAAGATTAGTAATGCTTGACCGGAAGATAATAGAAGATAAATTTGAAAAAAAGGCTTAGCTGTTGGAAAGGTAAGCTTTTGTCATATGGTGGTCGTTTAGTTCTAATAAATTCGGTTCTATCTAGCTTGGCTCTTTTTATGATGTCATTTTATGAAATACCTAAGGGCATCCTCCGCAAGTTGAACTTCTATAGATCAAGATTTTTTTTTTTGCAAGGGGATGATCATAAAAAGAAGTATAGGCTAGCAAAATGGAGTATCATTTGTAGACCTAAGGATCAAGGGGGTCTAGGTATTCTAGATTTGGAAATCCAGAATAAATGTTTGCTTAGCAAGTGGTTATACAAGTTAATAAATGAGGATGGAGCATGGCAACAGTTACTTAGAAATAAATATCTTAGTACTAAATCAATTACTCAAGTGGATAAAAAGCCGGGTGACTCTCAATTCTGAGAGGACTAATGAATGTCAAAAATCAATTCCTATCTTTTGGGAATTTCAGATTGCAAAATGGCATGCAAATTAGGTTACGGGAGGACACACGGTTAGGTTCAACCACTTTAAGAGAGCAATATCCAAACTTGTATAACATTGTTCGAAGGAAGAGTGCTACAGTCTTTGATATCTTAAGCACTGTGCCGCTAAACATCTCCTTTTCGGAGAACTCTAGTAGACCGAAATCTAAATGATTGGAATAGTTTAGTGATACGTGTTGCAGATTTGAATTTAAATGATCAACCTGATATTTTTAGATGGTCACTGAATACAAGTGGACAATTCTCAGTTAGTTCTATGTATAATGCAATGCTAGACGTAGATAGTGTACCTCATAATAAATTCCTATGGAAGCTTAAAATTCCTTTAAAGGTAAAAAGTCTTCCTTTGGTTTCTTTATAGAGGAGTGACACTCACTAAAGACAACTTAGCTAAAAAAAATTGGTGGCATGGAAATGAGAAGTGTTGTTTTTGTAATCATTTAGAGACTATACAACATCTTTTCTTCGATTGTGCTCTAGCTAAGTTTGTTTGGCGTCTAATAGAATTAACTTTTGGTCTAAAACCCCCTCTAAGTGTTGCACATATGTTCGGTACCTGGCTACAGAATTTAGCGACACACAATATTTATCTAGTTCTTGTGGGAGCAGGTGCCATGTGTTGGGCCATATGGTTAAGCCGGAACGATGTTGTTTTTGACAAAACACCAATTTGTTCTTTTATGCAGGTTATATCTGAGGGGTACCCCCTTGGACCAGGACATGGTCACAAGTTTGAAGAAGGAGGAGAGGCGGATCTCCCTACGAAATGCATGCCGTCTTTTGGAAACCTTGACAATGGAAATCTTCGCCAAGCATGGCTGGAGGTTTAGCAATAGGTTGAGTCTATGAAAACTTTTTGCTTTATCCGTTTTGTCTGGCTGTTTGGGTGTGCGTACTTTTAGGGTTGACGGAGTCTACCCTAGAGTGCAATTTGTAATAATTATCGGTCGCATATATCATTGGATATAGAGACCGGGACATTTTTCATTTGCTCAATGAAATAAACTCCCTTTATCTAAAAAGCATGTAGTCATACTGTACATACTGAATTCAAAAGGGTAACCAAAAACAGACCCCATCAGCCATAATTAAAAGATCAAGTAAGGTACAATCAACCATAACCAGTCATCATCGGGATCACCCTACCAGATAAATATTTGAACCCAACGCTCAAGGTATTCTGGAGCCATTTTGATCAGAAAGTTGCGATGGGACTTCAAATTCTAGCTTGCAAAGGTGTATCCTACTGTAAGCCTATCATCCTGTGGTAATGTGATCTTCTTGAGCATATCCCATAGAGGACCATATTCAGGATCAGGAGGAGGTGCAAGCTGCACTGGTTTAGCAGGGTTCTGTTGGATACATTGCTAAGTATTGGTTATTGCTACATCCATATCATCATCGACACAGGGAGGAGAGGGTTTTGTATTGGACTTACTGGCCCTACCAGCCTGTGCAGCAGCAGATGGTGTGTTAGACTTGCTAACCCTTTAAAATATCTCTTGTTAGGCTTCATGACTTGACACTATATGAAGAAACTTGAATGCTAGCTGCATCAAGGGCAAACACCTCCTGACATCATCACTGTTAGACTCTAATTTGTCAGTATTGCCAATGTGCATCATCTGTTTTATTATGGTAAGCCAAACCATTCAGCATGCCAAGTGTCTCAGTATCATCTTGGTCTGGATCAGCTGCACTGTAAGGGTCTTGCATAAAAGAACTATCAGCTGTGGAGCCACTAAATAGTTCTTGCAACTTGCCAAAGAACTGAATTGGTTTAGAGAGAATCCCACGATAATTTGGCTGCATTAAAAATAATAAGAATCATGTCAAATGCTCGCTCAACCATTGTACATGTATTGTATCTCGTATTAAACCAGAATCACGCAATAAGGAAAGCTTCCAGAACAATTTTTCTCATCCGATAAGTTGATGGATGCAATTTTTATCTGTTCCATTACATAGTTCATCTAGCCTTGTTTGTCTACCAAGTATTTTTTGAAGGCATTGTCTACCAAGTATTTGCCGACCAATGACCCATATTTTGTTCGGACGGTGCCGACTCCTGTCGTCATTGGATAATGGCCACGACAACTGATAAAACACTTAGCATTTGAGCTCTGTGCTGGATAACATAATCTGGATTTTTTTTTTTTTGAGAAACTACATAATCTGGAATTGGTTCTATGTCCATCTAAGCATCATGTGAAAAAATGTAAGAAATTAATTAACAAGTAGAGATTTTTGCATGTCTGCCATTTTGTACAAGAGCTGTTAGATAGCTTAATACTTTAATAAATTTATTAGATGGCAAGGGTGTACTTACTAATTCTTCCAAAAATGTAAAATATAATAATGGAGGATACTACCATGCACAGGTAGGATAGCAATACACACATGCTAAAATTTAGCCCAATTTCACATGCTACAAGGAAAAAGATTTATCTGTGTTGATCCAAACATCTTCGGGATGGTCAACATGAGAGCTCCCCAGGAGACCGTCATCCCCCCCTCCCTCCCTCCCACCTTCACCCCTCTTTTTTTTTCAAGAACGCGACTTCACGTGTATTTCATTAAGAAGTAAAGGTTCGACAGCGATTACAGAGGCGAGGCGAGCTGCCTCGGCTGAGAGCGCGGGGCAAGCGAGTTAGGCGAGCGGCGATTCAAGGAACAACACCGCGGACGACGATCAGAGCGCGACACTAGCCACCTTCACCCCTCCATCGTCATCTGTTGCCGGTGATGTTCATCCCTGGTGATCCCCACCCACGCCATGGGAGGCCTCTTGCCCCCTTCTTCTTGGTTGCAAATTTTGGCCACTGCTCTATTTAGTTGAACGAGGATTCCATTGGTTTGATCCCCAATCTTGACTTGGAGGCACAACTGAAGATTTCCAAGTGTTTTTTCTCTCTCTGGTTAGATGTTTCGTTTTTCGTTCTCTTGCAAACCTGTGTTCTTCTTCCCTGGGTACCGAAAAACATTGAGAAATACTTGGCGCGTTCAGCGCCAATCCACTTGAATGCACACATCTCTTCAAATTTGAATCATTCTCTGGGCCACTCTCACCACGCGTCTCTGCCCGGACCAATAGCTGGCCTTGTCTACTCCCGTTGCCTTGCGCCCAGTCAACTTTGGAAAGATTGTAGGAATCAAATTAGGTGTCGAGCGTGCTATAACTATGCTCATACTTCTCAGTTTTGTCTCTTGAATCAAGTGTCGAGCATGCTAAAGAGCTCCCCGAGCTAGCCCCAAAGAGAAACATGCTCGACACTTGATAACTGGCTTACTAAAACCTGGCTAGGATCTCTAAAGTGGCTTACTGAAACATGGCTATGATCTCTAAAGTGGCTAGAATCTCGTTTTTTAGAGCCTGGCTAGAATCTCTAAAGTGGCTTATTAAAACTTAGCTTTGACCTATTTACAGGCAACCAAATAACTAAAAGGTGACTGTCTCAAGCTTGATTAAAAGTTAGCCACCTAACCAAACAAGGTCTATGAGCCAGGCTCGCACCGTGCGGGTATTGGCGTGTATTAGGGCAGTTAATAACTTCATTAGCACATAATAAATGAATATTAAATGATTTTAAAGCATATTAAGTCTCGATAAAATAAACTAAATATTACTGTCACACGATATCATAAAATAATTAAAATTTTAGTATTTATTTTGACATATTCATGTTACATGATTTATACTCACGTGGGCAACTAATAAACTATATTTTCTAAAAAACCTAAAAATAATGTGTATGCGCTCAACTTAGCTGGGTTGAGCAACTAAACTAGAAGTGTGTAGACAACAAAAAAATACCCTAATGTCCGAAGAGAAAGGATTTGAATAAAAAACAAAAACAAAATGAACAAAGAATGACAAAAGAATGTGGGAGAAATGAACTAATAACTATGTGAAAAATTTTAGCTATTTAATATTAGATATATATATATATAAATTATTATTTCGTATTTGCTCCTAGATATATACTATGTGACATCTTTTTACGGTGAATAGATTTTTTATGTCCCCTTTAGAAAAAAAGATTCATAGAGGAATTCTTTATGATTCTAAATCTATAGTTTTTTTTTAATATGTGGTCCTTTAAAACTAAGAATTGATTATTCTGGAATCCCACAAATTTGGAGAGAATATAACATGAGGTTCTAGAACAATCAATTCTTTGTTTTAAAGGGCCATATATGATTATTCTGGAAACTTGAAGTCTATAAGAAGAATTTTGGAGGGAATCTAACACCTGGTTCAACTCCTAGTAATTTTTCTCTGTCTATATTTCTTTTACTCTATCTTTCTGTCTACCTCTACTCTACCTCTGTATCTATCTATCTACCTATCTATTTATCTATCTTTTCCATTTCTATTTCCCTAATAATAAAAGGCAAAATTTCTCTCTATTTTTTGTTTGGCCTGGTCCTCGCTAAATATTTATAGGATGATGGAGATTCAGATAAAAAAAAATCGGAATCCAATAAAAACCGGATGCAAAATAAACAGGAAGAAAAGGAACTCCTTTTTATTTACTCGGCCATGCCAAAGCGTATAGGATTTTCATGAGTCCAGTACAAATACAACTTCTCTTTCCATAACCGGCTGAATACTTAATCTACTTTCTCTTTCCATGACCGGTTGAATAATTAATCTTCTTTCCTATCTCATAAAAAAAATTCCAACTCCGACTCAAGCACGCACATACTTATCGTAATTACAATCCGCTTTACAAGAGCCTGGTCATTTGAGTCCGTGTCGTTTTCCCTTGTCACGTTTACAGAGTTTGCATCATGCATTCACAACGGAAGCGAAGTCTGAAGTCCGTAGCTAAACGGAAGGCTCAAGTGCTAGCAACCTCGCCGTTTATTTAATTTCAAAAAAATCACGTACAAAGACCTTCACGTGTAGCGTTGATACCGACCTCATTACTGTCGGCGGCGCCACACTGTATCGCCTAAGAGCAAGTATTATAAGTCTTAGTCATTATAAGTCTTAGTCAGCAGGCTGTAAAGAAATCCATGTCATCAAAATTCTAGATGGAGGAGAGATAATACAGGAGAGAGAAGGGAGCGGACGTTTCTGCTACCGCCCGGCTCAAGCGTGGACTCGGAGATACAAAAGCTCTCTTACAGCCAAGGGTGGGCGAAAAGGCTGGCGCTTCCTTCCTTCTCTAGATCCTCTGTGCGTGCGTCTGCTTATAGTCAGGAGAGTGAAGGAATTGTACAAATGGCCATAGAGATATACAGTACTAGCATATAATGGATCCTAGTACATGGTGTGTGCATGCAAATAAAAAAATACTCTACAGCCTGATGTTGCAGTCCGCTTGAGCTAATGCTGAAGACTGTTAGTGACACGACATCTGCTTGCAGCCAGCAGCCGGCGTTTCTATTAAACTTGCTCTAAGATGAGCATTTGTTGCCCTGAAGCTTGAAGGATGGGTTGCTCCCATCTACATTCCCGTATGTTTTTTTCGCTGACTTTGCAGAGACATGTCGTCCTCTGCCCGCGGCCAAAGGTGTCTGCTCGTTGCTGACCATCTCAAGCCCGGTCGTGCTTTCTGAACTCCCATCTTGATCGTTAGCCATTGCTGCTGCACCATATTCAGTGCTGACTGAAGAAGACCACTCTCCTGTTGCTGTTGCCAACCACGGTAGTGTTGGTTGCTCAAGTGACACGTCCGGCGGTGGCGCCACCTTGTTGATGACCTGAATTACATCCGTCATGCTCGGGCGACTGGACGGGTTGAGGCTGGTGCAAGCCATGCCAAGCAGCAGTAGACGTTTGGCCTCATCCACAACACGAGCCTGATCCTTCTTCCCCTTCCCTGAGACAAACATGCCATCATCTAAGGCTTCCAGTAGCGCACCCTCCCGGTGAAGGCGCCGCGCCCAGAGACTGATGTGGCCATCCTCTGCTGGAACGCCCGTACTCCTCTTGCCAGAAACCACCTCAAGAACAAGCACCCCAAATGCGTACACGTCAGTCTGTCGTGCGGCCCTGAGCCTGTAGATGCTCTCTGGTGCTAGGTAGCCGATGGTTCCGGCGACGCCGGTGATGGAGCTCCTGTCCCCGGCGACTGTGCAGGCGATACCGAAGTCGCCAAGCCGAGCGCAGAAGCTGGAGTCCGGCATGACATTGCTTGCCTTGATGTCACGGTGCAGCACCATGGGCTCGTGCTCGTGATGAAGGTAGTGCAGGCCTGTAGCTATATCCCTGACAATGCTGTACCGGGTGTCCCATTGTCCAATAGCAGATGGATCTGCATCTGGCTGCTGCTGTTGCCGGCCCCGGCCAAAGCCACCATTCCGGAACAGATGCTGGTCCAAGCTGCCATTCTTCATGTACTCGTATATAAGCAGGGGCTCTCCTTTGTTGTAGGACCAGCCTGTAATAGTAGGCACCGATAATTAAGTTTACATGAGAAATTAAAAATTCTGTGTGTACTCTAGGCAGGAAATAAAGCAATAATCCAGCATCATGGGATCCGATAATTAAGTAGATATAGATGAAAGAAAAATGAGATCGGATCGATAGGAGCACACATACCGACAAGTGGGACAACGTTCTTGTGCCGCAGACGGTTGATGACGCTGACATCCGCGAGGAAGTCTTGGTAGCGCCGGTCCTGGAGCTCCTGCGTGAACTTCTTAATGGCCACCTTCATGGTCATGGCCTGCCCCGTCGTCGTCCTGCTTGAAGCAGCAACAGCAGGAGGAAGAGGAAGCACGCATCCGTAGACGGCCCCAAATCCGCCTCGCCCAAGCTTCATCGCGTCGTCGAAGTTGTTGGTGGCCTTCTTGATGTCGGCGAAGTCGATGTGCATCGGCACACCGGGGAGGCTCTGCATGGTCTTGCCCAGCTCGTCCAGCTCCTTCTTCCACCGTCTGTATTTAGAGTTGAGGTACCAGTACACGGCGGCAGCCGAGACGAGAGTCGCAGCCACGGAGCCCAGCACCGAGGACTGTATGACAACCCACTTCTGGGAGCCTTGCTTGGGCACAGGCTGGTCCACCGTCAGGTTCCAGCTCTGGAGCTGAGCGAGCTGCCCGACCGAGGAGAAGAGGCCAATTTGGGCTCGTAGTCGGTCGCCGGCCAGCATTTCGCCCAGGTCCAAGGCCATGGAGGTGGCGACGGCGTAGGGAGCCTCTGGGTTCCGTGCAGCGTCGCCGACGCTGACCGACAGCCGTTTCCCAAGAGGGTCGTATGCAAGGAAAGCTTCCACGGAGTTCCTCCCTGCAGTCCCTGGCTGTAGAGAAATCTGCACACAGGCAGTACTTCCGGCAGCATATAGAGGCCATGTACATGAACCCATCTGCGATCCAGATGTGTCTTGTGGGCTCCTGGAGTCGGGTGGTGGTAGTACTATGGACATATCACGGTTCTGGTTGCCATTGAAGTCGTACGCAGGTAGTATGGCCACCACCAGACTGCTACTCGCCGGCAGCTTCTGGTTGTCGACGACGCCCATGCTGAAGCTAAGCCTGAAGATTCCCCCGTACCAGATATATCCCCATGGAAGGTACAGCCCAGAAGAGTTTGAAGACGTGCCATTTCTGTAGGAGCTGAGTGTCTCTTCTTGAGGGATGGCGCTCTGCGTATCGAGCAGCAAGGTACCTGAATCCGTGAGGAACAGATAGCCTTGGTTCACTCGATCGTAGTCGACGGTTGTCTAGGTGAGACTGCTGTCCGCCAGAGCAAGGTTGGAGCCGGAGGATTTGCATGACTGCGCGTTGGAGCAGGAAAGCAGAGAGCACACGATGATGATGATCTGGGCTGTGGTGCTGCGGCAGGATCGACACGGGACAGGTTGCAGCGGAAGAAGCTTTTTAGCCTGTACTATCTGTATACAGGCCATCCTTAAGCTATCTGCCTACTACCCCTACTCGTACTTGCCAGGCAAATAGCTAGTATATGGCTTATCTAGCTGCGGAAAATAGTGGAGGTACAGTCGTGTCCGAGAGAGTACTTAGACAGAAACTGAGAACGGTTCCACACGCTTTATATATACTCCCTCCGTCCCTAAATAATTGTCGCCGTGGGATGCGTGTCACAAGTTTGACTTGATTTGTAGAAAATGCATACAATATTTATATCTCTAAATAATTTTTAAAAAAAACTAGATCCAAAAATCTTTCCGATAATACTAATTATGATACTAATCGATGATATTTATTATTTATTAAAATTACCTAAAATAACTTTCTCGGGAAGCGGCGGCATTATTATTTAGGGGGCGGAGGGAGTACATAAATGCAACACGCATACGGTACCCAGTCAAACGGACGCTGACTTTACTTGACTATTCCAAACACGACAGCTCATTTCAACGATATAATAAGTGGAATTTGAGTTCTGCTCCAGTGGTCCTCTCAAAAAACTTTGCACAAATCTTAAAGCTGCTAGTAATTAATTAAATTATTTTGTCGCGAGTCTATATTAGGCCCAACCCAACCCAGGTTCAAACCAAGCCCTGCGTTGTGCACCCGAGTCCACGCCATCCGCTTGCGAGTTCTAGAGTAGGTTGTTTAATAGTACTAGATCTGCTGATGGAGTCTAGCGTGAAATCAAAATTGCAGATATGGATGTTTGTTGCCCTGCTGCCTTTTTCCGAATCAAAGAGGCAATCCATCTTCTTGTTCCGAATCAAAATTGCTAAGCAGAAGACAAAGTCTGGTAAAAGTGAAGGCCGCATTTATAAGGTCGGATTGGAGAAGGTAATAACGTGCAAGTCGTAGGAACACTGAGCAGATCGGCCTCGATCGCTATATGCTGCCCCCGTCGCTCGTCGGGGTGCCGCCGCCGCCGTTGTCCGCCCAGTCCGGCGCCATCTGCCACCGCGTTCATCCTTTCCCATTCCGGAGTCAACATGCGTTGATCGGAAACCGATTGCGAAAGTGGCCCTGGACTCGGGTCAGGTGGGGCTGGGCTTTGTTTTGGCACAAATAAGGCTAGCCCTGGTCTAGATCCACGAAGAAAATAATTTTAATTAATTACCAGTAGCTTTAAGATCCGCGTAGAATTTTGAAAGAGGACCACCGAAGCAAACCTCGTGGAATTTTTGGAATGAAACTCTGACACGCAGCAACTGAAATGACCTGCAGTAGCTGCCCGTGGTGTCACCATCCAGAACCCGATTTGGCCTTGAGATTTTACTGATTCTAGTGTGCAGAATTGCACGTTCAAGCGCAAATTAATAGGGAAAAAAATTCCAAATTAGTCATGATCACCTATCTTTGTTTCTTCCTATCTTTGTTCAGAATTGACAGACGAGTAGCATGATCACCTATCTTTGTTTCTTAAGTTTATTAAAGCACACAAATTATCAAGAACATAAGTATACGACTGAGTGGTACTAAATAAGCTACATTCACACTTGTCAAATCCAATTGTAGAGGTAGTTTCTACTCAAACGTCTTCTCAAAGTCCATTTATAGAGGTAATTTCTACCCAAACATCTCTATAAAAATAACAATTCTTAGAAATAGATTTTTTTTTGGCGGTGAAATAGATTGCTCGGCGGTCCACCGATCCACTAGCTCTGTAGATTGATTATAAATTTCGTTTAGAAATAGCATGTGTGTAGCAAATTTTGGTAAATTAAAGCACACAAATTATCGAAATCATCAACTTTTTATCCTTTATGTCTACTCCCTCCGTCCCAAAGACAACGTCGTTTTAGACTTAAACATCATGTTTTACCATTCATCTTATTCAAAATTTCTGTATAAATACCATCTATCCTATTATGACTTATTTTATCATTAGAAATACTTTAATAATGGTTTATTTATTTTATAATGTGTACAATCTTTTGAATAAAACAAATGATCAAACATAGTTTTTAAAAAGTAAAAAAAACAGCACTCTTTCTGAGATGGGGGTAGCATCTCAGTAATTTCACTACTACTACTATGGGTCAAACGGCAGCAATCCAAGTGCGAAACAGAAAGCCCAGCACCAGCACAGGTCCATCCTATGAAACATAAAACGATGATCTATTAACTCAAGTCAATTTTTCTGTTTTCGGACACAGACTAAAAAAATCATAGTATCTCACTCATGAGAACATCAATTTTGCTGATGATTCTTCCTAAATTCATATTACATCCATAACAGTTTTATAAAGCTACAATGACACTTGTTATGGGATGAAGCCAGCAAGTATATTCCCTTCATTCTGAATTATAACATGTTTTTGAGTTTTATTCTTTTGAGTTTTCTTTTAGATACCTAGTTTTTGCTATTTACATAGATATATACCATGTCTACATATACAGTAACAGCTATGTATCTAGAAAGCCGAAACATCTTATTATTTTGTCGGGTACCAAAACTAGGACCCCTAAACAGGTCACATAAACCGGGCCCAACAAACGCTTGAAACCGGGCCTTACAACAACAAAATACGGCCCATCAAGGCCCAGCCCAGCTCTCCTTTCCGCCTCGTCCCGAGCCCTCCCCGCCGAAGCCCTCGGACGGGCGGCCTTCCGCCTCGTCCCGAACCCTCCTCCGCCGAGGGCCTCGGACGGGGCGCTAACTCCGCCTCGCCCGAGCCCTCCCCGCTAAGGCCTCGGGACGAGCTCCCCCTCTTCCGATTCACCCGAGCCCCTGCGCCTAGGCCTCGGGCGGGGCGCTCCGCACTCCTGGTCAAACCAAGCCTCGACCGGGCGTATATCCGTCGCCCACCTCTCTACGATTCTTGTCGAGTGACACCATCCCTTGGCGGGGATAAGGAAGCCGTCCCATCACCGATCACGCCAAGGCCGGGGTTTCGTCATCCTCCACGGTGGTGGCCATGCCCACCACTGTGGGGCATTGTTTTGCCTACTTTCTGTGACAGGTTAAATCACCGAGGCCCCGGGGCGCTGACTGCCACGCCAAGGGTCGTCATCCGTGTCATCCCCGTGCGGGGAGTCGGGTCGAGCGAGACGCCCGGTCAAACAACGATCCCTCCCGGGTTTTCGAGCCCAGGATGGGCAGCGGCTGCCCCGATGACCGTCCTCCCCCGTGTCAACCACTCCACGTCTGACGGCCGGGCTCTCGAGGCCCTCCAGAGCCTCGGACTCGAGGCGAGTCAAAGCTACAGCAAGCTACAGGGCTCGAACACGCCGTCCATCGCCACTCCGCCAACCTATACGAGGGGACAGGCGTCTTTTCCACCGCTAGGGGCTGGGAAGTGACGCCTCGCGGCTACGCCCATGACCGGCGGTGCACGGCCATGCCCAACAGTGCCGCCACCCACTCCGGGGCCTCAGCACAAGGAAGGCTACCGGCTCCGAGGCCTCGGATCAGGGGAGGAAGGCGCCCACGGCCCCTTCACGTGCACGGGCACCCATTGTAAACCCTATCCTCCCCTTGCGGCTATAAAAGAGGAGGATGGGGGCCCTTAGCGGGCAAGCTCTCACCAGCACGATATTGGCATTCATCTCAATCAACCACGAGACTTGGGACCAGCGCCCTCTCTCAACCGCTTGTACACCCCTACCTACAAGCACCTTGGTGTAAGATAATACAAGTCATCCTCTCCCCACAGGACGTAGGGCCTTCTCATGCCCGAACCAGTATAAATCCTTGTGTCCATCTTGCACACCTTCCGGAGTTGGGAGCACACACCATAAATTTACTAGTTGGCACTAGGACCACCAGTTCTAGCACCGACAGTTGGCGCGCCCGTAGGGGAGGCTGTGCGTGTTTTCGCCTCTCTTCCCGTCGAAACTCCGGAATAGCCGACAACCGCGATGAGGTGTCTCTCAGACGCTTCCGCCCCAACTTTCCCCCCCACGGCCCGCCTGGCTGGGTGCCGTGATCCGGTTCGGGGGGATCTCGAGTTTGTATCGCTGGGTACCCAATGCGACATGGAGCTCCTTCCACCCAGGGGCCCTGGAGTCTCCCGACGTGGCTCCCGTGGCCCGTCACGGGCCCCGGCCGCGGGAGGCGCCGCAGCACACGTGCCCGCCGTGCTCGACAGGCAGGCGTCACTACCGGGGACACGGAGGAGGATCTGCCAAGCCGCATTTGGGCAACGGAGGCCGCCCCAACGCCTCGCGACCCGGTTCCACCACCTCCGCCATTCGGCCTCACCAACGCCGCCACCACGCACGCATCGTCGGCCTCCACCAACTTGGGGGCTTATGATGAGCTCCCGGCCACCACCGCCTTAGTCAGGGATGCGGACACGTCCACTCCCGGCCGCATCCTACCCCGACTTTGAGGGGCACCGGACCAGGTGGGCGGGAGTAAACTATTCCGGGCCCCGCTACGTCCACGCAATACAGTGCTACCTGGAGGCCACGGAGCCCAATGGGCTAATGCCAGCGCATGCATTCGCCTTTGGGTACCCTGACTCGGACTCGCCGGACGACATGTACGATCCAACCCGTGAGTGCTTTCACGTGGAGATCGATGATCTCGGCGACGGCGGCGACGACAATGGTGACCCGACCCGTGGGCGGGGAGCGGCGGAACTCCGCCCGGCGTATGGGTCCCCAGAGGACTGGCGACCCGACGGCCACCCCTCAAAGGCGCGGCACCCCCACTATCGAGCATCTAGGAGCTTGGGGACAAGCTCGAGCACGACCGTCTTACGCTACGGCAAAAGATAGATGCGTTCGGCGTGGCGCCGCCGCGGCGTAACCCGAGCCGTTAACCCGGCAATGCCCAACGTCAACCCGGAGGATCGTCAGCGATGAGGAGGAACATCCCCCCATCTTCCAGTAGCGCAAGCGAAACATCGCAGCCGCGGTGCCCTTCTCCTCCGAGCGATGCCCATCCACCAAGGAGGCGGCGGATTCGAGATGAGATACGGGGCTACATCGAGACCGCGGCGGTCCAACAGGCCAAAAGCTCGGCCTCACGCCTTCGGGCGCGGAAGGACAAGGAAGCCGAGGTCCGTCCCTCGGAATGAGCGAAAGCCTCGGTCCATCGAGGATCCGTCGTGAAGGCCGGTCCGCGAACGCATTCAAGATAACCGCGGCAGCCTCGGCGACGGCGACGGGCAACGTCATCAACAACGCCGCGAGGGAAGCCGGAGTGCGGGCCGGACGCGACCGCCCGGCCAAGCGGCGGCGGCACGACGGCGACGAGGACCATGATGATGCCGATCCCCCGGGGCCTCGTGCCTTCAGCCGGGAGATCCGCAACGCCCGGCTCCTTTTCCGGTTCCGCCAGCCAACCAACCTCACCAAGTACTCGGGAGAAATGAACCCCGAAGTATGACTCAACGACTACCGCCTAGCGTGCCGGTGGGCGGCACGGACGACAACAACAGGCTCATCATCCGCAACCTTCCGCTTCACTTAGGTGATTCCGCGCAAGCTTGGCTGGAGCATCTCCCCGCCCGCACGATCCGTGACTGGTCCGATCTGGTCAAGGTTTTTGTGGGGAACTTCCAGGGCACATACGTGCGCCCTGGGAACTTGTGGGATCTCCGTAGCTGCCGCCCAAGTCCGACGAGTCGCCGCGGGTATTTTTATCCGGGCGCTTCTCGATGAAGTGCACCGAACTGCCCAACGTGGCCGCATCGCCATCATCGGTAGCGTTCCTTGACGGCACGACACATAAGGAGCTCGTCCACGAGCTGGGCCGGAAGATGCCAACCACTGCCAACGAGCTGTTCGAGGTGGCGACTAACTTCGCCTCCGGCGAGGAGGCGGTGGGAGCGATTTTTCGCAATGGCAATGACAAAGGAAAGCGGAAGGAGGGAGATGCCGAGGGGGCCGCATCCCGCAACCCCAAGAAAAACAAGAGGAACAAGCGGAAGGGGAAGAAGGGCAAGAAGGAGGCGGACTCCGAGGATGATCTCGTCGTTGCGGCCGACCGCAAGGCCCCCCGAGGTCCCCCGAGGCCCGGGGCCTTCGACGACATGCTCAAGAAGCCTTGCCCTTTCCACAAGTTCCCCGTCAAGCACACCATGGGGGAGTGTGACTTGGCCTGCCGTTTCTACCAGAAGCTCCCCCCGCCCGAGGACAAGAAAAAGAAGGAGGAAGAGAGCAAAGGCGAGGGATTCCCTGAGGTCCACGACGTCTTCATGATCATCGGGGGGCTGCCGGTGAACCTTGCCCCGCGCCAGATCAAGCGCGAGCGCCGTGAGATCTTCTCGGTGCGCCCAGCCACTCCTCAGTACCTGCCGTGGTCCACCGACGCCATCACGTACAACCTCGAGGACCATCCGCTCTACGTGCCGAACCCGGGATGGTACCCGCTCGTAGTCGACCCCATCATTGGCAACGTGCGGCTCACCAAGGTGTTGATGGACGGCGGCAGCCCCTCAACATCCTCTACTCGAGATCCTCGATGCATTTGGGGATTGGCGCCCGCAACTCCGGCCTGCACTCTCCTTTTCAGGGCATAGTGCCGGGCAAGCGTGCACGGCCCCTCGGGCAATTGATCTCCGGTCTTCTTCGGGGCACGCCATCGAACTTCCGCAAGGAGGTCATCACCTTCGGCGTGGTCGACTTCCGAGGAACCTATCATGGTATCCTCGGGCGTCCCCGCGTCTGCGAAAGTTCATGGTCGTCCCCAACTACACCTACCTCCTCCTCAAGATCACCGGGCCCAAACGGTGTCATCACCGTTGGGTCGTCCCTCTGAAGCACGCGTTCAACTGCGACGTCGAAGCGATCGAGCACGCCGAAGCCATGGCATTGTCCGAGGCCCTCGACGCCAAGCGCCACGCCGGTACTTTCGAGCCGTCTGATGGGGTGAAGGAGGTGCCACTGGATCCGAGCTCTCCCTTCGGCAAGGCGGTGAAGATCTGCGCCTCTCTCGACCCTAAATAGGAAGTTGTGCTCGTCGACTTTCTCCGCGCGAACATTGACACCTTCGCGTGGAGTCCCTCGGACATGCCGGGCATTCCGAGGGATGTCGCTGAGCACTCCCTTGATATCAGGGCCGGATCCAAGCCGGTGAAGCAGCGTCTGTGTCGATTCGACGAGGAGAAACGCAGGGCCATCGGTGAGGAGGTGAACAAGCTTCTAGCGGCCGGATTCATCAAGGAGCTGTTCCATCCCGAGTGGTTGTCTAATCCTGTACTGGTTAGGAAGAAAAGTGGGAAGTGGAGGATGTGTGTAGACTACACGAGCTTAAATAAAGCATGTCCGAAGGTCCCCTTTCCCTCGGGAGTCCAGCAACGATGCATCTCTACCGAGGAGGGCCTGAAGCTAGTCCGCAAAATCCACGCCGGCGTCTGTGGGCACCATGCCGCTCCACGTTCCCTCGTCGGCAGTGCTTTCCGGTAGGGTTTTTACTGGCCAACTGCAGTCGCCGATGCTACCCACGTGGTACGCACCTGTGAAGGTTGCCAGTACTATGCTCGCCAGACACACCTGCCGGCACAGGCACTCCAAACCATCCCCATCACGTGGCCTTTCGCCGTGTGGGGGCTGGATCTTGTAGGACCTCTCAAGAAGGCGCCTGGGGGCTTCACCCACTTGCTAGTCGCCATAGACAAATTTTCCAAGTGGATCGAAGCGCGCCCCATCACCAACATTCGATCCGAGCAGGCAGTGCGGTTCTTCACCGACATCATCCATCGCTTTGGGGTCCTGAACTCCATCATCACCGACCACGGCACCTAGTTCACGGGGAAGAAGTTTCAAGACTTTTGCGACAGAAACCAGATACGCGTTGTCTGGTCCGCCATCGCCCATCCCCAGACGAACAGAAAGGTAGAACGTGCCAATGGTATGATTTTGCAGGGACTCAAACCTCGGATCTTCAACAAGCTCGACAAGTTCAGCAAAAGGTGGCTCGCGGAGCTCCCCTCTGTCCTTTGGAGCCTTAGGACGACGACCAGCTGGGCCACAGGGTTCACACCCTTCTTCCTGGTGTATGGCGCCGAGGCCGTCCTCCCCACCGACTTGGAGTTCGGTTCTCCGAGGCTCAAGGCCTACGATGAGCGGCGTAACCAGACGGCTCGGGAGGATTCGCTGGATATGCTCGAGGAAGCAAGGGACACCGCCCTTCTACACTCAGCCAGATATCAGCAATCCCTCCGACGCTACCACGACCGATGGGTCTGAATCCGAGACCTTAAGGAGGGCGACTTGGTGCTACGTCTCCGCCAGGACAACTGAGGCCGCCACAAGCTCACGCCGCCATGGGAGGGACCCTACATCATCGCTGAAGTCCTCAAACCAGGCACCTACAAGCTCGCCGACGAAGACGGCCAAATCCTCAACAACGCTTGGAACATCCAACAGCTACGTCGCATCTACCCCTAAAATTTCCAAGCTTTGTACATACGTTTGTACCTTATGTTTTTCTTGGAGAAATGAAAGCAGTAAGCACTTGCTCATTTTTCCATATAAGAAACACCTATCCGAGGCCCTCGGGGGCTAAGGACCTTAATTATGCTTACACTCCCGCAAGGGTTGAGTAAGACTTCGGTTTTGACTTCCCAAAACCGAGCCTCCCTCGGGGGCTAGAAAGGGGGGAACCCCCTCCCAAAAAAGCACCCCAACAAGCACTTCTCATTTTCCCTCGGCCATTTTTCACAAATTTTCGTACCCAAGATCTTGAACCAGAGGAAGCTGTTGGTATTTCTTATGCACAACTAAAATATGAAGGATTCATAAGCGCCTGAAAAACCATTGTAGCATTTTTACCGGGAGTATTCTAGGTATCGTTATTTATATTTTACCACCGGGAAACAATGGATAAAGACATTGATAGTTCACCATCATATATCTACTAACCTAGTACACCAACTAGACTATAGTAGGGGTAAATGATAGATAATAGGAATTATGCATATATGACACGGACACAATGGAGAATTCTATGATAAGAGAGTAGATAGCTAAAGTGAGAGGACAACGGGAGAGTTCAAAGTTCCTAAATACTTCTCTATTACTTTGGTTCTATATAACTAATTCATGGATAGATATAGCAATCATACAATAGCACTTTGGAGCAGCAGTACCTTTCCAACTCTCGAATAAGACTGGGAAGAAAGTAGTTGGGGAAGGCTGCCAAAAAAAGCTCTGAAAACATCAACCCGAACGTGGTGGAATACGAAGGCCTAACAGAGCTGTCACCTCTGGGGCTACCACAACTAACCGCGGGATTGAGAGCAACCTCAGGTAAACCCTAGCCTAGACACCATGTCTACACTAAAGATTACTACTCTAATCACATATGATAACCAGAGCACTCAATACGAGCAGAGATCCCATGCTAAGATATAACAACTATACTAAACATAATATGAAAGGCATAAAGTAAATACAGAAGATAAATATATTAAAGCATAAGTCTTACAAAGAATAAATACAAAGACATACCAAGACTCTGAAGACTCCTCTAGAACCGGCGCGTAGCTCCGCTCTCCCTAACTCCCAACTAGAACTAATCTACTACATTGAAAAGTCTAGCCCTAATTCTCTAGAGGTGAGGGGTCATTCATTCGAGGGACGCCTCTACATCTCCATAATAATGTGGTGCCCTCAGGGAGGGGGGTCTGCCCCTGCATTTATAGCCTGGTGGAAGAAACGTGAGCCCTTTGATCAAACCGACTTAAGGTACGGTCAATATGCATCCTTGAAGGAGGTGGAAGAAGCTTCCAGAAGACGGGCGTGAAAGGCCGTAGGGGGAGGCCGGCCGGCCTGGAGGGAAATGCCGGGCGGCCTAGGCCCAAGCCCACTTGGGCCCAGCTTCGTTTGTGTGTGTTCTTGCTCCTTTTAGGGCCCAATAGAGCATGTTTCGATCTGAAGTTGATATCTCTTGATTCTGGGCTCCGAATATAGCAAATGATATGTCCGTTTCGATCGTCTTGACGAGCCCGTCACAATGGTACAGTCCAATTCCTTATTTGAGATACTTGTATTGATGGAAAATTGCATATTCCGATAAGACAAGTGAGAACACCAAAATTCATGGAACTCGTTAGAAGCAAAACCTACAACTATGCATTGTAATCCCTTTTATATCATTTCATGTAATAGTTGATGATTATATTTGGTGTTTAATGATCGTCAACAGAAGCCGTCCCAAAGCTAGGGCCGGCTGAGCTATGAGGCCACCTACGCCCATGTGCTACAGTACCTCTACTCGCCACCCTCGGCCAAGGGAGGACTTCAGCCATTGCGAGAGGGTTGTTCTAGATGTCAGGATCGGCAGAGCTGTGAGGCCACCCATGCCCACGGGCTACAGTACCTCTACTCACTACCCTCGACTAAGGAACGGCCCCTAAATTTGAAATAGTCTCGCAAGTCTCTAGCCTAAGTGCGGATCGAGATCGAAATGGGCGCGAAAAATAAACGAAAAATGCCACCACAAAACACAAGGCTACGATGGGCCATTAGCACAAGTACTTCCAAAAGAAACCAATATAGTCTTTTTTTACATGGGCACTCCGCCCGAGCCGCAAACCCATCTTGAGGCATTCGCCCCCACCGCCTCGGCGGCGGCGTCGGTGGCGTCGGTGGCGTCGGCCTCAACCGCGGGGAGCGGGGACGACCAGCGGGCGTGCAGATTCCGACCAGCGGGATGGGGCCCCCGCTTCGCCTCGGCCTCTGGGACGAGCTCGGCAAGCACCTCACTCTCGCGGCCCACTTCCTCTTCGGCCACCATGAGCCCCTCGGAGATCCGAGGGAGATCAAGCTCGTAGTGGGACATGGTCGGCCTTGAGTGTGCGACACGCCGATCCGGCGGGCGTCTAGGGCGCGCCTCCATCCGCTGCCGGCGGCGGCCAGCCACCCCGGGGCTTTGCTCCTAGCGGCGTCACCGGCCTCAACCTCGGCCACAGACGGCCATGACCTTCTGCGATAAAGTGTCGAGCTTCGCTCTCACGCCCAAGTTGTAGGCCGCTGCGGACGCGACAAGGCTCGCCTCCAGCTCCGACACCTTCCCTCGGGCCTGTGATAGTCCGAGAGTCAAACTCGAGGCAAGGCGGCGAGGCACGACCGACGTATGACGCTTACCTTCCCCCCGGTTATGAAGGGTCTCGACCTCGGACACCGCTGTAGGAGTTCGACCCTCATCAAGGCGTTGTCGTCGCCGAGGAGGCTGGTGGTCGGGTCTCTATGGTCACCGGCCCTCTCGGACAAGGCCCGGGCCCAGTCGGCCCGGCGGGTAACCGGCCCTTATCACCTCCCTCTCGGCCGGAGTCGGTCGAGGTCCGCCGCATGTTTTGCCACAATCCCCTTTGAAAGAGTGGCCTCTTCAAGCGTCATCGAGACCAAGGAGGCGGAGCTTCTTGATCTCCTCGTCTCGGCCGACGGGTGGTGCTCACCCCAGCCCACGAGCTCCTTTCGCGATGGAGCTCGGCGGGTGAGCCCGGCCCGCCCCGGGATGAACTCCGATTTCACCCGGGACACTGCGCCCGGCTCTGCGATAATCAAGCCCAATCATTCAGCCATCATGAAAGAGCTCTTACGATAAGAAAACCGCGGGAGGTCGACTTACCTTCAAAGACATTAAGGAGCTCTGTGGGCAGGATCGATGAGCGAGTCCTAAGCGACCTCTCGGCCAGCTCCTGGCACTTCCCCGCTTGCTCCCACAGGTGCCCTTCCACGACGTCGTCTAGCACGTAGACCGGCCGCCCCTCGGGGTCCTGACAGTCCGTCTAGACTAGCTGCGGTGCCTTTGTGAGCTCCACGAGCCGGCGGCCTCTTGACCAAGCGACCCCTCGGCCTCGGCGGGCCCCTCAACCAATGACCTTCCCGGCTACTTGAAGGCGCGTCTCGGCAAGCGCCCCTTCCCGCGCGTTCGTGGCCTCTTCTGAGGAAAGTCTCGAACCCACCTCGACGGCCGTGGCTTCGAGGCGCAGACGGGCCGCTTCCCTGCCGTAGCCCGCCTCTGCGCGACCTCCGCGCCCGAGCGCCTGCTTTGCACCCTCGGCGCTATCGAGACCGCCCCCCGATTATGGCACACTCGGCGGTACCTTTCACCTTCGCGGCGGGCGTTCTCGCCGTATCCTCTTCACCGGCCAAGGGCGCCTCCTTGGCAGCCCACCTCACCCGCACCTTTTTCCCACAGCCGCGCCAACACCTCCTAGGGCAGCCCCCGAGGCTCGCTTCACGCCCCCCGGCCTGGCCGCTTCGCCTGGAGCGGGCACAGGTGACTGGGCCAGCCCTGCACTTTGGGGGCAAGGACAAGAAGGGAGGCGTCGAGGAAAAACTTGACCACAGAAGACAGGTCTCGAGGCCCCAGCAACACTTACCCGAAACCGGCACCTTGATCTTGGCGCCCCGTCGGCCGCGCCGAGGGGGCCTTGGGGCGCCCGTCGCCCTCGCCCCCTTCATCGGCATCGACCCCCGCCCTCGGATCCGCTTCCCGCCACCACGGGCTGCCTCGGGGCGGAGCCGATCCGCTCCTGCTCGGGCTCACCGGCGCGGGTTGGCCACGGAGGAGGCTGCGCCTCTCCCGCCGAGGAGTCACGCCTCCGGCCGTCCCCTGCGCCCCCTTCGCTCGGGCGGGGGGTAGCCTCGGCGGCTCTTTTCCCCAGCGGCGTTCCACCTCCCCCCCGGGGAAATGTCACGGCCGGCCTCACCGCGGCCTCGGCTCGGGCCGGGCCGAGGCCGAACCCTTTACGGCGGACTCCTCCGCCACTGCGCTTCGCGCTACCAAAGGCGGGGATCGGACGCCTCTTCTGGCGCCGCCATCCCCAGGAAGCTATACAGGTCGTCGCTGTACAATTCCTCGTCATCGTCGTCATCATTGCCGCCGTCGGTGGTGTTCGACGGCGTCTCCTCCCGCGGAAGTCCCTCCTGCTCCTGGCGGCGCCGACGCTTCGCCAGGTCTTCTCTCTCCCGCTGCTTGCGGACGTTTCGCTCGGTCCGGCTCTCCTTCTTCTTCTTCCTTGCCTCCGCATAGGCCCGGTTGGCCTCCTTCTCCATGGAGATGGGGGGCTTGGACGCCGTCAACCTCCCGGCGAGCCCCTACGGAGACAAAAGCAGGGATAAAGACAGAAGAAGGGCGCGGGAAACACGTATCAGGCACAGGTATGAGCCTTACCACATGGAGGCACCCCTTCTCAGGCCGCATCACGACCTTGTACACCAGGATGGGGTCCACCGCCACCGCCTTGTTCGTCCATTCGAGGATCTCTTTGTTGTCGAGGTCCTCGGGCGCCATCCTGGTGCCCTCCCAGGTGTTGCCGTGCCTCATGTCGTACAGGGAGTACCGCCTCGACATAAGGGGCAGCATCCGCCGCTTATGGAAATCGGCGATCACCACCGACGCATCCAACCCCACCTGGGTCAGATGCTTCAAGGCGGCCAGCACCTTCTTCAGCGGGATCACCTTCTCTGGGATCAACTCCTTCTTCCACGACGGAGGCTCCGCGTCAATCGACTTCCCGGTGTAGGCCGGGAGGTGGTTGTAGTCGTTGCGGAGGTAGAACCACTTGCTGTGCCAGCCGCGGTTGGAGGACGCGAGCTTCACCGGTATGTAGGCTTGCCGGGCGCGGGCCCGCAACTGCAGCGTGCAGCTCCTGGCCTGGACGGCCAGCCTCCTCCCTTTCTCCTTCTCCGTTCCCTTGGGAGTCTTCAAGAAGAAGACGGCCTCAAAGAAATAGAGCCAGAGGTCCCAATGGGCCTCAACCCCAAGATACCCCTCACACAGGGTGACGAACACCGCCGCCTGCGTGATCGAGTTGGGGGCGAGGTTGTGTAGCTCCAGGCCATAGTACTCTAGGAGCGCCCGCAGGAATCGGCCCACCGGCATGCCGAACCCGCGCTCGTGGAACGCCGTGAAGCTCACGACGTACCCTTCTGGCAGCATCGGAAACCGGTGCTCGGGCGGCGGCACGATCCACTCGGCCGGGGCGGAGCGGGGCACAGAAGACCCTTCTCCACTAAGCGTCGTCGGCTCGGCCTCCGAGACCGAGCACGTCTCCCGGTCCTCCGTGCCGATGATGTGAACCCTTGGCGCCATCGAGAAGAAGAAGGGCCGGACGAACGGCGGCGCGGCAAGGTTTTCTCTCCCCTCTCTTCTCTCTTCCTTCTCTCGGAGGCGCTCAGGCGACTCCCGGCAGTGGTGAAGTCAAGAGAAGAGGCAATGGTCAGGAAGGCAAGAGGAGCGCCAGCACCACCGCCGCCTAGGTCTTTATACCCTAAGCAAACCCTAGCCGGTTCACCTTCCTACATTTAATGCGTATCTATTCCCCGATTTTCCTACTCGATTGCGTTTCACACGGAGCCCCAGGCGCCCGCGAGCGGCGGCCCACACGGCCACAGGCAAAACGCACACATGTTGCGGGGTTCATCCTCCACAAAGGATCCCGCTTCCACGGAGCCCGGGGGCTGGCACCGCTGCGTGGCAACAAATGGCGGCCGCCTTGGCGCACGCCACCTCCACGCCTTCAGGTGGGACCCGCGCACGCACAAGCAACAAGACCAACCCTCTACGAGCGTGGGGCCCACCGCTTCTCCGCGAGTCGACACCCCGAAAGGCCGCTGAAAAGACGCCCCGCCCCACGCCCCACAAGCGGGGGCTTCCTTCCCCCGTGAAGGAGCCCGAGCGATGGCCCATTTACGGCCCGAGGCTCGGAGGCTGGCCCACCCGGTGGGTTCGACTGACCACCTCGGGGCCACCAGAGGTCGGGGATGGCTCGAGGACGGTCTCATAGACAGCCTAGCCCCTGCAAGCGAGACCCGTCCTCGCCGTGTCCGAGGCCAGCGAGGCAGTCTGATTTAGGGATCCAGCGTGGGAGTGCAATCGAGCCCTCGGGACTGGGCGGACGGGGACCCGAGCCCCGCCTCGGACACACCTTGTAGGCTCTAATGGAACGCGCCTGCGGGCCCGGCCGACCCCTAACGAATGGGGCACGGGCGTTCCACTTGGACTTGCCCGTTAACAGCTCACCGGATCTAACCATGTTCGACACCTATCAACGGCAGCATGGCAAAATCCACCCTCCTCCCTGCGGAAGGGATCTTGAGGTATGGGCAAAACTAACGAACAAGTACCGCTCAGCCGTCCCACACCAGGATGGGGCTCGGGGGGCTCCCCCTCCGGGCGATGTTGGGAAACGTCATCTAACTCGCCAAACTCCCGGACAAGCCGACGGGCCCGGGGGCTCGGCAAACGGTAGGAACACTCCTACCAAAGCACGCGCAAGCCCTCGGAGGAGTGCCCACACTCCTCCAAGGCCTCGGGGGCTACACCCGGCGGGTGCGCTCGCGTGCCCCCGCCGGACAACATGGCTTCTGAGACAAAAACACCCTGACAAACAAACCCGTACTCTCGCCAAACGCGTAAAAGCCCTCGGAGGAGTGCTCACACTCCTTCGAGGCCTCGGGGGCTACACCCGCCGGGTGCGCTTGCGTGCACCCAGCGAAAAAGAACCAGAATACCCAACAACGCGCCCGACAGAAATCGGGTTCAAGGCCACAACCTCCGAACGAGTACACCCACTCCTTCGGAGGTTCGGGGGCTACTATCGGGTACCAAAACTCGGACCCCCTAAACAGGTCACATAAACCGGGCCCAACAAACGCGAAACCAGGCCTCACAACAACAAAGTATGGCCCATCAAGGCCCAGCGCGCTCCTTTTCGCCTCATCCGAGCCCTCCCCGCTGAAGCCCTCGGACGGGCGGCCCTTCCGCCTCGTCCAGAACCCTCCTCGTCGAGGGCCTCGGACGGGCGCTAACTTTCCGCCTCGCCCGAGCCCTCCCCGCCGAGGCCTCGGACGAGCTCCCATCTTTCGATTCGCCCCGAGCCCCCTGCGCCTAGGCCTCGGGGCGGGGCGCCCGCACTCCCAGGTGAAACCAAGCCTCGGATTGGGCGTATATCCGTCTCCCATCTCTCTACGGTTCTTGTCGAGTGACACCATCCCTTGGCGAGGATAAGGGAGCCGTCCCCATCACCGATCACGCCCAAGGCTCGGGGTTTCGTCATCCTCCACGGTGGTGGCCATGCCCACCACCGTGGGGCATTGTTTTGCCTACTTTACGTGACGGGTTAAATCACCGAGGCCCCCGGCGCCCGATCGCCACGCCAAGGGTCATCATCCGGTGTCATCCCCCGTGCGGGAGTCGGGCCAGGCGAGACGCCCGGTCAAACAACAGTCCCTCACCCCTGGTTTTCGAGCCTAGGATGGGCAGCGGCGCCCGATGACCGTCCTCCCACGTGTCAACCACTCCACGCGGCGGCGGGCTCCGAGGCCCTCTCGAGCCTCGGACTCGAGGCGAGTCAAAGCTACGGCAAGCTACGAGGGCTCGGACACGCCGTCCATCGCCACTCCGCCAACCTACACGAGGCGCACGTCTTCTCCACCGCTAGGGCCGGGAAGTGACGCCTCGCGCCTACGCCCATGACCAAGCGGTGCACGGCCATGCCCAACAAAGCCACCACCCACTCCGGGGCCTCGGCACAAGGAAGGCTACGGCTCCAAGGCCTCGGATCGGGGAGGAAGGCGCCCA
This sequence comes from Chrysopogon serrulatus, assembly GCA_015844335.1. Taxonomy (NCBI): domain Eukaryota; kingdom Viridiplantae; phylum Streptophyta; class Magnoliopsida; order Poales; family Poaceae; genus Chrysopogon; species Chrysopogon serrulatus. The sequence goes on along the minus strand of JADLZL010001789.1, from coordinate 281,440 downwards.
CGGCCCCTTCACGTGCACGGGCACCCTTTGTAAACCCTATCCTCCCCTTGCGGCTATAAAAGGGGGAGGGGGGGGCTTAGCGGGCAAGCTCTCACCAAAGACGATATTGGCATTTCTCTCAATCAACCACGAGACTTGGGACCAGCGCCCTCTCTCAACCGCTTGTACACCCCTACCTACAAGCACCTTGGTGCAAGATAATACAAGTCATCCTCTCCCCACTTGACGTAGGGCTTTCTCATGCCCGAACCAGTATAAATCCTTGTGTCGATCTTGCACACCTTCCGGAGTTGGGAGCACGCACCATAAATTTACTAATTGGCACTAGGACCACCAGTTCTAGCACCGACATATTTATAATGAATGGAGTTGTAGATAGATCATAGAAAAATTGGTTCTTGTGGGAAAAAATCCTAGAATGTTGGGAGCAGGCCAAGAAAAAATTGGTTCTTATAGGGAAAAAATCCCGTAAAGTAGGGAGCGAGCCAAGAAGTAGAAATTTGGGGCCTCCATAAAGCAGAAACTCAAATTGAGGACCTATTTATTAGGTGAGGATGACTACGCCTACCCTACTTGTAAAAATAGCCCAAAACCTAAGCCAAAAGGAGCATTGACCTCTATATAATTTGTAACCTAAAGGGGTAAGGATGAAGATCGCCTCCTCCTCTCCATATAATTTGTCCTCCTAGCGAGCTAAGCTACTCTTCTATCCTTACCATTGAGTTCTATGTGTGTTATTAATCATAACCACTACTACATCGCTTACCCCCATTATAGTTTAGTTGTGTGAACACATGGTTGATATGTGCCCGTGTGTGTCGAGTTGTGATGAGTGATTGTTAGGAGATGATCAGCCTTCGATTGATTTTGAGACCAACCTTAGTGTGAGTGTGTGTGAAACATGTCTCTTGGCTATATTGGTGTGTAGAAATGGAGCAAAGAGAAGGTCGACAGCCAAACAGAGATGTGTCATGTCGATGGACTTGAAGTGGTGAAAGACGAACATGAGGCTTGAACCGTGGGACCAATATGGAAGGAAGATTGGCCATAGGGGCTGATACTTGGTGACATCGACAAGCAAGTGTACATGTGGAGGAGTAGACCGTGATGACCAGGTGATGATGGATCATCAAGTCATGCGAAGGCACCAATCTCAAGTTGGACCAATTTGCTCCTAGGGTTAATTGGTTTAGCCAAAATATCTATGGGCATGTTAGGGATCGAGTAATATCTCTATAAATAAGAGGATGGCTGCTCCTAAGCTGCTCATCTCTCAAGTAGTTTCATTCCATAGTCTGTAGGTGTTAGCTTTCCTATGCTAGCTTAAGTTTATACTAGTTGAGTATTATCATGTTGAAAGATTATACAAATAATCTAATTAAAGAAGAAAAATAATGGAATTGATAAAATGACTTGTATGTTGTGGAATATCATAGTATTATGAGGAAGAAGCATATTTGGCTGCGCATGTACCAATCGAGTAAATGGTCCTAACTAGCTAAGGTCCGACAAAGTCGTGCGTCTTCATTTTCAACAGGTCAAGGTTTCCACTACTGGGTATACATGTTATGCGTGTTTCCCTTCAACCTACTGCGGTGTCAATAGCGATAGCTAATCCATCGCTATTGAATTTGCATCCGACCATAGCATTCATCACAAGAGTAGTAGTACATGGTCACACCACATGGCATCTATTGCTTACTACCTCGTCTGCCGCCATGAGGTCCCCTGCTGCTCGACTCGTCTTTGTCGTCTTCCTCACAATGAGGAGCCTCCCTTCGACATCATCAACCGACGATGCCATCAGCCTGAGCGAGTCAATCGGGGGAAGCAAACACTAGTCTTCCCAAGAGACGAAGCGTCTTCTTGGGAGGTGTCTTCTCCGGGCTTCTTTAGCTCGGACGTGGGAGCTGGTGGCGTTGTCTGCTATCTAGGCATTTGGTAGTACGTCCTTCTAGGGCCGTCGACCATCATGTGGGTCAACAACCGCTAGAGCCCTCTTCTCGACCCCCCTGGTGTGGTCTGGCGTCTCATCATCCTTGACGCCAAGAACGGCACTACCGTCATCCCCGACGCCCATCAAGAATATTACTGCTGGCTCCATCATACGGCTACTTGAAGACAGCAACCTCGTCCTCAACACAGATGGAAGCGACTCAGATGCGAGCTTGGCTCAGAGCTTCCCCGACCCCACTGACACACTGCTGCCGGGATGAAGCTCGGCGTCAACAAAAGCATCGGCATCAGCTAGCCGATCACTTCGTGGAGAAGCAACACAGACCCGTTCATGGGCGCCTATGAATTCAAACTTGTCCTGGACAGGCTGCTGAAATTTGCCCTAGTCCTGGGCGGTGCCGACAAGGTCTACAACAGCAGCCTGTTGAACGGCGAGATGCTGACTGCTGTGGAACTGCAAGATCCTGACCGGCGTTCCCCATCTAGCTATCTCCAATCCAACACTGACTTTTCAAGGTCGTCTAGAGCCCCAATGAGATGTACTACACGTACACCATCACCAACCAGGAGAAATCAACACCAATAGGATTATAATTAACTATAACGAGTGACCAAGTAACAATGACTTCCAGTTTACAGAAGCCATCATTAAGCTTACCATGACTTCCAACAGATTTATTAGGTGTGAAATCCTTCATTTTCATGTCAAGAAACTTATCGTCATTCTAAAATTTGACAAAAACATTTAATTTTTCTTTGTGTTCAACATAAACAACTTGTCTTGAAAACTCGATCTTGCCATTACTAGAAGTAGGGACTTTCTTGTCTCTAGAATAATTAATAAAACTTCCTTAGCGATACTAACTCATCGTTATGGGGATATCTAAACCCAACACTTGGTCAACCATATTGTTGCCTCTTGTTTTTTTCAAGTCAAATCTGGTAGAGTATTGTGTCAGTCCTCGACGCAGACACATCACATGTCAGGGCAGACACTCCTCACTTGGTGGAGCTCTTAGAGAAATAAGTAAAGGCGCTAATTCTCTTGTCACACTTGTGGCTTGAGAGATCTAGAAAGAGCGCAATGCTCCGCAACATGACCACCACTGGCTTGGGAGATCTAGAAGGAGCGCAACGCTCCGCAACATGACCACCACTGGCTTAGGAGATCTAGAAGGAGCGCAACGCTCCACAACGTGACCACCACCATCCAATAGCTACTTTAGACAATCAACAAATAAAACAGATTGGTAGATTGAAGTGGGGAAATCTAGGCTCACTAGGTTAGTTAGCGAGTAATCACCTTGTATCCTTGTAACTAGGGCGGGCTGCAATCCTGCTCGTGCATCCAAGGGATGCGACATGTATATGACTCGTTCTCTTAATACAAAGATATGTAAATCTTTTGTATATTTGAGAAAAAACTAATACTATATGCAAAGAACTCACTGCAAAAACCATGTCATGGCCAAGATCAGTGACTCACACACTTATTGTGGCCTCCACAGTTCACAGAATAATAAAGACGGCCATGTTTGAACTACACTATGGTAAGCTTATTGGTATAGTCATTGATAAGAAGACATGACTTGGTGCCGAATGCATCAATACCACTGCTAGATAACTCAAGTCTTGATCCTCATGCTCAGTAGTGCCCTTCACATTCAAATCAACCTCAAATACCACTTGACACAACATGACAACAGCACATGTAAGACCTAGTGTTTGTGTGTGTGTGTGTGTATATATATATATATATCTACCTAATAATAAAGAGGCAAAATTTTAGCCCATTTTTTTTGTCCATCCATTTTTTTCGTCAACCTCCCTCTAACTAACTCCGTGAATAAAGAAGTTGGATACATGTTTGGCTACCTATAGCTTGCTCATTTTATTTATAATGATATATATCGGGATTTTTAGTGTAACTTGGATAGGTATAAGAATCCTAATACAAATAGATCCATGAATCCTAAATAGTGACATAATAGGAATCTAATTCTCTTCCAGCCCTTCCTAACAAATTACGTGAATGTTAACCGTCCCCAATGTAGCGAACTGAGCGATAGCTCAGCTGGTTGGGTTTTTTGTGGTGGAACCTGTCCACCCAGGTTCAAGTCTCAGACTTAACACGGGTGCTCGCATTTTCCTGGATTTATCCAGGATTTTTCAGTGGTAGGCGACGTGCCCATCGACAACGAGACGCCTGTGGTGACTTCGTCAATCTCAAGATTTGCCGGTCCATCTCAGTTCTTCGAAGGTAGTCATAGGGGTAGGGTGTGCGTGCGTGCGTTCATAGGGGGTGAGTGTGCGCTCGCGTATATGAGTGTCTGAGTCTGTAACTGGGTCTTTGCAAAAAAAAACCATCCCCAATGTTGGTCCGTATATATTGTGCGTATCAGAGTTTAATCCCGTCCAGTCTGTCATACAAATCATATAGGAGTCCGACGTTTCTAGAGTTCGTGTCCAAAACCAAAACCAAAACTAATCTCAAATCGCCTCTGTACAGCTCTGCTAAGTAGTTAGGAATCCTCGTCCAAATAGAATCATCCAATCCTAAATAAGTTAAATAGGAATAAGAGTCCTAATTCAAATAGAAAATAATACAAATAGGTTAGGCAGGTACACATTGTTTTGACACATGCCATATCGGGTCCAATGCCGACTTCCAGCTGGAGCTCTGATCTCTGCTGCCATGCAGAGATAGAAACCGATCGAACCGGTGCTGTACTTCTTTTTCAGATACTGTGTGGCTGTATAAAGACATGGAAAATTTACTACATGCAAGTTGAGGCAGGATTCATGCACTTCTGCTGACGCCATCTTTAAGAATTTGCGAAATTTATTTGGCAAATCTTATGATTTGGCAACCCTCTAAAATATATGGAAGTGAAAAAAGAATTTCTCTCCAATAGTTTAGTATAATTTACTTGCCAAACTTATATTAGGAACCCCGAGATAGAAACAAAATCATGTTTATGTCCTTCCACCTCTTAAAACTTACATCAAAAACCCTGAGGCTGAAATAAAATTATGTTTATACGCTCCCACCTATTCCAATACGGACGGATGCACGCGGAGTCGAGCGCACATATGCATGTGCGGAGGCTCTTTTTCCCAACTTAGGATAAATGACAACCTGAGATAGGGAACTGTTGGAGAAGATTTTTTTTATTTTTGCTAAAAAAATAAAGATGGCAATCTAAGATTAAGAACTGTTAGAGATGCTCAGGTGTAATACGTGAATGAGTTTTGGTTTTTGCTTCATACACATGAGGAAATATTGTTATGTACGTATTGGTCTATTTGGCTATTTTTCCTCCGAGCTGTGGATCTTTTGCTCCGCTACGTATTAGAGATATCATAGCCAAAGCTTGCAATGTGCAACTGCGTTGCGCCTGCCTATTGCGCCTGCTCTCTACTCCTCATTCGCCCATCGTCCCTACCGCTGCTCATGGTGGTCTCATATATGGAGAGAGAGAAAGGAAAAAATATTATCCTTGTGAATGAACATGATCACTCCGGTTAGCGTAACTATGTATAATGTAAGATAGATTTGTTATGAAAGACAGCAAAAGTTGAGTCGCTGTTAACGAAGCCACTATGGAGAACGATTATTCTCGGTGAAAATAGATAGCTAACCATAAGTTTGTAAGGTGCTTTAAAGGTACATACATATTGTTGTCAAGGATGTTGATACATATTATCATCGATGATTCAAATATGATAGAACGATGAGGACGAAAAGTATTAAAGAATAAAAATAATAACCCGTTGCAACGCACGGGCATTTTTTCTAGTATAATACTAAAAAGGTAAAATTTCTGCCATAAAATCTTTAACCCAACCTATAATAATGCTAAACTGGCATGGCTTCGGCAAACATGTAACCGCTAGTTTTTTTTGAGAATCCTGGTTTTCTTTTTTTATTTTTGCGTGGAAGATGTTTCTGACCATGTGTCCTTTTTGGATTCTTTTTCGTTTCTTCTTCTTCAACAACCAATCCAATCGGATGGATGATCGATTATGGGGGTGTTTGGATGGTGTGGAAAAAGTTTTGCCTGTGTCACATCGGAATGTCGGAGAGATGTCGGGAGGAGCTTTTAAATACTAATAAAAACAAATTACAGAACTCGTCGAGGAAACTATGAGATAAATCTATTAAGTGTAATTAATACGTCATTAGTAAATATTTACTGTAGCAGCACATTATTAAATCATGGACTAATTAGGCTTAAAAGATTCGTCTTGTAAAGTTATCACAATCACATGCAATAGTTATTTTTTAAAACTATATTTAATACTCCATGCATGTGTGATAAGATTCGATAGAATACGATAAAAGTTTTGCCCTGCCCATCCAACCCTATGTCATGCTGCCCGAGCCATACGGTGGGAGGATGAGTCCACCATCTGGTAACCGTGGTTATTATTTTTTTTATATTTCCCTTTCTACGTATAATTCATATTTTACCATTTTCTTGAATTTTGAAACTTTATTTTTATTTTATGATGACTGTGACATCCGTGATATACAGAAATGTTAATAATAATATGAAAATGTCCTATACTCCTATTGCTTTAAGTCTATATTGAATTAAAGTATTATCTTGATAGATTTTTTTATTCTGTTATAAGGCAAGCAAATATTAACTCATATATACATCATAACTCTACTTTTTACAATATCAGTTTGTTTGTAGAGTTAAAATATCATGTTCCAGTCCTCATCGTAGACATATTCAAATATTCACTCATAAATACTTCCTCCATCCCAATTTATAAGATTTTGACTTTTTATATTAAGTTTGACCGCTTGTCTATTCAAATTTTTTGTAAAATATTTTTTTATCATAGCTTGCTTTATTAATAAAAAGTTTTTGAGAATAACTTATTTTTTATTTTTGCATAATTTTTTTAATAAAATGAGTGGTCAAATTTGAGGGAGAAAAGTCAAACGTCTTACAATTAGGGATTGAAGAAGTATATCATAATATTATTTATTGGTAGAGTTAAAATAGCGAGCTTCAACCCTCAGCATGGATTGTTTCACAAAAAAAAAAACAGCATGGATTGCACTGGTATATACATACAACATGGAGACATATTTATTTTTTTGGATTGAAGTTAAATTGAATAACAAACTGATCATCAGTTTGTGGTTTGATTAGTCGACCAATGGTTGATCTAGGTTCTAACAAAAATAAGATTTGTGGAAATCAAAACGTCAATTTAGCGGTGAGAATAGCTACTTATATATTTATTAGTAAAACATCCCTTGATAACTCAAGATTACAATTTACAATTTGATTAGTTGGAGCATTGGCTGATGTAGGTTGTAACAATAAAAAGTTCTATTCCTAATCAAAACTGCATCAACAACTCATTGATGGAAATATTTTTTGTTAGGGAAGAGTATAGTTTCAAAAATCAATAAAGTTACCTGTATAAGTTATTTAAAATTTATGTTTATTTACAAGAAAGAAACAGGAGATACTGAGGATAAAATGGCCGACATGTAAAAGGTCTAAAAGTCAGATCAAACTCGGCATAGAAAAAAAAGAATATAGGAAAAAAAGTTAGCGATAGACTTATATTTGGACTGATATAGATATAGCATAGTAGAACAAGATAATGGCAAAAAAGAGTAGTAGAACAAGACAATGGCAAAAAAATATAGGAAATTTTGGCTGATATAGATATAGGATAGGAGGATCTACTTGGATTAGAATTAGGATTTCTAACTGTCTAGGATTAGAGGATCTTATAGAAGATTTTGGCTGATATAGATATAGGATAGTAGGATCTACATGGATTAGAATGAGGATTCCTAATTGTCTAGGATTAGAGGATCTATTTTGATTAGGATTTATGACCATCTAGGTTATATATACATACATAACAGAACGGTTGTGGTAGTTAGAGAGAGCTGGGCCGAAAGACGGATAGACCAAAAAATAGATGGAAAAAAAATAGACTAAAATTTTGTCTTTTTATTATTAGGAAGAGATATATCTTATCATTTCCTTTGAAAGAGCAAAAAACAAGGATCGACTTTTTTTTCTTAAAAACTGAATAGTTTCATAATTCTTTCTTTTCAATGATTTTCTAATGCTTCACTAGTATGGAACAATAAAATATTCTAGTATGGAACAACAAAATATAGCGTAGAGAAACTTTACGTCGGACCAATAGGTAATATATCACTACAAGGATTGGTGTTTTACATGACGATTGCTTTGGTCACAGATGCTCAAAAATACATCACAGTTAACTTGCCATGACGATCAAGAAATCCGTCATGTATCTCACGCCATACATTTGGTGGACTGATTGGAGCCGTCACCGATTGCCATTTGTTTTCGTCATGGATTACATGGCCAGTAACCATAGCAAAAGGCTAGACCGTCATAGATTGGCTTTTTTTTTTTTGATATGAATTATCTGCCTGCCCTATGTCAGCCCATATTATCCAAGCTCAAATCCAAATAATGAATATAATTGTAGAAACATTGATCATTCATGTATTAAACAAACATTGATCATTCATCTATTAACAAACCCACTAGTGTCACGTTTTATCAAAATACAGAGTGGCTTGGCTCATAGCCATTTAGTTTAACTATACAGCAACTACGTATGAACTTAAAGATTTCATCTCTAGAAAGTCTACAATAACTACACTTGTATCCACACGCACTTCAATTAGCTTGACGTCCATAACATGTGCTACTTGAAAATTAAAATCAAAATGAATATAATTGTAGAAAAGATATTTAGCTATCAGAAAATTGTAGTTGATAAAGCCTTCTTCAGTTAAAACACTTAAAACAAAACTCTCTCGGTACCAGCTTAAAACAGTAAAGGATAGTCCAGTATGAAGCAAAATGACAGCTTTAAACTTTGATAAAGCTAAGGACAACAATACAATTAAAAGACAGCTACAAATATTCTCAAATGTACATGTTAGTTGTTACAAGCAGCACCACCCAAACTTACTAAACTATAAATCAAGTAACTGAACGTCTGTACAGAATAGTAGGCAACTCTTCGGACCAATCGGTAATATATATAGTGGTGGTGCTAAACATTACCCTATCAGATTAATTCTTTGTTCTGATATTATTTATCCTAGGTCTTGGGATTTATTTGATTTAAACTGATCAAAGCTAATTAAATGAAATCTAACAAAAATGACTACCACTTTGTTATTAATATAAACCTCACATATAATAAATTGTATATTCCATTGTGACACACATATTTAGTATTATAATCTATATATACCTATATCTATTCAAGAGCCCGCCTGGCCATCGCTGGAATACTGCACATGTATGTTGTCGTAGCCTCCGCATCTACATAGATGTTGTGCCGTCCCACCGTGCCGCCGCATAGTGACAACCTAGCTAGGCCCACGTGACAACCACCATACAGCCGGCACAAATTGTCTAGACATAACTAATAACTAGCCACTGCTGTCCGCGCTTCGCTGCGGGTGATGTGCTTGGTATAGGAAATCTTGAGAAATAGGATAAGAGAAGTACATGAAATGTTGGGAAAATATGGGAAGGAAAGCTAATATGTCTTTTTTCATTACATTGGTGTAAAAGAACATAGAGGTTAGTTGTCATTACATGATGTCTATTCTAGGCTAGGAAAAACAAGTGTTTGATGGAGTCGGACCCAAGCAACTAACACACTGACACGCAAATACTGAAGAGTACTGAATCTCAGTGTGTTAGTATATTAATGACGCCAACTAACTGAACATAATTCAGTATTATTCAGTACTCTTCAGTGTTTGCGTGTCGGATATTAATGACGCCAACTAACTGAACACAATTCAGTATTATTCAGTATTTGCTGGTTAATATTGGTCAGTATTAGCTACTAAGGGCGTAGAATAGCGCTGCCTCCTATGACAATTTGTAATGCATTTTTTTACTTTGTTTTAATGACATATATTATTTTTATTTAGCTTATCTACGTAAGAAAATGTTATTAGTTCATATTCATATTTAAATAAATATTCTTTAAAACTTATTTTTCCTTGTCGGACCTCAAATTAAGGGTCACACATGACTATGGGACAATCAATTAGAGCGTTGCTTCAGGTATATGAACATAATTTATTAATAAGATGACCTATAAGTTTTTTTATTTCTATATATAGTTTATTTATGATCAAGAAACAATGTTAGGATTTGCGGCATCCAACATCTCTAGATATTTGACACTACAACAAAGGGTAGGATGTCATGAGTATAGGTTAATCAAGCATATCTAATTTGTTGTGTTTTTTTTGCAAGTGCCATTTGTCCATGCCCCGTAATTGTAATATTATCCATATTAATAAGCACTAAAAAGTTCCAACTATGTTTATTTCTAGGAGGCAACTGCATGCATGTCTTTTATTTGTTGTGAGTGGCCACTTATAATCTATTATACTTGTTTTTTTTTTTTTTTCCAAAACTATTATACTTGTTGGTAGCACGTGTATTATTGAGTATGGAACGTGAATACTCAAAGAGGCTAAGCATGTCTACATATACCCATTTTGGTGGTAGTGTACTAAAAAAAAAATCTTTCTAACTCTATCAAATATGCCGATTATTGCATTGCTCCCACGCAAAAAGTAATAGTATTTAAAATTTTTTAATGAATGACAAATGAAGTTGTTGCCATATTGGTCCTTATAGCTCACAAGAAGTTGTTTGGTACGTGGGCACTCAATAAAATTCAACCAATCCATTCTTTTGTTTTTCTCACTTCCGAATCTTGTCACTCCTCTCTGTACCCCATTTCTTCTCTCGATTAGAGAGGTCCAATCCCAAGGTGGTCATCTCCTCATCTGTAGCCTTGACAGGAGCAAATGGATGGCCATAGGAAAGGGGCGTATGGCTGCTAGCGCACGGGCGGGAGGTGACCGATGAGTCGGTAGGTGGCGTGCCCGGCGCGGGCAGCATATGTTGGTGAGGCATGAGTATGCAAGCACGACGACAGGCTTGGTGAGGACAAAAGCAGGAGACCTCCGAGCGAAAATGGACAGCCTAGGCCACGACAATGCCGTGCGAATGACAAGTGCGTTGGTGGCGGTGAGGCAAGGGCTCACCGGCAAGCTCACCAAGCGTGGTGGCGCTGGTAAAGGTGGGCAAAGACGCTGGCACACCGCCGCTCACCAAGACACGGCCGGGCGCCAAGCAGGAACGCGGTGAGGCGGGATGTGGAGGTGGTCGGGTGGTGCTTGTGAGGATGCCACTGGTGGCACATCCAAACAATGCTAGCCATGGGTGTAGCGCCATGGCGACACGGACCAAGTTGAGGTTGAAGAAACCTATAGTTTCTCCCTAATCTCACGAAAAGCTGCAGGTTTTGGCTTCTTGGTTGCGGGACGTAGGGGCGACATGGTCCCTCGAGGGAGGAATCTGTTTTCTTTTTCTTTCTTCATTATTAACATGGTTAGCCATCTACCCGATAGAAGGGGCCGACGGCTCAAATTATAGTCATTGGCACAAAGAAATAGGCTTTACTAAGCAATCGACGGCGGGTGAGATGTAAGGCAAGATGGTTCATTTAGTAGGAAGTTAACTCTATGATGTTGTTCTGTGGCTCAATCCTATGATTATGCATAGTTTTGGTACCAAGAGCGTGTGAAGAGAACATATTCATGTGAAGGTGGTGAAGGGGGTGCAATGGAACAAAGGCAAGGTCATGTTTATATAGGCATACCGAGAATTCTAGAATTCACCGGTAGCGTGAACACGACAAATAAGAAATAGACATGAGCTATATACAAAAATTGAAGTACAGGAAAATAGTGTGACATGACTTGACATTGCAGTAAATGGCATCGTGTCGTTTCATGAAATGCATTGGACAAACACAACTTTAAATTTCTTGATTGTATAATGAAAGTGAAGTATTATCATGGCTTAATGAGACAAATGTCCTGATTATTTCTATAGTTCTCACTTCACTATAAGCAATATCAAATTGTAATGCGGTAACATATACATACATCCAATTGTAGGAGAGTTACCATGGGTTCAAATCTTATTAGCCCATAATGTTCCATTATGTGTACATAAATTGATCGTATACAAAATCTTGAATAGATATGGCATGCAATGTGTATTGTGCTAACATAGATACTCTTCCACATAAAAAGATAAAAGGGCATCAGACGGATGCATGCATGAATGTTACCATCATACTCGCTTTCTCTCTCATGTATTATTATATGGTGAGCACCCTCAACGACCACGGTTCTTTATATCCGATCATGCATAGGCTCTACTATGGTCATATAAAATTGTTATTTGCAGTTAAAATTAACTTCATTTTATATATTAATTTATCAAGATCAATCAAGTACATGGCCAAGCTTTCATATTTTTTCATGCTAGAATAATGTATTATTTCGACAGAGTGCTATTTTTTGGCCTCCAACTAAAATTTTAATACATAGCGTTCATGAGATAGTGACCATTGTAGCATGTGTGTATGTATGGTGCATATTTATGGACTTTTCCTATTGTCACTGCATGTATGGTGCATATGTATGGACTTTTTCCATTGTCACTGCATGTATGGTGCATATGTATGAACTATCCCCATTGTCACCATGCAGCAGAATCTAGGTTGCTTTGCACTATTGGATTTTGGTATGCTTGTATGTTCAGCAATCCAAGCCATACAAATCATATCAGACGACGCTAGTAGAGCCACTAACATGGCCATGCTCAGAGACCGCGGAGACGGCGCGGCCTTATACTTTTAATACTATGTGTGTGTTGTTGTGGCCGCCATGCCCCATGACCCATGGGCGTCATGATGCCATGCCCAGGTCCACACAATGGCCACCATGCCTTTGCCCAAAACTTTCTTGCAAGGGTAGGTGATACTGCGAACACTCATGGCTTGGTGGTTCAATCCACCTCGTTGTGGCCGCAGTGTCCTGTAATTGGCTCTATTGTATCGTGTCATCAATGCCGCAACAATTATAGAGCTTGTTCAACAGGATTATAATCCGACTGTTAAGCCAAAATACTGTAGAAATAATTGACTTTCTATGAGAAGAAAATACTATTGACTTATAAGCTGAAACGGCTTTTCCGCTAAAACGAACAAGCTCATAGTCCGTTGTAATGTACGGATATATTCACTAGTCTAGTTCTTATATGTTTCTCCTATGTTTTGTATCAAATGCTCTGTAACACATGCAACTGGGAGGATGGATTGGGGCTAGTGGATTGGAGAAGGAGAAGGAGAGGGAGGGGGCGGCTATGGGCAGCGGTGCCCTAGGGCTTGGCCCTAGGGGTGGCGGCGACTTGTAGGGGGGTGGCGCAGGGGGCACGGGCGGGGGGAGGAGGAGGAAGGAGATAGGAGGCGCGATAGATTGGTATAAAGGGACTTGCCCAATTACTTATTGATCTAATTGATTACAATCTTCTAATATTTATAGTACTAATTAGACTCTAATAGGAAAGTTCTTATCGAATACTGAGACTTTCTATTTTTCTAATCTTAATTCTTTAAATAATAATAATAAAAGTTAACTTGCGGCGGCGACCAGAGCGACGGTGGTGGGGGAGCGGCCACGCTGGCGCCCGGCTCCCCCTCAAGGCGGGCGGCGGCCGGCGGCTAGGCGGCCGCCGCCCCTCCACTTGCGGCGCCCACGCCCCTCCCTAGAGCTAGCCGTGGGGCCCGCTATCGACGACTGTGTTCTGTGTTCTCTTTAGGCTTATTCTTTGATCCATTAATCTTATAATTTGTCATCATCTTCATTAGACATGTGATATACTCTACCGTGCTTTTCCTAATTTTTGTGTTTTTGAATATTCTATACGTTCAACAAGAGCCTTGACAAGTTCCACAAGCCAACACTGCTCCTAGCGGGGACGCAATTGGTTTGCTTCTGGACGTGGCGAAGCAAGCTGTCACTGGCTAGGCTTGCAAGCTCGTTTGGTTCGCGTACTCATGCAGCCAGGCCACACAGCTCTCGCTCTCGCGTCACACGATCCGGATGGGGTCCTTCCTTGGGGCACCAAGCGAGAACCGCTCACGGAAGGAAAACATTCAAGCGCCACGCCACAAACGACCTCTCTTCTCTTCCGCCCACAAAGGATCCAAACCTACCCAATGACGCATGCAATGACGCTAATTCCGCCCGAGGCCAGCGCACACGGTCTCCTGTTGCGACCCGGCTGTCACGGCTCACAGCCAATGATCTCCAGACACGTGACCTCCATCTGAGCCGTCCGAACCGAACCGCCTCATCTCCGCCGTCCGCTTTGGCCAACAGGACCATAAATACCTTTTGCTTCTTCCAATTATTCGTTAGCCAACAAACCCTTGTTCGACGGGACGCGTTCCCCTCCTGCACGCATCTCCCCCCCCTCCCCTCCCTCCTCCAGATCCAGGATCGCCTTGCTCCTTGAGACCTTGGGTCGTCGTTGCCTCGCGCGCCCTCGGTGAGCTACGTCTGTTTCGATTTACCGGAAAATCTGTTTGCTTCGTGTTGCGCAGGGTCAGATCTGATCTGGTTGCTGGATTCGGCGTCTTACGGCTTGAATCGAGCTGGGAGCGCGTGGATCTGAGCACGGGGGCTACGACGAACCCGCGTGCATGACTCGTTGGATCCGGCACCGGTTAGTCCTTGGCCCGCAAGATTCTTGTTGTTTTGTGCTGGTGGTCGAGCATCACATGTGCTGATCCGCCGCGTTGTTTTGCTTCGCCTTCCAGATCTCGCGAAATCGCAACGCGTTATTGGGATTCCGTTCGGAGCGGGTCTGCGGCGAGGATGGCTGAAGGCGGCGGGATCCCTTCATCAGCAGTCTGCTCCTCCGCTCCGTGGGATGATGTCTCTATGCTGATAATTATTGGATGAATTTCGATAATTATTAGTAGATCTAAGAGATGAGCCGCCTTGAAGAGGCGAGGTAAGAAGGTGCACCATGTAAGAGTCGAGTAAAGATTCTCGCGTGCGTGGTAAAAAAAAAAGCAGAAAAAAGAAAGATGTGACATGCTAGAGGCCTTTGCCATGTTGGGTGCGCTCGCATGGCTGGCCACGGTGATAATAAAAAAGATGATTATTGTGTCCCGGGGGAGGAGATCGCACGGGGGTTGATTTTTTTGGCCCCGGGTTCTCCTCCCCCGTCGTGTCCCTGTGTCTCGTTGCTTTGCGTTCTCCGCTCGCCTTGGTCAGCTACGCGCTTTGGATGTTTTGCATCTAGCACGGAGATCTACAACAAAAACGGAGCTACGGCAAGATTCCCAAGGTACAATCGGTAATTAAGCCATTTTTAAGTCGTTTTGCGTTCTTATATTACGCGCAAAGCTGTTATATTCTGTGCTTCATATTCAAAGAAATCCTGATACACCCTAGCCATCGAATTCAAGATTCTGAAACGCACGATAATGACCATCCATCGACGTCCACTTTCCATAATTATATATAATTATATATAATTGAAGACTCCAAATAAACTTGACGACACTAGAGTAACACTTTCCATAATTATATATAATTATATATAATTGAAGACTCCAAATAAACTTGACGACACTAGAGTAATTAAATTATTATGAAAGTTTATGTTGCGCCTACAAATTATATATGCTGTGGCTCTGTTCAGCTCTTTATATTATAGTCCTATCCATAGAACTCTTGTTGCCTGATGGCACTGCGTTTCTATTTCATTCTATTTTGTATTATCTCAGTCTGCCCTAATTGCTTCAGGACTTGAAATCTCTCTGTAATCAACTACTGATTACTGCATCTGTTGTATTATGTCTCATCAGTTTATTTGTATTTATCATATGTTAATTTGGATATTTGTTTCTTGTAAGCCTGTTAGCATGTTTGTTTAGTCATAGCAATTATTGGACTTGTGTAGTGTGTTGAGCTACAGCAATTATCGGACTTGTGTAGAGGGTTTGCAAAATTGCAGTTTATATGGATACCCACTTGTGCTTCAATCGCGGATTGTGGCTGTGCTGATGGAGCTGATTCTGGATCGTGGATATGCTGGTGGATATGCTGATGGATGGCTGTGCTGATGGAGCTGATTCTAATTGGCTTTAATCGTGGCTATGCTGATGGAACTTGGCAGGCACGAAGGTTGAAGATTTTGTGGCAAATGGAAGATCTGGTTGGTTAGTTGGTCTGTTGATGGTGTTTGTGACCAACTGACGATACCCCTCAGGTGTTTCTTCTACTTTCATACATGTTGCTTTTTGACGGAACTGTACATATTGTTGGACAATTTATTTCTCCACAGTTTTGACTCATTTAGAAGTTAGAGCATTATGATAATGCAAGTTCCCCTGTGCTTTTTGGTGGAACTGTACATTCATCAAGAAGTTGCAGTATGAGGCGAAGTTCCCATGGAGACTAATTGGATACTGGCTTTTTTTACAAAGTTACCTGAAATTTGATTTGATGGTGGTTTGAAAATTCATGTTGGCGTTGTGGGAGTTGATTTCGGTAAGGTATTCTATTTTAATCGGTAAGGTGTATAGTATTTTGACGTTGATGGCGACAGAAGGTAAAGGTGACTTGTGCTTGAGTAATTTAGTGCCTGTAAAGTTTATCTGATAAAAAAAGTTTTATAGAATCGAATTTTCCCTTTAATCTTTACATTAAGGATTATTTTAAATTTTAACTTTGTAATAAATTTAAGATTGTATACATTTTGTCATTGTGGTTATTTTAAGAAACAATAACGCCCTTTGCGTCTTTTTGGCTTACATTATGTCCCAGCTAGGAATTTGCGGCTAGGGTCTTGTAATTGTAGGATAGGAATATGCTGCCAGGTGTTCTTTATATAATTTTAATAAATAGAATATATAGTTGTATTTCTTTGGTGACGAGCACGAGATAGACCGATTTTTGTAAATAAATAAATCCGAAGATTCAAATGAATTGTAGTTTCTCCAAAGATAAGACGCCATTTTGCTGGACGTGAGTCGTGATGTGGATCTTTCCTCAGCATGGTGAGGTCCTCCGGTGACTGCTAGCCCTAGGCGTGCTGTCTCGGCTGGATGGTGGTTCAATCCCACCAAGATTCTTCAGGATTTGTTGGTCACTACGAAGTCGATTGCTTTGGGGGGTTTTTTTTTTTTTGAAGTTTTTGTGATTATTATTAATTAACACATGATCTTTCAATTTAAGTGGCTTTTCATTTTTATTATAAGTAAATAAATGCATTTGTTCATTTTGTGTACCAAATGTTTTTTATTTGTTATTAGCAATGGGTTTTTTTTTTATTAATGGAAAATTTACATTGAACCTTTTGCTAAGTCTTAGGATACTAGAATTTCATAGAATCTAATTTATTTTTGATTTGAAAATACCTTTAGTAGATAATTTATACTGAATTATCTGTTCATGAACTACATAATAACTAAGAGTATCTTCAATAATTTGTCATCTGGTTTTTTTATATCTTTAAATTTTTAGCAAAATAAGGAAAAATCTCTTTTAGCAAAATAAAGAAAAACTCTCGCTCATCTGGTTTTTTATTATTAAATTTTTAGCAAAATAAGAAAAAAAAAACTCTCTTTTAGCAAAATAAGAAAAAAAACTCTCGCTAGGAGTTCGATATCTTTTTTTTTTTTTTTTTTGAAACATGCCAGGAGCACTGGCCTATCATATAAGACTCGTATATGGGCATCTACACTTAACCGCACGCTCAAGCGCAGATGAGACTGCCTGAGACATCTCAGGACGCGTCTACCGAGCAACACACGCACCTACACTCCTAAACACACCCACACACACACGCTCGGTCCCCTCTGGGGAAATATCCCCGGTGCGACACCCGGGCGATCCAGACAGGATTCGAACCCGGGCGGGCGCACTCCACACCGGGAGTCGCTGCCATCGCGTTGAAGACGATCCTTCTCCATCTTTTCTTGACCTCCTAAAAATTTAAGGGTACAGAGGATAGAAATATAATTTTATTTCTGTTGTAGGGTTTCTGATGTAAATTTATTGGAGATAGAGTTTCTAGATCTAAAATCGGTTAATTAGTAGAAAATATAGGGTCTTTGATGTAAATATGTTTTTTTATCTTTTCCATGAATCAAGACGCGTGAGAACTATTTAGATTTTAGAAATTGAATTATAGCAAATTCTTAGAAATGAGATCTTTTTTTCTCCTCATTATTTTAGAAGTTGACAAATAACATAATTTAATAAAAAATAAAAAATACCAAACTCTTGAAGATCTAATGCCTTCGTCTATACTTCAACTCGATATACAAAACAAGTATTGCTATCTTTCATATAGTCTAATTTTTTATAGCATATATAAATGTTAATAAGCTTCTTTATAAAATGTAATTAGAATAAAAAGGCAATGACTAGAAATTTATTTCTTAGGTAGTAAAGGAAAACCAAATAGAAATGTAACTCAAGATGTGCAAGTAAAAGTATGGATCGTCCGTGCAAAACGTTGGACAATAGGAGAAAACCTTCCTTGTTTAGACAACAAATTGGGCAACAGGAGAAAGGTAGATGAAATTGGATTCGTCTACTTTCTCAACATTGGACACTAGGAGAAACCTACAAGGAAAGGAACATGAAAATTGGATTCGACTACTTTTCAACAGTGGACACTAGGAGAAACCTAGAAGGAACATAGAAATTGGATTATACTTTTTTTTATTGATCTATTTGCTGATATATTCTAGATGTTTACTTAATATTTTGTAACAGTTCGATACAAGTATTCACACAGGTTATGTGATGGGCTGCTGATATCATGTATCTTGTATCAAGCTATTATCTACTTTTTTTCATCTTAAATTATAAGATGTTTAATTTTTTTTTTTTAAATTTGATCACTTGTCTTATTTAAAAAATTTGTGCAAACACTTAAAGTTAATTTTGGAGAAACTTTTATTGATAAAGCAAGTCACGGCCAAATGATATTTTGCATAAACAACCTAGATGAGGCAGTGGTCAAACTTATGTAAAAAATATCAAACATCTTATAATGATGAAGGAAGTACTTTGTAGGCCTGCCAAAGCAGTATTTGATTCAAAGAGCAACAGTCTATAACACTCCTTGCTGATTCAAGCCCATACTATGGAGATCAGCAAGCATTCGATGAGCTAGAAACTAAATTATAGGGTATTCAGATACCAATAAAAAACTAATAACAGATTTTAGATTAATTAAATATTATTAATTTATTATTAGCATATGTTTACTGTAGCACAACATCATTAAATCATAACTAATTAGACTTAAAAAATTTGTCTCGCAAAAAATATTCACAATTTGTGCAATTAGTTATTTTTCTAGATTATATTTAATACTTTATGTATTTGTCTAAATATTTGATGGGATAAAGTCTAAATTTTAGCAGGTAAACCAAACAAAAGTGCCTAGTTCAACTCCGCAAAATTTAGCAGGCGCCACAATAGTACATCGCATAGGATGTTCAAGCTCATCAGATCACTTCTTAAGAAGTTATTTTCTCATGCACAAATCAAAACCATGTTTGTTATTTGAGATAGCCTAGATATCACATATTTGGCATGACTTTAGGGAATGCAAAGCCACCGAATCTGTTTTGTGTTTATTCATCTATATATATGCCTCGTTTTTTAGATAAAGAGAGTTTATTTCACCAAGCAAATAAAAATGTCCTGGTATGTACATTAACGATATATGCGACCGATAATTATTACAAAATGTACTCTTGACTTTTGAGGCATTTTATCCGTGTGAATGTGATATATAGCTTGGTTGAACTCTGGTTTCCTATTTATAGCACCTTATATTTTAATTCATATTAGTAATTTAGTTTGTCATTACATACAAATCGTATGAAACACCATTTCCAATACAATCTATTGCTCTACATCTCGTGATGTTTCTTAAGGTTATGGCCGTGTTTATGAAGATGAGCAGTTCACTTCAGCTGAAAAGCCGTTTCAGCTTATTAGTCAACAATACTTTCTTCTCACAGAATTAAAATCAACTGTTGTAATAGTATTTTTAGCTTAGCAATTTTATTATAAGTTCTGCCAAACGAAAGGATGCCATGTATCCATAGGCTAAGTTTACTTCGAGAATCATTTGCAAAGACATGATGAGGCTCGGTTGGTTGAAACGGGGTAAGAACGCAGTGCGCATAGGCTGCAACCTATAGATCGATTGGCGCCAACCGCCAAACCTAGTGCATGTCAACGATCCGATCAGCAGCCCCAGGCAGGCGCAAGATGGCACCGCGTCCAGGAACAGGCAAGGCGGTCGGTCGTTAGGCGGAGGGTCGCAAATATTCATTTCTCGGAAAAAATGTTGAACCGACGTCAATTTACCTTTTGTCTCCCTCTATTAGACTGTCTTTTTTTTTTTTTTCTGAGAATCAACTTTCACTATATATATATATATATATATATATATATATATATATATATATATATATATATATATATATATATATATATATATATATATATATATAAGTATATAATTAGCATTATTAGAAAAAGCTAGGTTTTTATTAAATTTATTTAGAGATACAAAGGTTGCATGCATGTTTACAAAATAAGTCAAACTTGCGATGAAAGGAGGAAGTACTTGGGTTCTTGGTGCTGGTAAATAGACTAAGAGCATCTTCAGCAGGGGCTCCTACTTTAGCCCCTATAGCTAAAGTTAAGGGCTCATGATAAAAAAACATGCTCCAATAGGGCCCTACTAGGATTCTGAAATTTGTTTGAGCCCTAAATTCTTCCTCATACCCAATTTTTGTTGGGTCACCCCTGGCCCCCAGTTGTTTCCTCCCCGCGCATTTACAGACTGCGACTACTTCGTTGCTCGTGGCGCGCCCCTTCCCCTTCGGCGAGCTTGATAGTTTGCCTCCACCCAGTAGCGACGGCCCAGCATAATGGTCGTCTCCCTCTCTCCTCTCCGCACGGGCGCAAGCAATCATAGCTGACTTCCTCCCTCCTCCTCACATGCGTGGCCACCGGTGGGCATGTTGACGATGAGGCAACCGTGCTCGGTGGCGGCGCGTCGGATACACGGCAGCACAGATCTTCCTCCTCGCACGTGGCTCCTCTAGTCCGGTCCCTGATGGCGACTCTATCGTCTCCGATAGATTTGGTTCCTCCTTGTGTGTTCCTCTGGATATCGGCGCGCAGTTCCCTCGGTACGCACCACTATCGGGTCGCGACTCGAGCGGCTTCCTCCTCCAGTGCAGGTGGCCGTGACTCGAGCGGCCTCCCCGCCTGGTGTGAACGGGCTCCCTCCCTATGTCGAGTGCGGCTTCCTCCACCGATGGGAGGTGGAAGAAGATAGAAAGAAGATGACAGGTGGGGCCATATGTGTCATCCTCTATTAAAATGAAGTTGAGAACCTTAGTTTTTTAAAACAAATTTGAGAACTGTAATTTAAGAGCTTTTGATGGAGTGTATCTCGAGAAAAACAAGACCCTCAAAAGTTAGGAGCCCCTAAAAACATAGAGACCCATTTTTTGGGCTATTGCTGAAGTTTTTCGGCTGAAGTTGCTCTAATAAGACCTACTCCCTCTGTTCCTTTTTAATTATCGCCATGAATTTTTTGTCTTATAAGTTTGACTCGATTTATAGAAAATACGTGCAATATTTATGTCTCTAGATAAATTTATTAAAAAAGTAGATTCAAAGATCTTTCGTACGATAATAATTATGATACTAATTGATAATATTTAATATTTATTAAAATTACCGATATTTGTTTCTTGGGGAAGCCTTGCTAGCAGTTTAAAAAACGGAGGGAGTATGAGGATTAGGTACCTAGCTTTGGGCCCCTACTTGGGCTGGGCCCTCGAAAGTCGCACCCGCCCCACCCCCCTCAGGCCTCAGGGTCGGCCTGAAAGAACGCTAGTAGCATCCACCACATGCGCATGGGCACTAGCCGCACTACCTGCCGCCCGAATTCTAAAAAAAAAAGAAAAAAAGAAAGAAAAAAAAAACTACCTGCCGCCCGTTGCAACTTGCAGCAAACAAAGGCGCGCCATCGCCGGTTGCAACTCCAACCCACCGAATCCGTTTCCACGAAGTCAAAACAACTCCGCCATCTCAATCAAACAAGGCGGACAATGTCAACGCTAGCTCCTCGGCACCAACAAACACAATTTCTAGCCCAACCCCATCTACTGCCGTTGCACACGGCAGAGGGAGAGGGAGAGGGAGATAGAGAGCGCCACAGAGATCCGCTGTTCTTCTTCAGGTCAGGTTGTCTCCGGACAAGCTTATCATGGAGAACCGGGCGCCGGTGATCGCTAGACGCCGCCTGCGCTAAGATCTTGGCGGTCACAATCACAACCTAGCTGCGCGCCGTCGATGAGGTTCGCTCTGCTTTGAGCTTTGCTCCGCGGCTTTTCGCCTGTGGTTCCATAATTCCGTGGCAACGAGGAAGAGCAGCGCTGTTCCCAGCCCCGCCCTCGTTGGCGCCCATTCCCCATCCGGAAGATCCTGATCCGACCTCTGTCAGCGGGTCCGAGCTGTTGATGGGGGGAAAATTTAGGAAGAGACATCATCTTAATCATCAACCATGTTTCAGGACTTCAGGTGACTTCTGATCCGATGAAGCTTAAGCCATCGTGTTTAGTTTTTCAGTTTTACCTGCTGACAAATTCCTCAGGTCTTTTCTTCTGCTGGTTATTGTTTATAGCCAAACTCGCTCGTGCTGTTACCAGATTAGCTCTGGAAAAGGCAAATTGAGAGGGCTACCATAAATATTTTTCCCCCCGTAGGTTTCAATAAATTTTACCAGAAATTGTGTTCTTTTGCACGAGCAAGGAACACGTGTTTAGTTTGGTTGTCAGTGTGCCGTCAGCCAAATGGAAATCACTTGTATTACTACTCCCTCCGTCCCAATGACAGTGTCGTTTGATTTTCGCGCTGCCCTCACAAACACGGAAATCGAGCGACAGAGACCGTGGGACGGAGGGAGTAGTTACGAGTAGTACTTCGTTTCAGAGAGCCAGTTGCCAGACCTTGGAAGTTGCAACGTGATAGACTTGTTATGAAATTTATGCTTCCGTAGAAGCCATTCTTCAGCATTTCATCTCGGTTTTTTCAGCCATATGGTTAGTCCTAACAGTTTTATATATACTTCTAGATTCTAATGATCGAATTTGGCCTTTCCCTAATTTGATTTTCCAACTGATACGATGATAAATAGATGCATGATGAGAATGAACCTTTCCGAGGTGCTCTTTCTTTCCTGAGCAGGTTATCACTAGTTCCATGCAAGCTTTAAAGGTGGGAAACG
The DNA here is from genome assembly GCA_015844335.1 of Chrysopogon serrulatus. Classification (NCBI taxonomy): domain Eukaryota; kingdom Viridiplantae; phylum Streptophyta; class Magnoliopsida; order Poales; family Poaceae; genus Chrysopogon; species Chrysopogon serrulatus. The sequence goes on along the minus strand of JADLZL010001789.1, from coordinate 258,203 downwards.
ACAGCAAGAACTTCACAGCAAGAACTTCAGAGGTTATACCATGACCATCATCTATTTGGTTTCTATGTTCGAAGCTACATATACATATATTTATAAATTATAAGAATTTATCTTAAGGACCAGCTCCTTGCATTTACATTTGGCCCTTGCTATTTGTAACATTTCCCCGCTTAGGTATAAGCAGTTATGTATGTCATCAAATAGAGGAACAGAGACTAGCACCTGTTTACTTGCTACACAGGTTGTGCCAGCTCTGTTCATATATGTTTTAGCAGACGTTTGCAGGATCCCCCTACTATCACCTGCTACGAAGAGGCTGCCGAGTGAAGGGCGACGAGGGACGCATAAGCGCCATCCTTGATGTTGATCAAGGCATCGTGCTTTCCCTTCTCAATGATAACCCCATTCTTCACAACCGCGATCAAGTCTGCATTTTGTATTGTTGACAGACGATGAGCGACGATCACTGTTGTCCGGTTCACCATCACCCTGTCCAGTGCGTCCTGGACGATCCGCTCGGATTCAGCATCCAGTGCACTAGTCGCTTCGTCCAGAAGCAGAATCCTAGGGTCCTTCACAATTGCACGGGCGATTGCCACACGCTGCTTCTGCCCTCCTGACAACTGAGCTCCACGCTCTCCAACCATTGTGTCATACCCCTACATTTTTCAGGTAGACACTTCCCTCAGAAACAGATTTTGGTGCCTGATTGATTGCATATAAAAGCCACAAATAATATTTCTTGACAACATCAGATGAAGGAAACTAACCTGGAGTGCCGAACTGATAAATTTGTGAGCATTTGCCAATTCTGCAGCAGATATGATCTCAGATTCTGTTGCTTGTCCATCTTTTCCATAGGCAATGTTTGCCCTTATCGTGTCATTAAATAGAGCTGGTTCTTGACTAACCAGGCCCATTTGTTGCCTTAACCACCTAAGCTGGAACTTCCGTATGTCCACACCATCTAGTAGTATATGGCCTACATCTGGGTCATAGAATCTCTGAAGCAATGAAATTGCTGTTGATTTGCCACTACCACTCTCTCCAACAAACGCCACGGTCTGAAAATAAATAATATAATTGTTATACTCATAATCATAAACATTGTTAACTCAATACAGAATTTATACATTAGAAGATTACTTGCCTTTCCAGCATGAATTGTCAAGCAAAGGTCCCGGAAAATCTGAACATCTGGCCTGGTTGGATACCTGAATCTAACATGCTGGAATTCGATATTTCCTCGTAGTGTCTCAACTGTCACCCCTGCATCCTCACTTGGGTCTATCCTTGATTTTCGGTCTATGATTGCAAATATAGAAGATGCAGCTGATTTTGCTTTGGAAGAATCCGATGTAAGGGTACTTGATTGTGACACTCCAATTGCCGCCATTGCAAGAGCAAGAAAAACCTGCATATAGAATGAGAAATTTTTAGAGCTCTTCATTGTAAAGCTACACGGTACTCACTCCAAATCACCTTTTGAAAAAAGGATAGCCCAAACCATTTTGCTTTGACTTCACATTTATGTAGTCCAAGCATTTCTTTCTCCTTAATATGAAAGCCAGACTAAGTTAAAAGATTTATCAGTTCTTACCCTGAAAACTTTAGGAAAGGTTGTTTTCCTGTCCTCAACAAGCCGAGCACCAGCATAGAAGCTAGCTGCATATACCCCAAATAGCAAGAAAAAGGAAACTCCAAAACCGATTCCACTTATAATTCCTGTCCTGATTCCTGTTCTTAGGGGACCTTCACATTTCTTCTTGTACAAATCCATGACCTTCTCTTCAGCTGAAAATGAGGCCACTGTTCTTATGCTGCTTACTGCATCATTAGCCACCTGGCTTGCCTCTTCATACATCATCTACATTCACAAATAACTATTAAATGAAGTTTGATGCAATACACAATAAATCTAAGGCATAGGCAGTTCAGTACAAGAGAACAGACCTTTGCATCTGCACTGAAACCCTGAATAAACTTCATCTGGATCCATCCATTTAGGCCAATGAGCGGTATTAAAGCTAAGATGATGAGGGATAGCTCCCAGTTTGATACAAATGCAATTACCAAACCAGCAACTAATGTCGAAGAGTTTTGCACAACCAATTGAAGCGCGTCTCCCACAAGTCCTCTAACTTTCGCTGCATCAGCTGATAGCCTTGCACCGATTGCTCCACTAGAGTTTTCTGGGTGATCAAACCATTCGATCTCCATATTTACCACCTTCTCAAATGTCATCAGTCGGATCCTTCTAATCAACCTGCACCCTGCTATGGAGAAAAGGTACGAACTGACAGGGAGTGACAAGAAGTACACTGCACCAAACACCAAGAACATGGAAGACCAGAACTGTGAATCCCTCCTTAGGAGATGTGGAGGCTCATAGAATGCTTTAATCACATTTGACAGGAGTATCGCAAAGATTGGGAAGATAACTCCACTGATGACTGAGGCAATGGAGCCTAGTATAAGGACTGGGATCTCTGGTTTGTTAAGAGATGCAAGCCGGCTGAGAGGCACTTCCTGTGGCATCTCGTCACACAGTTCGTTAGATGAACCATCCTGAATATCAATCCCAAGAGGCATACCGAATGGTACCGAGAATGAATGGTGGCTACTGTTATCACGGGATGATCTCCTGCTAGCTGACTTATTTATTGATATTTGTTTGCCTTGACGAGCATTGGAATCACCTTTCCGACTGTTCTGCTGGTTTGCTTCCTGTAGCCTTATCAGTTGGCTATAAGCACCTTCTGGATCTCTTAGAAGCTCATTGTGTGGACCTGGTGCAAAATGTTAAATGGTTAAGCAAAGATGCATTGAGCATCCAAATACTGGCAAATGATGATTTTTGATATTGAAGTTTCACAATATACCTTTTTCAACTAGTGTTCCTTGATGAATAACAGCAATGGTGTCAGCATTTCGAACAGTGCTTAGACGGTGTGCAACTATGACTGTCGTCCTATTTGTCATGACCCTGTCAAGAGCTTCCTGCACAATCCTTTCAGACTCAGCATCCAGAGCGCTTGTAGCTTCATCCAATAGTAGGATTCTTGGATCTTTCAGAATAGCCCTTGCAATGGCAATTCTTTGTTTCTGTCCACCAGAAAGCTGTGTCCCATGCTCACCAACTGAAGTATCAAAACCCTGTGAAATATCAGAAACAGAAGAGATCTCAATGCATGCTGCATAACTATCCGTGCCACTGAGAAATTAAATTCTATATTTTTATATTAAAACATAACCAGAAGGGTCACAAGCACCTCCTGTTCCTTAGTTATAAAAAAAAAAACTGAACCACTGAGAGATGTAAAGCTTGCTGCTTGAACAGCATTCTGACCTGAGGCATTTTATCTATGAATTTGGCAGCATTGGCAAGCTCAGCAGCAGCTCTAATTTCCTGATCCGTCGCATTGTCTTTGCCATAAGCTATGTTCTCCTTTATGCTGGCAGCAAAAGGACTGGCTCCTGGCTGACAAGGCCGATTTTACTTCTGATCCACCTTAACTGGAACTCCTTGAGATTCACACCATCTATCAGAACATCGCCAAGTTGAGGGTCGTAAAACCGTTCAATTAGACTGATGACCGTAGATTTACCACTCCCGCTCTGGCCTACCAATGCGATTGTCATGCCACTAGGTATGGTGAGGGAGAAACCCTTGAATATTTGCTCATCAGGCCTAGTTGGATAGGAGAAATAGACATCCCTAAATTCAATATCCCCTCGAATGTCCTCCAGCTTCCTTCCTGTGGTGCTGTAGGCGTCGATTTCTGGTTTTCTGTTGATTGTCTCAAACATTTTGTATGCAGCTGCCTGCCCACCTGCAAACGCTTTCATGCTTGGAGATGCCTGACCTAGAGCCCTGGTGAATAGGGTAAAAGATGTCAGGTATCAGATTTAGCATCAAACATTCACTGAAAAACACCAGGATTTTAGGGAGGGAGGGAGGACAGACAAAAGAACATATATATTCTCAACAGCTGAAACCAATTCGTTTTAGGCTGCACTGTACAATTTTGAGTTGATTTTTTAGGTTACATGGATGCCATCTATTTTTGTTAAATGAGGAAAGTATTTTTGGTTGGCCTTTTGTGTTCTGTTGAACCTGCCGATAGGAGTTGTTAGTTAGGTACCAATAGGCAATAGTCCAATGTACTACTAACTTGAGAGTGAAGGGACGGGTCACGGGTCCATACTGGCTTCCTAATAGTGAGCTGGTCAACCTGCTGAAGTCCCTCGAGCAATTTTCCCACGATAATAAGGTGCTTTTATTTTCTGAAAAGGCACGAATGGCCACCTAATGCGTCCAAATCATCATAAACATGAAGGCTTTATCTGTTGCAACCACCGTTTGCAGTAACAACTTCCAAGTACAGATGATTAACCAAGTGGTTACATCCATCACCGTTACCCTGATCATGCGCCAGCTACCAAATAAAGTGGTTTAGGATATTCCCAGGATCGTGAAACAAGAAAGTGACTGAACTAGAGAACCTACTGTTAAACTGAAAGCATAGGAACTGAATATATATTTCATTACTGCTAATGCGGTATGGAACACAAAGATTACTGAACCATATGCAGCTTAGAAATGAATGAATATTGAACTTACAGAGAACCAGTGAGGACTGCAAAGATCACGTTCATGACCTTGGCTCCGGTGTACCCCTTGTCCAGTATCAGCTTAGCGCCATACCAAATCCCTAGCGAGTAGCCGCAGAAGAGGAGCACCATGACCGTGCCCATGCCAAGCCCAGTGGCTAGGCCCTCTCGGACGCCAGATTTGTACGCGTTCTTCAATGACTTGTTGTACTTGTCCACCGCCCGCTTCTCGCCGGTGAAAGACGCAACCTGCAGCAGCAGTGATGGTCACATGGATCTGTTGGGAGCGCCTCAGGGTCATGTGTCTATTGGGGGCGATGGATTCGGCTGTTTGCTCACCGTCCTGATGGAACCGATGGTCTGCTCCACCACCACCGACGATTCCGCGTAGGCCGCCTGGCCCAGGGACGCCATCTTGGTGACGACGTTGGACATGACGGCGCCCGCCACGACGAGCGGCGGGATGGTGGCCATCATGACGAGGGTCAGCAGCCAGCCCTGCACGAAGGCGACGATGAAGCCGCCGAGGAAGGTGACCACCAGCTGGATGAACTTGCCGACTTTCTCGCCCATGGCGTCCTGGATCAGCACCGTGTCTCCGGACATCCTGCCCACGACCTCGCCGGTGCTGGTGTACTTGTCGAAGAAGGCGATCTCCTGCCGCAGGATTGTCTTGAGGTACAGGTTCCGTATCCGCGCCGCCTGACGCTCGCCGGTGATCATCCAGCAGGTCACCTCTGGCCGAACGGCAAACAGTGGAGCAGCCTTTAGTCTGAGTGCGTGCTCAGTGTCTCTGGCTCTTGCCCAAGAGGTAGTAAAAACTTACGGACGAAGGAGGCGACAGCGGAGGCGATGGCGAGGTAGATGAAGTCGAGAGAGACCATGGACACCCTGTTGACGACGTCGTGGATGCTGAGCGCGCCGCCAAAGGCGTCGATGAGGTTGCCGAAGAGCACGGTCATGAAGGGCATCGCGGCCCCGTTGGCCACGGCCCCGAGCGCGCCCAGCAGCATTAGCACCACGTCGGTGGAGTCCGCGAACGCGAACAGCTTGTGGAACGGCACTCGCGTCGCCGTCGCCGTCGCCGTCGCCTCCACAGATTCCCCCCGCCGCGCGCCCCTTGGTGCCATTGCCCGGGCTCTGACTCTGAGCCGAGGAGCCGGACGTGCCTGCCGCCGCCGGCGAGGCATTCGCCTCGGCGGGTCTCCACGACTCCGGCATGGCCGCTTTCGGCGCCGCCGCCGCCCGCCGCGTCGAAGATTCGCGCCTCCGCGGTCAAGTGTCACGAATCCCTCCCGCGCGCGAAGAGATTGGGCAGTGCTGCGGCTCGGCGCGGAACGCGCTGTGTACCTCTGCTCTGCTCGCCCTCCCCGTATGGTTGTTGCCTACCTCCTCCACCTAGCTCGTCCTGCATACCAGCAGCAGCAGCACCTCCTCACTCACCTGCCACGGCCCAATAATTGCACACACATTCAGCAGCGGATTCATCTCAGTGCCTCACAGCTAGAAAAGGAGGTAGCAGTAGAATCTGGGAAGCAAACAAGCACACACAAGAACAGGAACAGGGGACTCCAGTCGAGGGTAAACAGCAAATCTGAATCTACAATCCCCCTAGCAACCGATGAGAAAGAAAGAAGAAGATCGATTTATGTTGCGAGAGATAAAGGAGGGCTGTGCAGGTGGGGAGGTAGAGTTTGGATGCGAACTTGCGAAGAAGTGGTGGTGGTATAGCAGCAGCAGGTTGGAGAAGGAACAAACCGAGGAGGGAAAAAGTTGGCAGCTTTCGCACTTGCCGCCGGACGCGGACGCAGAGGCCAGCAGTCCAGCACCGCACCACGCACCGGGGAAAGAGAAAAGCGAGCGGACGAGGGGGGGGCGCTACAGTGATTAAAGCAAGGAAGGGACAGCAGTGGCGCTGCTGCGGTGGTTTCGGTGTCCATGGCGGGCGACATATAAAAATGGTGGAGACGAAGGCGAGGCTACCACCACGCACACGCACTACTCACCATGGCAGCAGGGGCGCAAAAGCACAGCGGGGCATCCGTCCAGTCCGGCGTCGGCCCCCAGTGGTGCTCCTAGCCGAGACGAACCGGTGGTTATAATGGTTGGCTGGATGGATGGATGCTGGGTATTTATAGATGTGGGGCTTCCCGTTCACAAATCGCAATTCAGCAGACAGATCCCGATCGATGACCCTGCTGCCGTGCTTTTGTTTATGATAATAATATGGTAGTACTTGTATATCTTTTTCTCTCACTCTCTCAAAGAAGAAGAGGGGGGGCCAGCGCCAGTCCCACACCACACGCTGTCAAAAAAAGAAAAGAAAGCACCCTGTTATATTGGGTTGGCTATATAGAATAGCCACTCTTTTAGAACCTTTAGTATGAGTGGTAGTAGGGATACGCATCAAGTATTATTGTATATGATCCAAATCAATAATCTACGTCTCTACCTTTGAATAATATATGATTATCAGCAATAATTGACACTATAATTACATGGTAAATTGGTAATTGTAAGTAGTTTTATATCTATCTGCATGGATCGTTGAACGAACAAAGATACAGTTGCCGGTCGTAATTGCTGCTTGTACCATGGCGGCACTGTTCTAGGTTGATGCTATTACTAGTAGAATATACCAGTAGTTTAGAGTGTGTAGATAGCCGAGCGCGGTTAGGCAGTGGGACTGACAGCTGACGCACATTGTCGTGAAGGTCACGTGGCTGTGCGGCAGGCATCCGCATCTCTCCCACATGACATGCCATGACATGGATGCAACCTACAGTATTAATTAAAGTCCTAATCTCTAGTATATCCGAAGTTTATTAAACTAATAAAGAGATATTATCAGCTGCTAATGACCATTGACCACTGTCTCCATACCCAGGCAGTGTGTTGTGTGTGCATGCATGCGCTCCTGCCGCCTGCGGTGCGGGCACACGTTATATACTGGATATGCTGCAGCGAGACGTTTGCCTACGGTGCGCACGCAACAGCTGAGGCCCGGTACGCGCGTGCTGCTTGGCCTTGGCCACACTGCGATGAACTGCGACCGGCTAGCTAGGTTCGTTCGTCATGCATGATGGCCTCTGCGTGCAGCGTGCTCTTGACATTTTGCGAAATTTCCGATGCGTTGTTGGATATGCGGTCATAAAATAAGGGAAACGGTTGTCTTGTGTTAGCGGTAGAATTACCGACTGGAGGTCAATTATTGTGTGTTGGTGGTTTGTTAATGCATTCAGTAACAGTAACGCCGCCGTGAGCGGGAGAGGAAATTTCGCATGCGTGCATCCCGTTCCCGTGGTCATCCTCCTCGGCGATCCGGAGCCGTGGCGTGTCGGCATGGGCCAACAATGGCTGGTGTGAGGCCGTCTGGGTCTGTATGTATGTACGTACCACCGGCACGGCGGTCCGCGGCCAGGGTCTCGTCTCGTGCGGTGGTGGATTTGGGTTTGTTTGGGTTTGCGGTTTGTCTGAGCCTGGGGATTTAATTTGGGGTTGGCGTTTAATTTGTTTTGCTTCGGGGTCACGCACCTGTGGACCCGTGTGTCTCCCCTTCCTGCGTCCCCGTCTCCCCGTCGCGTCGCGTCGCATTGCGTTCGCGTTCGCGCGCGCACGGGTCAAAGCCGCCGGGGGGTGGGGGGGTCTTGGGTTTGGAGTAACTGCATGACATGACGCCACGCTCGCCTCGCTAACCACTTGGATTATTAATGGAGAACCATCTGTCGCCGTGCGCTGCGACACCCCATCGGGTTTGGCACGGCGGCAGGCAGGCAGGCAAAAACAATCGTCCTTGGTCGTCCTCCGCTGCACGGCTCTGCGTCTTCGCGCATCGAAGGGTAGGGGAGGCGGCGGACGAAGACGAATAGAAAGTAAAATAGCACGCCGGGCAGGAGGGACGCGAGCAGTTTGGGCGCGACAATGGCACCTGTCGTCTTGTCCTCCTAGTGCCAACTAGTATATAAAGAAAAAGTTATACACCTCTCGTACGTATCCCAATATTATATGTGTGTTCCATCGTTCTCGTTCTAATCCTGAGCATGCAGCCCGCGGACCTTAGGCACGACCCGGCACGGTTTCTGCGGCCCGGCCCGAGCACGGCACGGTCCGAAAGGCAAACGTGCCCGTGCCGGCACGCGAGGCGCAAGCGAGGCCGTGCTTGGGCCGTTGCCTCGGCAGCCGGGCGGCCCGGCCCGGCCCGTAAAACAACGGGAGGCACGGCACGGCCCGTTGGCTGGGGAGGGGTATATATGCGTGCGCCGCGGTGCCCCCCCTCCCCAAACCTAATCCCTTTCCCTCTCCCACCCCGCGGCCCGCGGCCTTAGGCCGCTCGCCTCGCCACCCCCGCCCCAAACCATAATCCCCTTCCCCATCGCCGTCGCCGCCCGCCGAATCCTCGCACTCCGGCGAGGTCTCCATCGGCGGATCTTGAAGATACCTCGCGGATGTTGTACTAACCGGCCGGAACATGGCGCTCCCCCCCCCCCCCCAAACCCTAACCTCCTTCCCTCGCCGCCCGCCGCCCGAATCCACACTCCAGCGAGGTCTCACCGCCGGATCTTGAAGATACCTCGCCTGACCTTCTCCGTCTCCATCTCCGTCGCTCGTCTCGTCGCCGTCTTCTCCAGTTCTCCGTCTCCGTCTCCATCGCCGTCATCTTCCCCATCTCCGTCGCTCGTCTTCTTCGGTTCTCCGGCGCCGGGCTCCGTCTTCGTGCAGGCAAGTACCCTAAACCTAACCCCTACATCTCGTTGCTATTCATCTTCTCCGTCCGCCCGCCCCCAACCCTAACCCCTCCTATGGTCGTAGGTCGCCCACGGCGTCTAGGCGGGTGCCGCCGGGAGCCGTTGAGGAACGGTGCCGAAAGTGAAGAAGCGAGCCGGGCGGTGGTCGGTGGACATGGCCAACGCCGATGGTGAGGATGGTTACTCTTACTTGCCAAGCTTGACGATGAGCTCCGGACTGTGGACGCCGGCGAGGGGCGAAGATGACATGACGATCTTTGCTTCTCTCTTGTTTGGTTCCGTGCCGGCCACGGTTTAGGTGCTAACCGTCTTCTTCTTTGCGTCGAGTCTTTGGCCGCGGCCGTGGCCGTGGACCGTGGCGATGGCGCTCCTACGCTGGTACTGGGTCGCGGGCCGTGGCCATCTTCTGCCGTGCCTAGTGCTCCTGCGATTGCGGCGCCGTGCTCCTGCGATTTGCGGCGCCAGTGCTCCGGCGGGCTGCCGGGCGATGCGTCCCCTGCCCCTAGCGACGCTTCTCTCGGCATCATTAGCCGACAATGATGGCGGCGATCTCCCCAGTGCTGGCTCACTTTGATGAAGTTCTTGAGAGTGTTGGTGGTGAGGATCGTGTTATTGCTATTTGCAAGATCTGTAGATCTCGTTTAATCTACTACTTCTTCTAATGGCACTTGGTCATTTAAGTAGACATCATAAAGCATACCAAAAGAAATCTGCTCATGCTAGTATGGTTCAAACTAGGCTTGCTTTAAACCCTAATGGATCTTATAGAAATTGGGAATATAAACCTGAAGTTGTTAGGGTTGAGCTTTGTCGGTCGATAGCCAGATTGGATTTGCCTTTGTCTATTGCTGATAATTCTGCTTGGGATGAGTATATCCAAATAGGCTCACAATCCTAGATATAAGAGAGTATCTAGATTTACCAATTGCTAGGGACCTGGCTAAGAATTTTAATGAGAAACCGCAACACCTAAAAATAATATTTTTCCCCGGTATCTCTTACGCTTTGTTTGACATCGATATCCGGGTCCGGTAATTCTAAGGAAAATTATATAACTGTTGTTGCTCACTATATCACTAGTGATTGGGAGCTTAAAAACTGTCATTGGTTTCAAACTGATTGAAGTGAGTCATTTGCGGAAGTTATCTCTGGTGTGCTTAGAGATTGGGGCTTACTTGACAAAATTTTTGCTGTTAGCCTTGATAATGCTTCGCTAATACCAGTGCTATGCTTGCTTTGACTCCTTTGCTTGATGGTTACTTAGGCTATGATGTTGATCCCTCTGATCCTGCTAAAAAGATATATCATGTTGTCCATCATTATTTGTGCTTGCTATATAATTAATTTGCTTGTTAAATTTGGTTTGAAAAGGCTTCAAACTTGCATAGAAGTTTTTAGAACTGCTATTAATTTCCTTAATTCATCTAATCATCGTATTGCTCAATTCAAGAACTATTGTCTTGCTAAGGACATCGGGCCTCGTAAATTACGTTTGGATATGGATGTTAGATGGAACTCCACCTATCTTATGCTTAAACATCCGATGCCATATAGATTTGTCTTTTTTCTCGCATTCATCAATTCTCAATCTGGCTATGCATTCTTGAATGAACAAAGACCGGTACATTCTTTGAAAAGGTGTTGGAATTTCTTGAATTGTTCTATGAGTCCACTATTGCACTTTCGGTGCTTATTACCCCACTAGTCTACCGATCATTGCATCACATACTTGAGATTGCTACCCACCTGCAAAATTATGAAAATGACAACCAACTTGGTGATGTTGTTGTGCCAATAAAATCTAAATTTCTTAAGTACTGGAAAAAAATTCCACTATTATATTCTTTTGCATTTGTTCTGGACCCTAGGGCTAAGATCGAGGTTTGCAAAATATGCTTGACTTGCTTGCTCGGTGTAACAATATCGCTTATATTGCTTATCTAGCCGAGGTTAAATCTGAGTTGCATAAACTTTATGACAAGTATGAAGCTAGACTTGGTGCAGCTAGGCCAGCTAGGACCACACATCCATCTGGCCTGACAGGTAAGAGGAAGCAGGCATGGGGTAGGATTTTTTTTTGGAGGATCGGGGTTCTTACGGTACTTCAAATAGTGCATCATTTTCATCTGTTTCATCTGCTGGTATATCTGAGCTCACTGCTTACCTAGACAATGATAATGTTGTGGCCTATGATGATGACTTTGATGTCCTCAATTGGTGGCATGAGCATAAACCGACCTTTCCAGTTCTCTCTATGTTGGCTAAAGATATTATAACAAGTTTTACGTGTCAACCACTTCTTCGAGTCTACTTTTAGTCCATGCGGCGGGATAATTGAGGAGCGGCGACGGCGATTGGGCGCCGACAACTTTGTGGAAATGTTGGTCCGCACCAAGGACCGGAGCTTGGCGAGAAGCATGGGCAAAGATAATTGTGGTGGACAAGGAGTTAGAAGATTACTTCAAGAACCGCCTCCTTGATGAAGATTCAACTACAACGGCTGATTGAAGGACGATCGATGTAATGTAAGTGATCCATCGAAACCCTTTCCATTTTGCTTATACTACAACAGTGAACCAACGTAATGTAATCCATTAATTTCTTTGTGTAGCTCACTGTGGAGGACAAGGAGTTGCATTGCATGATTATCTCAAGACCTTGTAGTTTTACGAGGTTGCTTGCTATTGCTATTAGTATTAGGTAGTGAGCAGTGGAAGTGGGAGAGTATGAGACTAAGTTTCCTTTTAAGACATTTGAATATTGGATTCTTGGCTTGTAATAACTTTGACAATTGAACATTTCCTTGAGCTGGCCGTACTCTTTTCCTTGCTAGGGTTTTATCTCACGAGGTGTGAGTTTTACCTAGCAAGGTTTTTAATGAGGCGGTATTGCGCATGACTCTATTTAATCAATTTGATAAATTTTACATCTTGGCTTTGTCTTCTGGTTTTCTGTGATTTTGGATAGAATCTGTTGTCTGGAAATTGAATTTGGAAATGAATGTTGTGTTTTTTAAATTTGCGGGCTGCGGGCTGGCACGAAGGCCTCACCGGGCCTCGTGCTAAACGCGTCGACACGGCCCGAAATACGACCCCACGGACCGTGCCTGGGCTCTCAGCCTAGGCACGGTAGCCTGTTTCGCACGCGCACGGCGGCGCGCGTGCCAAACGTGCCGTGCCTGGCACGGGCTCGTGCCGTGCCGTGCCGGCCCGTTGCTCAAGATTGTCTCGTTCCCCCCTGCTTCCACCATTCTTTTCGAATGCTACTATTATTACACGCATATCCAACTGTGGCATGCAATTCGACCGCGTGCATGACATGAGGAAAAATGCCCCACGGAGATGCAGGTGCAGATGGAGAACGGAACCGATCGAGGCCCACCACAGGCAAGAAGAGAGAAGAGGGCAACGCAACTAACCCAACAAAGCCAGCCAACCACCCCTTCGTCTCCTTCCTCCACCTCCTCCTTGCTCAGCTAGCTCCATGCTCCTGGACGGATGGATCCTCTCGTCTCTTTCCTTTGAAACTGAGCAACGTTTGGAGTCTGGACCAACCACCGTGAAGGAAGAAGGTACTGTGTACCATACCATGCATGCATTGCAGTCCATCCTTTTGGTTTCGGCCATGTACTACCCTCTCAACACTGGTCGTCGTCTCTGTTCTACTAGTGACTGTACCCTGTTTCTAACTCACCCTTTTGGTCATCCACTGTACTATGCTCCTCTCGTTTACTTTGGCCTATAATATACACCCAGATTCTTCTTCGCCCCGGAGCCGGAGGATAGGACGCCTGGGTGTACATCAGCCTCAGAGTGGGTGGTCAACTAATGAAAAGGTATGCACTATACTAGTGAAAAAAATACATAAAGAGGGTAGTGTATTTTTTTTGCTTGTAATAAAGTTGCATAGCATTCTTGGAAACGACAATTAATGTAAACTATATTAAATTTAAATTTAAATACATGATGCTCATGCTAATTGCATCTTTTTTTTTTAATTGGTGGGTGTGCTAGCTTCTCTTTATTGACATATACCAATCCATTCATAAATAGCAAGTTGTTCTATTTGTTATAAGATTCTCTGTTTAATATATACTATTTTTCATTATTTAAGTAAACTATTGTTGACAATGGTGGTCAGACGAAACAATTAAAGCGTGCGTAGATATAATGTGCCAATAATTGTGTACAATGCCGTGGGAGAAGAGAGAAAGAACATGTACATACATATAGCAACAACTACTACTACTACTATGCTTGTAGTAAGGGGGGTTCGTTAGGCGATCCTCCATCGCGCAATTATTTGCGACAGCTCGAATGTGTACTAGCCATAGCTACTCGCTCCCACTTTTCGGTGCTCCCCCATCTTGTCTCCGAACTGGCTAATCTTGTTGTGATGGTCTGATGGATCAGCATCAGCTACCTCAATCATCCGCTCCCCTGCATGCAAAAGTCGCCGTTGCACGCCTGAAAAGCCGTCGTCCATGCATGCATACACGCGTGCCCGTACGTTCATCACGAATCCGGCCCAACTGGACCGTATATATACATAGTATATATACGTGTATATATCTTGTCAAATTCAAGCCATTTCCATTCAACAATTAATTCCATTTGTTGCTGATTTGCTCCCGGCGGCCAGGGCGCCCGCCGCTGAAAGAAGAAAATATCAGACTTGCTTTGACTCCGCTGACGCTTGGCTGCGACCTTATCCGTGCCTGCCTCCCGCGTCCATGTCATGAAGCTTGGACGGGAGTGGTTCGTACATCACGAAATCTCTCTATATATATTATATGTAATGGTCGTGCAATGATAAGGAAGGAAGTCGATGCCAAATGCCAATTAAACCAATGGCCTACTCCCTAACACTGGTCAATGACGTTCTACTTGTGTAGTCCACACACGAAATCGCTCTCTATATACAAGTATTTTATTCTGAAAGATGGACGAGACGCCAGGAGCAGTGCACACATTAATAGTAAAGCTGACGCGATCGTTAGGTACGGGACGACGACGCCGGGCGCCCGGGCGTGTCAGCGGCAACTGAGGCACGCACAGCCAGCGGGCGGCGGCGTGGCTTGTGCGCCGCGCACATACCATACGTGACCCACCGTGGACAACGCCGAGCCTTCTTATCGTCTCTCACCCATCCAAATCCAAGGAGAAATCCAAATTATATATATCTATACATCTATCGTGTGCCGCGCAACACCCAGAAAAGGAGACACCGCGCGCTTTTCGATTTGGAGCAGGAGCGAAACGGCGAAATCGTGCGTGCGAGCGATTTTAAATACGAACGAAATCCTCCTCGCGTCGATTTGGTATTTGGTATAGTGGGTGTGCACCGGAAGCAGCACTTTTTCGAAGCGAACCACCATGGGCATCGGCATCGCATCATCCCTTGCGCATGCATCATCGCATTTGCTGCATGCATGCCTTCTTCTTTATACTAGCACTAGCACCGTACAGGCCAGGACGGCAGGAAGGGCCCACGGTTCAGTGCCGATGACAGTGGGTCCGAAGAAGCGTGGGGGACCCGCGTGACATGGAGGGCGGGATCCACGTGAGTGGCACCTTTTTCGCTTTCATTTCATCGGAGATGCAAGGAAACATGGAGGATGCAAAGGTGGTGTGCGCGCGCATGTGAGAGGCCACTTGCGAGGCAGCCGCCGCACATGTTGGTGCCGCTGGGCCCCCCACGGAGACATGAAAATACTCGTTTTTGTGCCTGCTGCGAAAAGCAGTGAAAAAGGGACGTTTTTGGTCCGTGCGACAGATGACCGGCCAGTTGCGCACCCAGACCGATCCCGACGGTCAGGATAAGCTTATCTTAGAGTACCTGCTCTTCCACTAGCTACCGCGTGGCTAGTGTGTTCGTAGTAGATATATTTTCTCTTTTTTTTTTCGCTTCCTCCTGCCTACTGTTACAGTGGAGGGCGGCCGACTTCTTTTCTTGTTGCTGTTAAAAGAGTGTCTAAATTCGAAGTTCAGGCACTAGTGATCCGCGCTGAAGTAATTGATGAGGTCAATGCGGACAGTGCATCCTGCCTTTTCCCCTTCTTTTTTCGAGTATATCACGTGCGTTTGCAACAAATCTTAGCTAAGCTGGGGGCCTACAGGCCACTCATAAGTAGTTTAAGACATACAGTATGATGTAATGACCCAGTCACACAGCTTTGATTTAACAGACTACCAATAACCTATCCCATATATATATATTCTCTTTCTCTTTTTCTTTGATCTCTCTTCTAATGTGCACATGCATGCACTAACAAGTGGGAATGGTGGGATGCTAAGGTGTGGACTCCACAACGCCTCACCATCGAAATTCACCCCAGAAACCACTTCAAACTAGGTGGTGAGGGTCGGGTTTGATTTGCCCTGTTTAAAGTGTCACATGTCGTAAAAAAGAAGTGTCACATGTCTAATTTTAGTGTTTTTTTAGAAAATTGGACTATCATGATAGATGAATTTAGATCCACACCTTTCATATGTCATATCTTATATTTTTCATGTTTATTCTGTTCGCTTCACCTTAATTATCAACCATTACAATACTATTTTTTCTAAAAAATCTATTGTTTCAGCTTATTAGCTGTCGAACAGAGTTGTCATAAAAAAACATAAACCATTCCTTTACCACTACTTTCTGTCAAAAATAACCGCATTCCGGTACATGGCCGCTCAAATAATTTTGTACGCGCGCTCTCATAGGCTTCTACTTTTGTTTTTTAATAATGCATACGCCTTGGAAAGGATCGCTCCCGCTGCCCAATCGTTGCTGCCGTCCCAAACCATGATGCCGGTCCATTCCCCTGAAATTGCTTTTCTTTTTTTGACAAATGAGCACTGACAACGATTACTAGTTTGAATTGGGCGCTCTCCTAGGTTTCAGTTCTACTAAAAGCTACGTACAACTTTGCTTTATTAATTTAAAATATTCTGCTCTGATGTATTCCAAATTGATATTTTTCATTCTAGAAAGTTATATGTATATGTGTGCCAAGAGGCATTTTGTTTAGTTCGCCTTGATGGTCACATTCATAGACCTAACCATCTCGGAGACTCGGACTACACCTGTCTTGCACGCATACTCCATGGTCTTTCATCAAGGCTAGATGCCAACACAGTAAATAAAATTTAAATTTTTATTTTTCTACAAGTAAATCTATCTCATTTTTAACCAAATATTTATTAAACAATAGTATTATTTATGATACTATATAATTATAATTAGATTCATTATGAAATATATTTTTAAAAAGTCTACCTATTTAAAGTCATAAATATTATTAATGTTTTTTATTATCTTAGTTAAATTTAGAAAAGTTTAACTCAATTTAAACTTAAAGTCATATCTTTTTTTTTTTTTTTTTGGAGGTAGTATAACATACCTAAGGCATGCAGGAATCAGGAATGTCAACATCTCATATAATACCTACTAGCAGTGGATGTGCTTGGAAATACTATTGTTGCAGCAGCTTCCTCTCTTTTCTGTTTATGATCTTATACAATGCTAAAGAGAGTTCTTAGCATTGTGGGTCCAAGCCTCCTCTACTCTCCATTATCATCCCAGCTTGTCTAAGAGGACAATTTGAACAATGGTGAGTGAACTAGCCAACCTCACCAATGTCAGAGGGAGGATATATAACACTGGGATTTGGCTAAAATAAGCACGAAACAATCAGCATAGCAAAGCAAGGTACACGTACAATAGTAGTGGAAAATTACCCAGTATGGCATGGTTTTTGCTTGTATGATCTGCAATGCTAGGAATTGGCCATTATTTGTATTATTGCTAGATATGCATGGTTTGTGACAACAAACTACGATGATCAGAAAGGCATTTTCAAATATAAATACAAATGGCACCATGTTTTATTCATAATGTCATCTTAATTGTTGTTGGTAAGGGAAAATTGAAAACAACAGGATTATGAAACGATGAGGAAGATTGCGTGAAGGCGATATATTGCTTTATTCATATAACTGTAAAAGGTTAAGCCTGTTGCTGAAGATAAGATTGCCAAACCTTGTTTTCTCATAGCACTCTTGTTGATTTGCTCTTCTTGATTTGTGATCTAATGAAACTACCTAAAAAGTAGTAATAACAATTTTAAATTTCGAAATTGTGCACTTCCTACTGTATATTGTGCTTGACATCTCCAACAAAAAAAGACAACTGAATTGAAACCAAGTAACGTAATAGGGTCTTAGCCGTCTGTCTCAAGCAGGAATGGATCCAGAGCATGTTCTCGGCCAGTGAGCTATATATAGCATGCTTGAAACATAGGATACTTTGGGACCCTGTTAACCAACGCCTAAATAGCCTCCAAAGTGGAAACGCCACCTAAACTTTTTGGCCGGGTGTCATTTTTCAAGATTTTCTCCTTCATTCAAATAGTTAGTTTTCAGTTAGCCGCCCGAAACCTTTCTGGTTTCTGTGCTGATGATCTCTCTCCAACTCCGACGACGACGCATCATATGTCTCCAAACCAATGTGGGTGTTAGGTGGAGGAGAAAAGGATGGATGGCCAGCCCACAGCTCCACCCGTGATGAGTCAATGTAGAAGCTTTCCCCCATCCCCGGCGTCTGCTGCTTCTCCATTATCTCCCTCGTGTCGTTTGGGAGGACGAATGATAGCACTCCGTTTGGGGCGTAGCGCGGGTAGTTAGTTAATTGGTCTCGTTTTTGTTCAGAAATTCTACTATTTGCAATGTGATGATGCCTAGGCTACTGGCACCTTACTAGTTCTCATCGCATGTGTTTGGATTGTACTGTATGTGAAGATTATTCGTCGACCATAGACGGAAGGCAGTCAGTAGTTTTTTTGAGCCACTAGGCATGAGCTAGTTTTGGTACTGATGAAATGCTGACATCTAGAAGAAGATGTACGACGTACATTTGGATTGTATCTGTAGAGTAGTGAAATCATGGGCAACAGGGCAAGTAGAGTGCTGGCCTGAAACTGGAATCATGGAAAGCCATGCCAATCAATCTTTCAATTAGTGTAGATTATTGTTATTGCTGTATGATCATTAAGCGCTAATGATTATTCCTGCCCTCGGAATGATGAATAAAGCTGCTGCTTTGGCGTACCCGTGTCTGGAGACAGCAACTCTGCGCTTTGCTCTTTGTATATTTTTTTTCCTCTTCTCCTGCCCCGTCCCTGCCCTCCTACTCGATTTTATATTGTGTATGTTTCGTGCCGAAATTGTCGTGTCCCACAATTGTACAGGCACAGTAACCGTGCCCGTGCGTGAGTGCAGGCACCTCCGATCGCAACCTGCTCTGGAACGGTGAGATTGGATAAGCACGTACTGTTAGGTTGTGCAGAACTGCAAATCAGATTTTCGTTCCAAGGAATACGCTCAGCCGCGGGATGGGGAAATGCAGCGCCTCCAATCTTTCGCGTGTAGTATAAGCAGTCCACGGCTGGGTGATGGTGTGGAGGCTTGGCTAATCCTCCAGTTAGTTTGGGCCATGATGAGAGCCAACGAACTCGACCTGAGGTCCTCTGTCACTCATGGATGTGTGTGTGTACGTAGGGGTAGTCTACAACTGCCACGATCCTATATACTCTGTCCGTATCTAAATAAATTAATATCCAGAATTACCTTAAATCAAGCTTTGAGAGTTTAACTAAACTTATAAAGTTTAAGGGCCTGTTTGATGTTGCTGAAATATATACGGCTGGAAATTACTTACATCTGTATTTTGTTGTGCACAAAAAAAACCAGACAATAACTATCCGGTGGTAAAATGCTGTTTGGAAGCTCAATTTTGCAAGACAATCAGAATTAGAAATGCAAATCAAACAAATTGAGGTCTGAATTAGTGTATTATCCTAGCAACTCAACAGAACAGATCAGATGACAATCACGATTCATCCAGTCCCCAAAGGTTACACGCATAGAGGAGAGATGGGATCAGGAGAAGATGCCTGGAATCTGAGATGTTGTTGCTGCGTATAGCGAGCCGCCGCCATGGATCGCACCTATGAGTTCCTCGTTCGGAATCTGCTGCTGCCACGTAACGACGAACTGCATGAGTTCCTCGGGCGGGACGGGGACAGACTCACTGCTGATAGGCCGCCCCTTCGTGCCGCCCACCTCTTCTGCATCGCCGGCTCGCCCACGAGACAAAGATAGCGAGCGGAGTTGGGTGCCGCCCTCGGACACAGCCGACAGCTTGGGCCAGGTAGCGGCCGCCCCTCCGTGCCGCCCGTATCTTCTGCGTCCCCGGCTCGCCGCCGAGACGAGAGAGAGAGCGAGCGGAGTTCAACGAACAAGGAGGAAGCCCCGATGTTTGTCGTTTCATTTTCCGGATGTCGACAGATGATTTTTATTTTCCAACGCTTTTGGCATAAACCGGATGTAAATTTAGTACCCCAACCGGTCATCCAAACGGCAAAATCCAGGATGTGTCGGGAAAAAAAAAATCCGAATCTGTAATTTACAGAGGTTTTGGACATAAAACCGGACTTCCAAACGAAGCCTAAGATTTATGAAACCAAATTACTATGATTACGTCACAAGTATACTTTTATAAAATATTTAATGTTTATGCCTTTTGTATTAATCTGGTTAACTATAAAAAAGTTTGACTTTAGCTTTAGGAATTATTTATCCAGTGACATTTGAGGACGTAATTTTCATTGGCAATAACAGCACTCGGATGGTTAAAATTGACCAAATGGAATATATATAGAAAAGAAAACATATGGATGGAGACGATCGACATGCTTTTTCTACTATTGTTGCTCCAAGATTGCAATGGCACACTATTCCGTAAGTAATGTAAATGTATCATTTCTGAGAAAAGAAAAGAAGAGATATGGATTGGTCGATCGTTGGCCACTCCATGTCACAGCCTAATGGAGTAGCCCATACAGTTCCGGCTGTCCTAGCTCGTTCACCCGATCTGATCCAATCTGTGACGCTGCTAAGCGACACAGAAGCAGGGCGATTAGGAGTAATTAACCCCGTACGGACGGTGCCAATCATTGTTCTACTAAGTGGCACGTCACACGCTGTGCCTGTGCAGTTGTCAACTGTGTACCAGTACCTACCACCCGGCTTTGCCAAGTCAACTGAATTATTTGCGCACGTACTGTAGTACACTAGTCCTGATCAATATCCGTAGTGTCCATCTGTCCATTCTCCATTGGTGTAGCTCATGCATCTGATTTTCTGATGGGAATGGGATATCGAGAGAGGAGAGAATCCGGGCTCCGTATTGACCTGGGCTACGAGTTTAGTTTGGATGGACACGGCGGCGACTGGACTAGGGCGGGCGTTTATTCGTAGCCGTGCCAGCCAGGCAGGCCCGTGGATAACCTCGCACTCGCAGGGGTGGTCGGCCATCGACGAGCAACTTTTGGGCCGGATCGAGTCGCCATCTGTGTCGTCCTGCTTGTCAAAAGGGAGGTTAGGGGCCGGAGCATATACAGTCTGAATGCCTAACTCGTCTCCAACGCTACTTGATCGATCATCAGAGTTTACACTTCGAGGTGTTCGGCTGGTGAAATAAGTCGGCTGATAAAACAAGCTAGCTGGTTTAGCGTGAGAAAAAAATACTATTTTAATGGCTGATAAGACAAGCGAACATGGTGGTTCCTCTCTGTGCGTGCATTGTCACGGATTATCTCTCCGATCCGCAAATTAAAGCTCCTACTCTGTGCGTGCTGCTGTCCCTCTATTTGCTCCGAAATTACCCAGGGAAGTCGTCAGCTTCGAGCGCAGTTACATTACATATGCTTCAAAGGTTGTCAAATCAGTAGGTGTCGAGTAATCCAGTGAAGTCGTCAGCTTCGAGTTTAGTTACTGTTCTTGCACTGCTCTCGATCGCCCGTGCGAGTCATCGATAGATGGAAGCTTGACAGTGGCTCGTCCCTGTTGCATCTGGTTGGTGGCATCATCGAGCGGCGCCGCCAGCCGCCTCAGTGGTGGTGGCTCAAGAAAGACGTCGTCGTCGTCGTCGTCACAGATTTCTTAACAAGGTGACACGTACGTCCATTCCGCCGGCGGTCCTCCCGACGACCGAATCTCAACCTCCCAAGTGATATAGTCATCGTCTGTTCTACATCAAACACATATATATCTCGTTTTATTAACTAAACAAATGTCAAATATACATGGGCGTCCATTGTAGGGGAAAAACTACGAATGAATGAAAAAAACTAGAGTAATTTGGTAATTAAACCAAAACAAAAGACGAGAAAATATCTATACGAATATTGTGGTAGAGTATGTTGGAGAATAAAACGCATCACAACGTAATCCATGCCAGAATTTTCACTTCACTTTGTGGACATTGTTGATGGTTACGCTTTTTCACGGCAAAGTCGTACGTAAAACTTGGGCATGGCACCAATTTCTGGCATTGTTGTGTGGCCTTGCCGGACTCTGATCTATCCTCTTGAGCATTTATTTTTAAAAAAATTGCTCACCAACCGCATGCACATTTGCAACACAGCCCAACGGGTGCCTCCAGATCCCAGTCTCGTGAAAATTTTCAAGTCCCCATCGCCATGTGCCTATCATCAAGCTATATATGATATATATGACCGCACAACGGGTGTCTAGATTTCAGTCTTTGTGAAAAATTTTATGTCCGTGTCGCCATGTGCATATCATAAAGCTATATATGATATATATGACCCTGCAACGGGTGTGTCTCTAGACTCTAGGTTCCGGTCTCTCTCTCTCTCTCTCTCTCTCTATATATATATATATATATATATATATATATATATATATATATATATATATATATATATAGCTACTATCTTATAGCTGGCTACAAAATAACATATTCTGTAGCCAGACCCATGCGCGTGTCCGATTCAACCAAAAAAGTCCATCCGTGCCACCCCCTGACCCATGCGCATGCACCCATATTTACAGCACCAGGTTCATCATTGCCATCATTGCCTCAGCATTAATGACCGTGACCCAAATTACGCATATATAGGAGCACAGATTACAGGCCATCGCGAACTGCCAGTGCCTCCTCTGCTGTGCGGCGTCCTCATCGACGCTGGCCTCCTCCGGCGACGGGCTGCTGGAGCTCAGGGCGCTGCGGGCGCCGTGCGACGGGACAGCGGGGCCATTGAGGTAACGATGCCCACGCGGACAGCAGCACCCTCCTCGTCAGCACCCCTCCCTACCGCGACGGCGGCGCGCTCGCCCTCCCGGCGACGTCGGCTCCATGCTTCATCGCGCGACGCGACCCTAGGCGGCGCGGTGCAGCCTTCCACCGTGTGACGCCGTTTCGCATACATGGCCCCTGCGGCGGCGCAGCTCGTCCCGCTCGCAAGGTGATCCCCGACAGCAACACAGCCAGTCTCGATCGCACACCGGTGACGGAGCAGCTCGCCCCGCGGGATGTCGGCTTCGACACCAGTACAGCCCGTCCTAATTGGATAGCAACCTGCGACGGAGGAGCGGTTCCCTAGCATGCATGGTGGCCCAGTGCTGGCTCGTCTCATTCTGCGCCAACGGCGAACCTCGGCGGTGGCCTAGCAAGTAGCAACGCGGTGTCGCGTTCCTCCGTCCCGGCCCGGTGGCCCTCACGATGGCGTGGTGACAGGCCCCTTCCTGATGCAGCACGACTTATTTCATTTCAATTTTATTGGATTTGTTTGTACAAATATAGATGAATTTGTTTGATTTCATTCTACTTCCTACTGTTGGAAAGCACCAAATTATGTGTCTACAAATTTTCGTACTTCACACGGATCAGTGTTTCTTGGAAGTTGCCACTGAGGAAATTGAGATGATAACTTACCGTATTTGCACTTCTAATTATAGTAAGCCTACCGTAATTATAATCTCAAACCAGGCAAATTCTAGTAACTATTTGAAAATTCACCTTAACACTATATATAGTAACTCATTCTAGGTTTACTCTACTGTAATTCCCCTTCTAATTATAGTAACATCATGATACAAAATTATCGTAACTCTGCCGTAATTATATTCTCAACCCACTTAAATTCTGGTAATCATTTTAAAATCCATCCCTTCTTCCCTTATAATTATAGTAAGTCTTCAGAGTTTACCATAGCTCCCCTTCTTCTAATTATAGTAACATCATGATACAAAATTATAGTAATTCTACCATAATTAAATGTAAAAAAAATTCTCGTAACTATTTCAAAATTCATCTTAATCTTAACACTATAGTAACTCGTTCAAGGTGCCTCTCCTTAATTACCTTTTCTCTCTGGAAAAAAAGGATCATGGTAAACATATCTCGCCATTATAGTAAATAGGCTTATTTGAAAAGCTTAAACCTAACTATGGTAAGACGCAAAAAAAAAAAAAACCTAACTATGGTAATACCTCATTCATTTTGAATTATCGTAACATGGTATAATATATATTAGTATAAAGTGTGGCTGGTGTGTTGGTTTCTCGTAAACAGTTGGTTTCTCTTGTACTAGTATTATTATATTCTGGTAACACGTTTACTTGTATGTGCAGTTAGTTCAAATATTCTTGTAACAACCATTTAAATAGTCCGCTAGCTTGTTGGTAGTTGGGACACCACCGAAATCACCGTCATCTGCATGCACCAATAATTACGGCTTTTATTTCCCATCGCGACACGGTGGCTCTGGTCCCGCCTTGCATTTACGAGCCTGCGTCCTGGTTCGAACAGGGTGGTGCCATCGGTTAGCACAGTGGTGCGGTCGGTCGGCCTGGCCACGGAATAACTTATTCGTAGCCGTACCACCTGAATAACCTTTCACCCTATATATATATATATATATATATATATATATATATATATATATATATATATATATATATATATATATATATATGATAATATATGATATATATGACAACCAACGGGTGTCTCTAGATTCTAGTCTTCGTGAAAAATTTTCATGTCCCCATTGCCATGTGCATATCATGAAGCTATATATGATATATATGACCGCCCAACGGGTGTCTCTAGATTCCAGTCTTCATGAAAATTTTCATGTCCCTATTGCCATGTACATACCATCAAAAAACTATATAGGATATATATGACCGCCTAACCAGTGTCTCTAGATTCCAGTGTTCGTGAAAAATTTCGTGTCCCCATCGCCATGTGCATATAATCAAGCTATATATGATATACTCCCTCCGTATAGCAAATAGAAGTCGTTTTTTGGACAAGGTTTTGGTCAAACATTGGGAACATAAATTATGAATAACGTTTAAGTTGTTAAGTTTAGAAATGTAAAAACCATATAAATAGATTTGTCTTGAAAAATACTTTCATAAAAGTATAAATATATTATTTTGTGATGAATATTTTTATAAAAATATAAAGTCAAAGTTATACTTTTGGAGACCGTGTCGTTGTCCTAAACGACTTCTATTTGCAAACATGGAGGGAGTATATGACCATATATGTGGCTGTCTAGTCGACATCTACTCACTCAGTTCACACAAGGATGATTTGTACCCATTAAAGTTATTTAATCTAATCAAATCTATCATAAATATTAGTGTTTTTTTATAATGTTGGTCAGACTTATTATAACTTTTAATCAAACTTTACGTTTGATTCCTTTACAAGTGAGGATTCGATTCTTCTGCTGACAGAGAGAGAAGAGCTAGAGTCCACAAATTAAAGTTGGCACAAACGACAAAGCCTTCCACAAATTAAAGTTGGAGTTACATTCATATTTCAAATCAGAAGGTCTCAGCCGGCCTCTCAGGTCTCAGGTCTTTGTGTCATACTACGATCTACGCTTTTGGGAGCAAGTCCACAGATTAAAGGTGGATCGAAGTTCCTTTTGGGGTGCACAAACAAGAGTGTCACTGCCCGGCATTGAGAAATATTACCAGCGGGCAGCTGCTTTTGCTGACAGGCGAGTACCATTGAAACTATGAGCGGGAAATGACCATTAAGCTGCGAGTGCCAGTCATTTTCAAGCATCTCAGTCCATGTCCATCCGAGTGACGTTTTCATTCATATAGGAAGGACTCAAGGAGGATCGTGCATCGGTGCATGCATGCAAATGGTCAGGATGAGAGCGTTGGTGGTTGGCACATGGCAGCACTGTACGCGAACGTCCCATTCAGTATCACTGCTCAATCTACTTCCCTGTGGACTGAAGGAATGGACGATATGTACTGTGCCCAATAGTCCCTCCGTTCTAAAATGTCTGTCGCTTTCGCTTTTCCGAAAAATAATTGACGGTAATTTTTATAAATATTAAATATTATCAATTAGTATCATAATTAGTATTATTGAAAAGATCTTTGAATCTAGTTTTTTAATAAATTTATTTAGATGACAAATATTGCACATATTTTCTACAAATTTAGCCAAACTATAACACGAAAAATCAACAAATGACAGTTAATTTAGAACAGAGAGGGTATGTACTGTACTCCCTCCGTATAGCAAATAGAAGTCGTTTTGGACAAGGTTTTGGTCAAACATTGGGAACATAAATTATGAATAACGTTTAAGTTGTTAAGTTTAGAAATGTAAAAACCATATAAATAGATTTGTCTTGAAAAATACTTTCATAAAAGTATAAATATATTATTTTGTGATGAATATTTTTATAAAAATATAAAGTCAAAGTTATACTTTGGAGACCGTGTCGTTGTCTCTAAACGACTTCTATTTGCAACATGGAGGGAGTACTGCTGTAGGGCTACTAGCTACTCGAATCATGCTTTTTTTCCGCTTGCCAAGTGCTACCAGAATTGCCCCCAACTCCCCAAGCGTGTGTGATCACAACCTGTAGTACCTCTCTGAGGATGAGGACATGCAACAACAGTTGGCCGGCATCCGATTCCGATTGTACGCTGCCTTTCAGACTAAGAAGAGATGGCACGCTTGCTTGCGTTGCTTGAATTCCGAGCCCCACCTGGTCAGAGCTCCTTCTCATCATTTGTCGTTGTGGCGCATACTACATTGTTCGATGCTGGTATATATGCGATCGATGCTTTATTAGCAAGCAAATTGAAAACAACCAAAGTGGCCGGTGTGTGTAGACGAAAGGACACTAGACTAGTTTGCGTGATCAGCATCGTGCGTGTCATTTTCGTGCATGGATTAGCTTGTCGTCTCGGGCTCACTTTCTTCGTTTCCCGCCGGACCCGCCGCACCGTACCGGCCATGGATGGAGATGGAATGGATCGTGTTGGTCGTCGACTGGGGATGAAGACGTCGATCCTTGTGGGAGGGAGTACGTGGACCTGATTCCTGAATGAATGAACGACCACACACTGGAAGATAGCGTTAGGGCGGGGAGGCCACTTGGTCACATGTTAAGACTCGAGCGAGATCATTAGCCCTTTCTTGCATTTATATGCATTCAGTGTCGTCAGTCCATGCACACGTCACTCTACCATCATATATCCTCTACGCCCACCATCTACTCACTAGGTTCCGCGTGCATGTCTGTAAGTACTCTCTCAACTGTAGTGTATATAGGTGCGCTGTCAACGCATGTAGCATGCCATGCCAGCTTCTTAGCCAACCCTAAACAACAACTGGTTCTTGTATTATTATTATGTGTAATCAACCACTTCGCAATTTGAGGTGTAACAACAACAATCCTTGGCACCAAGCCACCAACGCACCGCATGTACCCAAGAAGGAATACGTACGGGCCCTCATGGAGAGGAGAGACACACGCCACTTGGGCCCTGTATGTCGGCCTCGGCCCCGTGAACTTCCTCTGGCCCGGTCCACGCGCCGGCGTGAACTAGGCAGGCCGAGCGTGAGCTAAGTTTGCAGCGCGTGCACGCGGGAGGGAGCGCATCGGGCGCCGCGGTCGCCTCGGATACAACCTGGCACCGGAGGAGGATCGCCGGCGCAATCTTGGGTAAGGCCGCATGCGGCGGACAGGCGGGGCATGGGTAGCCTTGGGGAAGCCCCCCACTCTTCAGCTATTGAACGCGATTGAAGCTCAGTAGCTCACCTTGTGCTAGCTTGACTTGGGTGGAGGATATGCGGTTGGTGTCCGGTGGCGGCAAAGAGAGCTCGCGGGAGGTGCCGGCTCGGTACAGAGAGGAAGGAAGGGGTGCTTGGCGCAGACGCGGTGGGGACATGTGGGAAGAGAGAGAGAGAGAGAGGTGACAGGCGGGGCCACTAGCAGTGAGTTCTTTTGAGGCTTTCGCTCCCTCAACTTTCACAAAAATCCATCTTTTCTCCCTTAATTCTAAAACCGGAGAATCAACCTCCTTCAACTTTTCAAACCATGCATTTTACCTCGCTATAGTGGTTTTGACGATGGTTTTGCTACAATGACAGTGGTTTTGTCTTTTTTTTTTATTTGGCTAAATTTTTGAAAAATCATAGTAAATCATAAAAAATTCATAAAATAGAAAATATAATTTTATTGGACTCCACATGAGTGGATCTACGCAATGAATATATAATATGGTATGTTTTTAATACAAAGTTTTTGCTAGTATTTTTCTTTTTTATTTATTTCAGCTGAATATTTGAAAAAGTATAGTAAATCATTTAAAAAAAGTTATAAAATAGAAATCTAATTTTGTTGGACTCCACATGAGTAGGTCTATAAAGTGAATATATAATATGGTATGATTTAGTTCAACAAAATAATTATAGAAGTTACAGTTATGAATTATTTTAATTAATTATAGAAAAGTATAGATCGAAGTTACAGCAAGAATTTGTACTAAAGTATATTATATTATATGTTCATTTGTAGATCTACTCATATGGAGTCTAAAAAAGTTAGATTTTCTGTTTTATGATTTTTTGTGATTTACTATGATTTTTCAAAGGTTTAGCTAAAATAAATAATAAAAAAGACTAGTAAAAACTTTGTACTAAAGAATACCATATTATATATTCACTATGTATATCTACTCATGTAGAGTCCAACAAAATTAGATTCTTTATTTTGTAATTTTTTATTATTTATTATGTTTTTCCAAAAATTTATCCGATATAAATAAAAAAGAAAAAAGATAAAACCATTGTTACTGTAGCAAAACCACCATCAAAATCACTTTAGGGAGGTAAAGTGCGGTTTGAAAAGTTAAAGGAGATTTTTATCTGATTTTAAAGTTTAAGAAGAAAAAAAGTACTTTCTTGAAAGTTGAGAGGGGAAAAGTAGATTTTTTTTCCTTCTTTAGAGGGAGAGGGAGGTGGTGAAATGCGGGCGAAGCGGAGGAGATGTGCCGCATGCGGCCCAGCAGGAGAGAGAGATGGCGAGGGGTGATGGGGCAGCGCTTGGGCTTCGGCCCATGCTTGAGGGGAAAGAGGGAGAGTCGGCTTGGGCCTTTCTCCGAAATCAGCCCGGGGGAAAGGGATAGAGGCGGCAAGTAAAGCGAGTAAAGGGAATTTTGGGCTGTGATTAGAAAGGTATTGAGCCCAACGGAAGCTTTGTGAATTTTAAAACATTTTGCAATTAACTTTGAAAATGATTCCAAAATGTAATTGAATTCAAGTGCGTTTGAAAATAATTTTTCATGTCTATGTCCTTGTTGTTGAGACCACAATGGTATGAAGTCTTTCTCACCTCTTCCTCTTGTCAGGTGACCAAAAAAGATTGAGCAAGACAATTTCACTAGAAAGAGATGGGTGATATAAACTTTCATCGAGCTCTCCCACAATTGAGTTTGGGGCTTGAAAATGGGATACTCGTAGCTTTCTAAGAATCCAAGAGTAATCAAGATCTAGACAGTGCGCCAAGTGCTCAAAGATTGGAAGTTAGCTCAAGATCCAAACCCCTAAGTCCCAACTCAAGTCTCACACGTCAAAAACATATATATACTTGTGTAGCTTTAACCCATTCGTATGTCATGTCATTCCACATCACTTCATGTTGTTGGAAAATATGCCATATTTAACTATGTTCTCATGCCTTGCATCCACCAAATATATAGTAAATAATTGTGTATAAGCCCTCTGACTACCTTTGTACTACCACCATTAAACTACTATTCGCAGGCTACCAAAAATCATAGTGGCATATCGAGTCGCTGAGACATGCACCCTCATTCTATCAATAAGATCAAATAGATGAGTGAGCTAATGTGGCAGAACCTTTTTTAAATTATATGGCCCACAAGCACCGACATTGTCCCTAAGACCTCATCAGCCATACTTGTGTACCACATAACTTAAAAAGCTCTGTCGGGTGAAACCCCGATGAAACCACGATCCGCCAAGATCGACTTCTTACAAGATATTGTAGTATTACAACCGTTTCTAATCAAATACAACAGAGTAGCGGAAGATTTACAAAACATATGACAACACTTGATCGAGTTTGATTAAATAAAACTTAACCGTGTTTACGGAAGCGAGAAAAGAACTTTGCGGGAAGATATTCGATCATACCAAGCCCACTGGTATGATCAAGTCGACAACGATTAGTACCTGCAATGGGTCAAACAAACCCCGAGTACAAAAGGTACTCCGCAAGACTTACCCGACGAAAAAGGGGAGAAGACTCGAGAATGCTTTGGTTGATAGGAATCAAGGTAAGGCTTTAGCAAGAATCAAGGACACCTTTGCGGAAAAGCGTAACGTTGATCCTTACTATTTATTCTTATCTGATATTTTCATTAAGCATTAAGCTATCCATCTAGGTTATCCTAGTCTAGAGCAATCACTTGTCAAGCAAGATCTCGATTTCCAAAACTTTCCATCCTCAGCAACTTTCCTCATTACTACGATGCCGGGACTCGGATCACGGCTCCCATATCGTGGAGCACACGACGATTCGAATCGCTTATATATACCCGGCCGGGGCTTCTAGCCACACGATGTATGCATGACTGACCATCTTACATACATCAACTCAACGCCGGATTTCTCCGCACCGCAACGGGCGTACAGTACTCCACCTCTCTACGGCCGCTCGGTCACTTCGGGCGGTGCGCATCGTAGGATGGGTACACGCTACTGTCCGTTCTAGTAACGAATAGTCCAAGTGGAGCTTACCGCCATTAGCATGCGACTAGTACTATCCAATAACCTCATGATCCCAGCGCCAAACAACGGACGGTCCTTAACCGACACAAGTGGACGACACTACACCGGGGCACTTGCCCTTCCCCGTGCAAGTCACTCCACCGGCGTCTCGATTTACTCATCATCATGTTCTTATTGAGTACCCTTGACCCGATCGAAGTAAAGGATAAACAATAAGCAACATCGGGGTTTTCGTAATTGCCCTCAACGGGGATATTGTGATCAACTTTTGAAAACATTTTATTTGCAAAGCCTATGCTATCGCTAAGACTAAGCATATACTAAATATTTTCAAATCAAACAGGTTTTCAGGGATAGTATATCAAGGTACGGTAAATGCATCAAGATAGGATATCACTCAACTCCTACACCTAAGGCATCATATCATCAACATAAAATTATAAAGAACTTTCGAAATTCAAGGAAGGGTTTAATGCATCCGGGGCTTGCCTGCGTTGCAGAGAAGGTTAGCGGTTAATCTCGACATCAACGTCTTCGGGGATTCATCTCGTCGAGGATTGGATCATCGCGAACCTCCTCCGAAAGCTTGACCATCGTGAGCCATCGCTCTCACGTGGACTATACGTACATGAAATGATGCATGTTTAAGTATGATGAAATGTACGACATGATGCATGATGCAGTGCAACATGGATGAAACAACTCAACTTATTATTATCTTGAGTACCACTTTCCTTCACGGTAAAGTTGCATTTAGAAATCACAATTAGCAACTACGACAACATTAAATAACGCAACACAATCAACTTAAACAAATTGCCGAAGGTCATTAGGGTTAATGACCTAGGGTCATCACTCAATCCCAAAATCAATCAAACCTATGGTGATTAAGGTTAATTACTAATTTATTAACCATTTTTACAGTTGTTGAAAGCCGCTAATTAAACCTACTAATCAAAGATTAAATGAAGAAACTACTTCACATGAAATGATGACTACTACTATACATGTGATGATGGTCACTAGTAACACTACACAATCAAGCCATGGATCAGTGGTGGTTAATGATCCATGGTTGTCAAGAAATACCCAAAAGGAAACAAACCTAAGTGAAGCATATACTAATTAAACATTTTATTATTTAATAAACATGGAGACAACACTATATATAGATAATGCATGATCATGCCTTGGGCCAGTGATGTTTTGCTGACCCAAGGTCTTCAAACAATACCACAAAGCAATTAACACTTTAATTGGTCAAGTAATTAACTAAATAGTTATTTTATTAATTATTTTCATGGTCATTAAACAAGTGAAATTAATTATCAAAGTAAACTTATTCAAAACAGTGCACAAATTTTAGTGGAGGTCACTTTTAGCATGAAAAGCTTGCTCCTAATTTTTCATGATTTTTGGATTAATATTTTATTCTACAAAAATCAAACACTTGCTATTTCTTAATTAAAGCATGCAATTATTAAACATGACAAAAGTGATTAACATACTGCATACACATTTTTCTATGAACCTATACATCATGAGGATCACACACATATTTTTCTTATAAATTTATTTGTCCAGAATATTTAATTATCAAAAAGGAAAAACTCAGTATTTAAATTCATAAAAGAAAAAAAAAGAAGGAACCTTTTCTTTTCCTTACTGCACAGACCACGGCCCAAGCCGGCCCAAAGCGGCCTGGCCTGGCTGCGGCCCGGCCTCCCCTCCTCTCACGGGCAGCCGGCCCGGCCCAACAAATGGCCTGGCCCGGCCTTCCCTTCCCTCTTCCTTCCTCTCCTTCCTCCCGCTTAAACGTAACGAGGGAGGGGCGGCACCGGCGACGGCGGTGTTCGCCGGAGGTGAGGGGAGAGGCGGCGGCGAGTGCACCGAAGGACTCCCCACGACAGGGCGAACCTGCAGGGCAGTCGGATAAGAGCTGGAGGTGGCTAACCGTGGAGGGGTGAAGCTTGGCGGCGGAGGCATGGCGGGCGCATGGCGGCGATACTTCGTTCCGGCGTGTCCCGCACGGCAACGAGCTCGAGAGCGAGCCGACGGTAGTGACAAACGCAAGGCGATGCTGGGGCTCTGGTTGGCTTGGCCGGAGACACGCCGGAGAGCGCTGGCCTGCGCGAGCGGCTCTCGGCGGCGCACTGCCGGCCGCAGAGAAGAAGACGGCAGGGTGTGGCCGATTCCGGTGATGACAAGCCGGGAAAATTGGTTCACCAGAGTCGCAATGATGCTGCAAACTTGCTTGCTAGAGCAATTGGACAGAGGTGGCTGGATGATGGTGAATTTCGCCGTTGATCAGTGACGGCCGGTGAGGGAGCAGTGGTGAGAAAAGAGGACGACGACGGCGGTGGCTTTGCTTTTATAGGTCAGGGTGGATTGGGAAGGTGGCCAGCACCCTCGCGACGGTGGCTAGGTGGACGGCCAGGCGCAAAAACCGGTGAAGGCGCGCCGGAGCAGCTGCCACGACGCCGGCGACGGCATGGGCAGAAGAAAAAAGAAACTTCCCCCCCTCGGTTACTGTAGCACAGGACAGCTCACCTCTTTCTCTTTTCAAATTACTCCCAAAATTTGAATAAAAGTTGAAAAATTACCAAAATATAGATTGCACAAAAATTCATGCTCTACAACTTTCATTTAAGAAGTTTTGTCAGAGTCCAAATAATTTTTGAATTACATTTCAAATTTGAAAATGAGCTCAAATTCTAGTTTTTAGGATTTCAAAATTACTTTTAAATTTTGAGTAAAAGATAAAAATCGTCAAAAATAAAAGTTGTTCCATTTTTCAAGATCTACCACTTTCATTTAGAAAGTTTTTCATGAAACTGAATAATTTTTGAATTGCAGTTTAAAACTCAAAAGGGGACACTTTCCCATTTAAAGAACTTTTAAAATTATTTAAAATTTTATTCAAAAACTTGAAAAACTTTATATACCAAAGTTGTAGAGCTCAAAGAGATTCACAAACTGTATTTTGGAAGTTTTCCCAAATTTTGAATATTTTGAGGTGAAATTTAGAAAAGGGGAAAAAGGCTTTTGAATTTTGACTTTTGAAAAGGATCTTCAAATTGGATTTTTGGGCAATTAATTAATGATGATGTAGCACTTTTTCAAACCCAACCAATGGCATAGTTTCAAAATACAAAGTTCATACTTTGAAATGGTGCCAATGGTTAGCAATTTTTATTTAGAAAATTGATTACGGTTAGCTCCCGAAATTGAAAATGAAATTCAAAGTTCAACACTTAACCAAATATGGAAAATGTTGGCAATTGAATTCCAATTCCAATTTTTGTTCTTGCTTTGCATCATTTAAATTGTAAAACACGGTTGAGGTGTGAGTCGGGGTTAGCCAAGCGGTTGCAAGCAACAAGGTTGGTTTTAATTGATTGCTTTTATAAACAAAAGTAAAGTTGTGAGTGAAATTTAGTGATAAACATACACATGCGATATGAAAGAGCGTAACCAAACCCTAGAACTTGACAAACTCATCTTAGTTATAAAAATGCTTATGCAATGCTTATGATGACGTGTGGCAGGTTTAGGTTAACGTAACACCGGGTGTTACAGACTAAGGGTGTCCTCAAAGAAAAAGCGTGGTTCTAATCACCAACCGAGTGAAAATAAAAAAAGAAAGCTTCTAGCTGCACAACATAGACAGACATAAGCATCTCCAACAACTTGGTATAATTGACTTACCAAATCTTGAGTTTTAGCAAGTTGCTAATTTATTTGGCAAGTGAAAAAAGATCTCTCTCCAACAAATTGCTATTCCAACTTGCTAAAATAAAGAAACCTGATCCGGATATGAGCCCCTAGAGTTTCCTGAAATTAACCGAGCCCCGATTTAAAAATTTTCCTCTCTTGTGACTTTTGCGATAAGTCCGAAAAGTGTAATGAATTCATGTCAATGTCCTTTCTTCTCGCCTTCTTCGGTCGAACAGAGACAGCGATCGTGTCCCGCCACGGGACGGCGTCGGAGGAGGAGGAGGAGGCTGCACTGCCCTCTGCCTTTGCCGCGCGGAGGGAGGAGAGAGGAGGGAGGGAGGCCGCTGGCCGGCCTCGCTGTCTCACTGCCCGGCGTCGCGCGGAGGAGACGAGAAGGGAGGGGAGGCCGCGGTCCGCTCTGTCTCGCCGCCGGGCGCCGCGAGGAGGAGATGAGAGGGAGGCTGCGGGTCACGCAACGGGCGGCGGAGGCGCGCGCGGCAGCCGCTCCTTGCCAATGAAGCGCAGCGCAGCGGCGGGCGGTCGCGGCCGGGCTCACGCGGGCGATAGCAACTCGGCTCCGTGCGTGGAAGAATAATCGTCGCGAGACCTCGAGATACCAAGTGCGAAAAAATAGCAAGTTAGTTTGAGGAGTTGTTGGAGAAGGAATTTTGTGATTTTGCCAAAGTTATAAGAATAGCAACCTATTTTAAGAAGTTGTTGGAGATGCTCTAGGAAGCGACGGTGGGTGAGAAATTGTGCAGGCTACACAATAAACCCTCGCCATGGATTGTTTTCCCTGACGTTCTTTCCATTACATTAAGTTTTAACCTGCATCTATGGAGCATTAAATGTACGTAAAAAATAACTAATTACACAGTTTAGTTGTACATCATGAGACAAATCTATTGAGCCTAGTTAGTCCATGATTGGACAATATTTGCCACATACAAATGAAACGTGCTACAGTTACAAAGTTGAAATTTTTCCATATTTTTACGCAATCTAAACAAGGCCGTACCCAAATAGCTAGCTAGAAGGCCCTTGTTGGGGACACCCTTAACAAGGCAAGAAGAGGGACAATCAAGTTTGCGTATAAGTGTGGGCTGTACTTGTACCTTTGCCAGCGTATTTGTATGCAATCTTTTATACCGGCGAGTTTGATCTTGACTTATGGTGGTATTATGTGTATTTCATGCAACCAAGTCTTGTATTCTAAGAAAGGGAGAAAGGTATTCCTCCTTGACGAGAACATGATTTAGGTTATAGAGAAAATATTCCAGGTTAGGGAAAAAATGTTTCAGGAACACAACATGTAACACCCCGGCTAAGGGCTTAATAGAATTAATATGATACTCATACCAATAAGTTGTAACTTTTTTCTAGGAGCCTATCTCCAAAAACTCTAAAGTTAAGCGTGTTTGGCTTGGAGTGATGGGTGACCGACCGGAAAATTCTTCTCGGGTGCGCATGAGTGAGAACAAAGTGATGCGCAAAAAAGACTGGTGTTGGTCTTGAGGATAAAGTGTGCAGAAAAGACTGATGTTGATCTGTGAGGGCAGTATTGATCCTGGCTATTAAAGCCACGAACACAATTAGGGATTTGGGTATTGATCCTGGCTATTAAAGCCAGGAACACAATTAGGGATGTGGTGTGGTGGAGGAAGGAATGTTCATTTGCATGATTTATTTTTGGGTTCGTGAAATAAAAGTTCCATTTCCTCAAGGAGAATGTCCACCATTCATGACAAAATATTTGAAATAAAATAAATTGTAGACAAAATAAAAATAAAAAGAATATAGTTCCTATAATAATAAAAACAAAAAACAAAAAAAAAATGTTCTTGCAATAACTTGGGTTGTGGCCCACTAGCCCAGCAAACCCAAGGAAGGGCTTTTTGATGCCCAGCCCATATAAGAAGTAGCTTAGCTGTCTCAACCGATGAGACAGGGCTGAGGACGATGCAACGAGCAAGGGAAGCATATTCGTGGCCCAACCAAAAAAAAAAAAAAAGACGAGAGATAATATGTAGAAATGGCTTGTACTAAATACTAACAATAAACTTAAGAGGAAAATTAACAGGCAAGCAACGTATCTATGGATGAAAACAAACGTGTGCTTTTCTCGACCGCGCGCTCTTCTGAAATTTGGGTGGTCGGAGTTGGAGTTTGAGGCTCTCATCACATTCTTGTACTTGTGTACACATCGTACGTCAAAAGGCTTAAAGCCGTTTGATTGTCAAGTGCGGAAAAAGAACCCCAAGTCACCACCCCTCGCCAACCACGTAGAATCGATGTTACTTATTGCGTCGACTGGAGGGCACGTACGCATCCAAGCTAGCCAGAAGGTAGCAGTCTAGCATATTTTTTTAGAGTAACAATCTTCGGTGGAGAGAGAGAGGGAGTAAACCATCATCAAATTTTCATTGCAACACAGTTAATTTTGAAAAAAAAAATACAGATGTGACTAATGTTACTAAAAAAAGTACTAGTGTTATGTGTGTGATAGTACATGTGGTGTCATCAGGGAGTAAACTTGTTTAGCTGGTTTACAATTGAAGAAGGGTGCACGCCAAGCCCATGGCTCGCAACGACTAGCTCAAGTGTAAATTCAATTGGTCTGCCTCAACGACTCAACTAACAGCGCCTGTGCAGTGTAGCTCTCGATCCTCCAAATTAAAGCTAGCTACCAAAGAGCGAGACTGTGATATATTTGTGCCAACGTAATGGCTAAAACTGCACACAGGTCCTATTAGGCACAGTTTCACCGATAAATTCATAAGTTGTCCTAAGTTTTTTTAAACACTATTTTCCAACACAACTCCATGGCAGCTTTTTTTTTATCTCACAAAGAAATGTAGAGAGGTCAAGCTAAAAAAATATTATTTATTTTCACACCTTTCTGTCTAATTTCTCTTATCTCAGCCTTGCATGAAACTGTTGTGAGCTATTTTGCCAAATAGTTTTTAGTCAAAACAGTTCAGCTTCACAAAAGAGCTGCTTGTAAAGTTGTCTTTGGTAGTTTTCTAATAAAAACAGCTTCAATGATAAAACTGAGTTGTGCCAATCGCAACAAACGTCAATGTAAATAGTTAATTAACCCACAACGTCATGCTCCACAACCTCGCGGCTGCTTCATGATTGGGCATATATGAAAGTCTGCCAAATTAAATCCAAGTTCTCAACTGGTGTAGCAGCAAGTATAAACATATTGTAACGCTCCGTCTCTTCGAGGCCGGACCTACTTACATCTGGCATCTTTTCTAGGACAAAGACTGTCCTCAAAAACCAACACACTAGTCATCTAGATCAAACACGCTTAGCCTCAGAGTTTTTTTGGAGATAGGCTTTCGGAAAAAAGAGTTGCAACTTGTTGATATGAGTATCATATTAATCTGTTAAATCTTGAGCCGAAATGTTATATATACTCTCCCCGTCCACGAAAGAATGCAATTCTCACTTTTGAATAAGTTAAACCATTTGAACTTTAACTAAATTTATATAAAAAAGTGCAAACATTCATAATACAAAATAAGTATTATTAGATTTGTTGTAAAATATATTTTCATTATAAA
Organism: Chrysopogon serrulatus; assembly: GCA_015844335.1. NCBI lineage: Eukaryota > Viridiplantae > Streptophyta > Magnoliopsida > Poales > Poaceae > Chrysopogon > Chrysopogon serrulatus. Next base: position 220,609 of record JADLZL010001789.1, on the reverse strand, counting down.
TTTATTTGGAGACATAAATGCTAATAATATTTGCTAGTATAAGCTTAATCGAGCTAATTTCATCGGAACGGATTCCATAATTGCATGGTTTTATGGACACACGTAGTAAACAGAGTATATATACTTATATAGTATAGTAATAAATAACAACAATACGATAGTTGGAACACACAGTACACGGCACCCATTCCGATCCGTCACTAAGTGAAAAATATAAAGGCAAAAATAAACAGACTGACCAGCTGGCCGCCGGCGTAATGCATGTGCGGTATATAGCTGAATAAGCTTCCGGATAAACCGTGTATCTGCTGCACGTATTATTGGTGTCTGATCATTCCGACGGATAAGATAACTACTAATACTACAATTATTGGTGTCGACGACCACGATGGTAGATAGGATTCCCTGAACAACCCAGAGGCAGGGGAGAGGCGATGCATGATTATCGTTCGTCGTCGTCGACGTCGTACCGAATATCCAGGGATCAAGGAATATATATGTTTACATGTATATGTGGATATATATATATATATATATATATATATATATATATATAAAAAAATACAAGGGCGTGCGTGGCGTGCATCTCCCGTGTGATACTGTCATACTGGCACACACGGTAGCGGGCCGGGGGTCAGCGCATATGCGCATCAGGCAGCAGGCGCACCTGTCTGTCTAGTGTCTACTAATCATAGTAGTACTAGCTAGCACCTCCTCCCAGCTCGCTCCCACACATCGTCGTCGTCAATTACATTTATCATCGATCACAGAATGGGACCGGACAAGCTGATTCATCAGCATCAGGTAAGGCCACCCTGTGCTAGTCACTACTACAGAACAGGGGCTGTAGTCCCGGTGCTCAAGGGCCTTTAGTCCCCGGATGCGGAGCCGGGACTAAGGTTTCGGGGACTAAATGTCCCACCTTTAGTCCCGGTTCATGCCGGGGATTAAAGTCCCGATTTAGTAACACCAACCGGGACTAAAGGGCTTCGCCAGGGTGCCCCACTTACGCTTTTAGTCGGGTTGGTGTTACCAACCGACTAAAGAGTTTTTTTTTTTTTTTCTTTTCTTTTTCCTTTTCTTTTCTTTTGGTTTTCCCTTTCGGTTTACAATTGTATTATTATTATTTTCGAATGCGTATTGTTCGCTTTGCTTGTTTATATAGACGCCAAGCACCTATAATTTATAATTTAGATCATTACATATAAATAAATTACATAACACTATTTATATATTATATATATCTATAGATCTATGATATAAAATTTACATGTCTCCGTCACGGATAAAGTATTTACAACTTAATTGTTCTCCGCCACTCAAGCATCATATAAATGATCATCTTGGTTTGGTTTGAGTGGTTCGTCGGGGTTGAAGAAGTACTCGCCGGCGGGATTTAGGACTTGGTCGTTAAGAAATCCCGCGATTGTCTCCCCGAATTCCTTTTTAGGCGGACTTCAGTCAACACCTTCTCCCTCAACCACGTCTCCTATAGTAATCATTAAAGAAAAAAAGTTATAGATATGTATAAGATTTATTAAATAGCAACAAATAATTGAAATGAACTTATTATATATACATGTTACATACTTTTTTGCGTGCTCAAGATTTGATCTTTTTTCATAGACATTTAGAAATTCGCAGATATAGTATCCGCATAAATTTTTGCCCCCTGTGGGTCTGCCGTAGAATCCACCGATGTAGGATAGGCTTCGAAAGTGGCGCTTTTAAATCTGGACGGTGTTTCGCATGAACCAAGCCCAAACCCTAGCAATAAAACGATCATTATTAATTATCTATTACGAGTTGAAGAGCTGAAAGTAATATTTAGAGATCGAAGTTACCCTTGGATAATATCTATCATTCCTTGGTAATCTTCCAGTGGTTTTTCTCAACGAGTCATAGATTATCAAATGAGATTGCCGAGAGATCAATCACAATTAGTATCCAATGAAAGCTGCATTTGTGTGTAGGCAAAATAATTATTTATCTTCACACCGATCTCATCAATTGGGTTAATAGAATGTACGTACACACGATAATGATACTTACTTAAAGTTATAGGGAAAGAGTATATATCTTTTATCCTTTTGATTGATCAAGTACCTCCGTAGATTTCTCTCCGTTTGAACTCTCCATATGACATGCGAGTCTTGGGGTCTTTGAATACAACATAAGGATCTACAAATCCAACCTCCTTGTCATTTCTAGCTCGAGGTCCCTCATCATGTTTCTGCATATGTATAGCCGGTTTACGTAATTAGTTATACATATACATGATAAGTTACAGTGACATTATTAAAAAGAAAGAATCACTTACGACGTAGCGGTGATTAGAGCTTTGTCCGTAGCGTCCATGTGGCATAGCTAGTGTAGCTCATTAAATTGAACATAAATAACATCATCACCACGAAGTAATGATGGTTTCTAATTCGACGCAAAAATATAGTCATCTGCTCTTACGCCACACGCATCGAGGTACCACTTGTTTAGTAAGTACATCTGCGTGCCAAGTTTGCTTGAAGGCCGCGGGGTTGCAATGACTCTTGCCATATTCATATGTCTTCGATAATGATCAATTTCTTTTGCACTTTCAATTGCTGCCCCACTATTATTTGGGATAAGGTAAGACCGGTGTCCTCGAAAAAAGTTTCAAGATTCTCATAGTTCAAACCCGGAGGTAATCGCTGGTCTAGCACGTCGATGTTTGAACCATATTGATTCCCAACGACTAGCGGGGGGCACCGATTGCTTTGATTGTTCCCCGAGTCGTGCTACACCCTTTGCGTGCTCTTTTCCCTTTCTTCTCTCCTTCTAGGGATTTGGTTAGAGTGCGCTCATAGTCGATAAAGATGATGATTCTTTTCTCGAGCCGCACGCCTCTTTTTTTTTGTTGAGCCTCAACCCTTTGCCATAGATTTTCTAGCTTTAGCAAGAGGTAGCGCTTCTCGGGGTTCCGCTTGGATTCTCTTTCATCCTTAAGTCTCTTGAAGAAACCGTCCACATCCGACTTTACCGAAGCTTCTATTTACGCACCGGTCTTCTTATAGGATAGCTTCTTAGGAATGACAGGTTGTTTTTCTTCTCGAGGCTTTCTTTTTTTTGCTCTTGGGGTGGCCGACACATTTGATCGTGTGGCCGGCCTCTTCTTCAATGGTGGGTCCACCGGTTTCGGGCGCTGGAGCCATGTGTGGAGGCGATGGCGCGCCGGTGGGGGGGTTGGAGCCCGACGTGGAGGCGAGGGGGCAGCCGGTGTCGGTGTTGGAGCCCGAGGAGGCGGCGTTTGAGCCCGAGGTGGCGGGGTTGGAGCCCGAGGAGGCGGCGTTGGAGCCCGAGGTGGCGGGGTTGGAGCCCGAGGAGACGGCGTTGGAGCACGTGGTGGCGGGGTTGGAGCCCGGTGGTGGTGGTGTTGCAGCCCGAGGTGGTGGTGTTGCAGCCCCGGGGAGGCCGCGTTGCCGCCCCGAGGCGATGCAAAAGAAATCTTGCACTTTGCCTCGTCATCACCCACAGCACTATGACATGTTGGTGACCACCTGTGAAACCAAAGAGGTATATGAGTAAACCGCTAACTAAGGGAATGCAAAATAAAGTTGGTGATTAAATGGATCATCAAGTTTCATCCGCACCTAGGGTTAGGTTCATGACGAGGAGGTGGTGGTAGACTACTAGGTGATGCCCCAGGAATAATGATGTAGCGCTTGCGCCAACAAATGAAAGCCTTCTCTGCTTGTCCTAGAGTTTTCTCTCCATCACCTCCTTCTATCTCAAGCTGCACATTTTCGAAGCCTTTGACAACTCTATCCACCGAGACACTAGCATATCCAAATTTGGAACTATCGCCCCATGGATTCTTGGTGTCTTCGTAGGGTCGATATGAGTTATAACACCGACAAAGAACCATGACTGTGGCAGCCTCCCCGTGGAATATGCAGCTCACATGTTGTCTTAGCTTCGATGGCGTCATCCACCGGAAAGCGCAGCCCCCACGCCGTCTTGAATAGTTGGCACCTCCGTGGAAGCGCAACTGCTTTTCAACTGACCGGGGGGGCTAATGTTGACTCCAGGCTCTGATGTAGTTTGCCTTTGCATAGAACTTACTGCTTCCTGCACTTGCCTTTTGATTTCCTCGTTCATTCTCTCTTCAAGTGCTTTCTCTCGTTGTATCGCTTCACGAGCCGCTGCTTGTGACTCCATCACCATTGCCTCCAACCTACGCAATCGCTCTGTCTCCTCTTCCTTCTTTCTTTGGCGGCTTCTATAAGTGGGTCTATCTTGAGGGAAGCCATGCTCCCACGATATCTCCCCATAGCCTCTTGTTCGCCCACCGTGTTCAACAGTCTCCAGGGCGTATGTCAGCTCATCCTTCTCTCTATTTGGCTGCCAGGCGCCACTTTCAACTAATCCTCGGGCATAGGCCATTCTCCATCCCACTCTCTGCGGCTTCTCGCCGTACACTACCTTTCCGGTCTCTAGGTCCGGGGTTCCCCATGACCGAAGAACCAATACTTGGCGCTCCAAAGCCGCCAGCGGATTCTCGTTCCATCCCTTTGTCAACAATCTCCCTGTTCCGACTTACGCCACTTGGGAATAGCAACCGGTAGCCACCGAACCCAAGTGATGGTGGTATTGCTTGTGTCTAGCATTTTCCCCGATTACGGATCATCCGTGCGACCCTCATCGAGTTCTTAAACCGTATTTAACTCATCCCAAAAAGGCCTCAACTTGACGTAGGCCTTATTGGTGAAATCCGGTGTCCGGTTATTTGCAACAAAAGTCTTGTGCAGTTTCTTCTTCCAAGCCTGAAATTGTTTGGCCATCTTCTGCATAGCCCAAATTTGAACCTTCTCCTTCAAAGCTTCATCCTGTGTATCGAGCGTGAAATGTTGAAGGATATCTAGCCAAAGCAATTCCTTGTCACGATCTGAGACAAAACTAATATTAGGGTCATCTTTCCGTTGTCTCCATTCTCGAGCACCGATCGGGAGCCCGTCCCCTTACAAGGTACCCACAAGGCGCAACAAATTTCTTTAAATGTTCCCCAAGTACTTGGCCTGTACCTTCGTCAAATTCCGACAGAATGTACCGACCCTCCAAAGGCTTCTTCGGCCTCGCACTTTTCTACTACTCCCGGTAGTTGTCGCCGATCCGTAGGGCTACACAAACAAGCATAAACATATTAATACAAAAGCCATTCTTTTTAATTTCATGTATATACATATAGACTAGATTGTAGATAGACCTCATCGAGGATTGTCTCCCCACAAGTTCTTCATAATCAGCGAAATCTTGACTCCCATCATCTATTTGTTCATTTCCATCACCTTGGACTTGGGGATTTTTGGTTGCCGCCGCTGTTGATTATGTCCATCATTGCCTTATCCATGTTATCATTCGGATCGGCCATTTCTGCAAAAAGTTGTTAATTATAAGATGTTAGAATTCAATTTGTCATGTACCATTAATAAAGTTACTTGACATAAAGTTACATAATAAAGTCACATGATATGAGAAAGTTAATAAAGTTAAATAAAAGTACTATTAATAAAGTTACTGGACATAAAGTTACATAATAAAGTCACGTGATATGAGAAAGTTAATAAAGTTAAATAAAAGTACTATTAATAAAGTTACTGGACATAAAGTTACATAATAAAGTCACGTGATATGAGAAAGTTAATAAAGTTAAATAAAAGTACTATTAATAAAGTTACTGGACATAAAGTTACATAATAAAGTCATGTGATATGAGAAAATTAATAAAGTTAAATAAAAGTACTATTAATAAAGTTACTTGATATAAAGTTACTTGAAATTACATAATGAAGTTACATAATAAAGTTACTTGACATCATATATATGTAAGTTACTTGATATCATATATATAAGGTTCGTCCGGTCATTGCTAGGTCGCCGCTAAGTCGTGTCTTGTTCGTCCGGTCGTCGCTAACTCGCTAAGTCGTCGTGTGTTGTTCGTCCCGGTTGGTCGTTAGGTTCGTCCGGTCGTCGCTAGGTTGTCGCTTGGTTCGTCCGGTCATCGCTAGGTTGTCGCTTGGTTCGTCCGGCCGTCGCTAGGTCATCGCTTGGTGTGTCCGGGCCGCCGCTAAGTCGTCGATAGATCGCGTCGCTAAGTCGTTAGGGTTTCAAATAAAATTACGGCCGTTCGTGCTCGCTAAGTCGTTAGGGTTTCGAATAAATTTATGGTGTCAAGTTACCATTAATAAAGTTAATTATATTATAAGTTATACTTGTAATCCGGTGTCAAGTAACTAGACATAATTATATTATAAGTCCGATTAGCCGCTAGGTCGTTAGGGCGTCGTTAGGGTTTCGAATAAAATAAATTGTTTTGATTCGCTCACGAATATCGTTAAATCGCGTGTGCGTGTGCTCTCTTTCTCTCGACAAGTCCTGCATGGAGATGCTCTCGCCACAACACACATACATGCATCGTCCTCGGCTCGATGGCCGCCCACAAACACACAAACGCTGATCGACTCGATGGCCGACGCAACACATAACACAAAGATGGCGGCGCCACCGTCAAGCGCGTGAAGGGACGACGACGGCGCGGAGGCTTCACCGGGCCGGGCGTGCCTCGGGGCGCGTGGCTCCTGCTGAGACGCCGACGGTGCGGGGCTCGCCGGCCGGAGAAGAAGAGGAGGCCGAGCGCTCCCTGCTCTGGCCGGAGGAGAAGAGGCGGCGGCGGGCCTCCCTGGCCGGAGAAGAACGCGGGGAGGACGAGGACGGCGGCGCAGTACGGTTGAGGACGAGGCCGGCGGCGCACGGTTGAGGGAGGGAGACGGTGGCGGGCCTCTCGCCGAGAAGAAGGAGGCGGCGGCCGCGGCTCGGGGAGGACGAGGACGGCCGGGCGGCGCCTCTGAACGACGGCGGCGCTCTCTGCTGGAGGCCGGGAAGATGGAGGCGGCGGCGGCTCGCCCGAGAAGAATGCGGGTTGGTGCGCGCGCAAAGCCCGAGAAGATGGCCGCAGCGGCACTCCTCTGGCCGGGCGGCGGTGCTCCTCCGTTCGGGGACGAGGGGTGGCGGCGGCGGCGCGCTCCTCCGGCCGACGGCGCGCGTCTCAAGGCCGGAGAAGGAGGCAGCGGCAAGCGGCGCTCGGGGACGAGGGCGAGACGACGGCGGGGAGCGGCGGCGGTTAGGACAACCTCGATCTGGTGGAGTCTGGAGGAGGAAGACGACTGTGTGATTATATACCGAGGCAACTTTTAGTCCCTTGTGCTAGCCAAAGAATCGGGAGTAAAGGACCTTTAGTCCCGGTGCCAACCACCAACCAACCTTTAGTCCCGGTTGGTGGTTGGCACCGATTAAAAGGTCACCTTTTAGTCCCGGTTGGTGTGCCCCGGACTAAAGGTGTTTTTTGCCCAACAAAGACTGAGATTACAGTTTCTTATTTATTTATGCTTACAATAATTACTTTAATTTTGTTAATTGCATAGTAAATAAAATATTAGGTATTAATTTCTTAAAAAATAACAGTTCTATTTTCTTTTTTGACTAATTGCTTTTATAATAAATTTTGGAACATAAAATCTTTCATTCATTTATAATAGCAAACTTAAATATAAAAAATAATTAGTATTTTGTTAATGCAAAAATGTATTACTTAATTTAAATATCTTAAAGTAGGTGTTTTTGATAGAAAATTTGTTTGTGCATTATTTAAACGTAAATTCTATTTATTTATCATTATTTATCTCCAAAATCGTGATATACGTGATATTGACCATTACATCGGATTATTTTTAAAAGATTTTTTCTTTTCTTATTTATTTATGCTTATAATAATTATATTAATTTTGTTAATTGCATAGTACATAAAATATTAGGTATTAATTTGTTAAAAAATGACAGTTCCATTTCTTTTTTGTCTAATTGCTTTCATAATAAATTTGAGAACATAAAATCTTTCCATCCCTTATAATAGCAAACTTAAATATAAAATCTTTGCATCCCACATGTCATGTCAATATTTGAAATGATATAAATTAAGAACAACTAATATAAACATCTTATGTTACAATTGTCACATACACATACTCTAATACACTCTATTTATTAGGCGGGCACAATAGTGATCTTCTTTTGACGTATGTTCCTTGGTCATGATCTTGACGTAACCATGGAGTGTCCTCGGCATTTATCATGATGCTCGGATCTTTGGTCACATTGAAAGGCGTGATTCGGTCATCCCTTTCATAATCTTCTTCAAATATCGACTTGTCATCAATTCCCACAATGTTTCTTTTCCCGAGAGAACTATATGGCGTTTTGGCTCATTCGTTGATTTGTTGTCATTTTTTCCTCTCTTCTGCTTTTGTAGACATGTCTTTCACATAGAATACCCGATTCACATCAGCAGCAAGGGACGAATGGTTCACCTTTGTATCCAACATTGTTGAGGTCCACTTGTTGTCATTCCATAGTCTTTGTCAATTGTTACCCCGCCTCCGATATTCTTGACCCATTGGCACCGGAACAAAGGGACTTTAAAATTAGGTGCGTAGTCTAGTTTCCAAATCTCCTCTATGCGGCCATAATATGTTTGTCTGTTTCCATTCGGGTCGGTGGCGTCTACACGAACCCCACTGTTTTGGTTCGTGCTTTTTTTATCTTGGCCTAGGGTGTAAAATGTATTTCCATTTATCTCGTACCCTTTGTACGTGAGGATGTGCCATGATGGTTGCCTAGCCAACAAATATAGTTGCTCATCAATCTGGTCATTGCCCCGACATTCTTTTCGTAACCAATCACCGAAAGTGTCCATGTCTTGACGCATAAGCCAAGCTTCATTCTTCTCTCGAACCGAGATTGTAGAAAGTCCTTGTGTTTCTTGACATACGGCTCCACCACGGATGAGTTTTGAAGAACTGTGTAGTGTGCTTTATTGAAACAATCGTCCCCCTGCACCGATGTAGGTTTTCTTTCCAATCGTTCCCTTTCCGCCGCTCCCTCGTGTCGTGATTCAGGGAACACCAATTGGGTCAAGTTCGGGAATGAATTCAACACAGAACTCAATGACCTCCTCTGTCCCATAGCCCTCTGCGATGCTTCCTTCTGGGCGAGCACGCTGGTGGACATATTTCTTCAGGACTCCCATAAACCTCTTGAAAGGAAACATATTATGCAGAAACACAGGACCAAGAATATTGATCTCCTTGACCACATGAACTAGGAGGTGTGTCATGATATCAAAGAAGGATGGAGGAAATACTAACTCAAAGTCGACAAGACATTGAACCACATCATTCTGTAGAGCAAGCAAGTTCCAGTGGATTGATTGCCTTCTGAAAATTGCATTGAGGAATGCACATAGCTTAACAGCTTGCTAGACGTACATGTGGAGGTAGAATTCCTCTTAATGCAACTGGAAGCAATTGCGTCATAAGCACATGGCGATCATGCGACTTTAAGTGCAGAAATTTCTTCTCGGGCACATTTATTATACCTTTTATATTAGAGGAGAATCCAGATGGAACCTTGATGTCTTTGCTTAAGCATTCAAACATAATTTCTTTCCCTTCATTGCTAAGAGTGTAGCTAGCAGTCTTAAATATTGGCGTCCATCATCTGTCTTCTCTCGGATGCGGGTTGTCTCGCTCTTCCATACGCCGCAAGTCTTGTCATGCTTCAAGTGAATCCTTAGGCTTCCCATACACACCCATGAATCCTAGAAGGTTCACACAAAGATTCTTTGTCAGGTGCATGACGTCGATCGCATTACGGACCTCTAGGACTTGCCAATACGGTAGCTCCCAAAATATTGACTTCTTCTTCCACATGGGTGCATGACCACGCTGCATCTTTTGAACCGGTTGGCTGCCCTGTCCCTTACCAAAAATTACTTTCACATCCTTAACCATCTCAAATACATCTTCTCCAGTTCATTGCGAGGCTTGAGTCGGTGGTCCGCCTTATCTTTAAAATGCTTGCCTTTCTTTCTAACTGGGTGATTCACAGAAAGAAATCGACGATACCCAAGGTACACGACCTTTCTGCATTTTTTCAAATATATACTATCAAGATCATCAAAACAGTGTGTGCATGCATTATATCCCTTGTTTGACTGCCCTGAAAGATTACTTAGAGCGGGCCAATCATTGATTGTCACAAACAACGGTGCTCGCAGTCGAAGTGTTCTGTTTGTACTCATCCCACATACGAACACCTGTTTCGCTCCATAAAAGTAGAAGTTCTTCAATCAATGGCCTTAGATACACATCAATGTCATTGTCCGGTTGCTTCGGCCCTTGGATGAGCACCGGCATCATAATGAACTTTCGCTTCATGCATAACCATGGAGGAAAGTTGTAGATACATAGTGTAACGAGGCCAAGTGCTATGACCACGCTCTGCTCACCAAAAGGATTCATACCATCCGTACTTAGAGCGAACCTCAAGTTTCTTGCATCTTTTGCAAACTCTGGAAACTCCCTATCTATTGCTCTCCACTGAGACCCATCAGCAGGGTGTCTCAACATGTTGTCTACCTTACGGTCTTCTTTGTGCCACCGCAACAACTTTGCATGGTCCTTGTTTCTGAAAAGACGTTTCAGACGAGGTATTATAGGAGCATACCACATAACCTTTGCGGGGATTTTCTTCCTAGGACGTTCTTCCCCCTCAACATCGTCGGGGTCATCTCGCCTTGATCTTATACCGTGATGCTTTACATACGGGGCATTCCTCTAAATTCTCGTAGTCCTTGCCACGGTATAGGATGCGTCGTTAGGACATGCATGTATCTTCTGGATTTCTAAACCCAATGGACAGACGACTGTTTTTTGCTTCGTACGTAGTGGTGGGCAACTCATTAGGGTTCGGAAGCATCTTTTTTTGGATCTTCAATAACTGTCCAAATGCCTTATCGGATACACCGTTCTGTGCCTTCCATTTCAACAACTCCAGTGTTGTACCCAATTTTTTTTACCCATCTTGGGCGGATGGGTATAATAATTTCTTGTGATCTTCTAGCATGCGGTCAAACTTTGCCTTCTCTTTTTCACTTTCACATTCTTTCTGTGCATCACGAATGGCATCACCAAGAGCATCACCTTCACCAGGAGCACCTCCCTCTTCTTCAGCTTCTCCCATTGCTGTATCATCGAAGCCACCGAATTGAGCAATAAGGTCGTCGGGCTCAGATTATTCTTGTTCTTCTTCACATTCTTCCATCATTATCCCAGTTTCTCCATGCTTGGTCCAACAAATATAGTTTGGCATGAAACCTGACTTCAACAAATGTGAGTGAATATTTCTAGAGCTAGAATATTCTTTCAAATTCTGACACAAGGCACATGGGCAACGTATGAATCCATCCCGCTTGTTTTCCTCGGCCACTCTTAAGAAATAATGCACACCATCAATGAATTCTTTAGAGCGGCGATCGGCATTGTACATCCAACCACGTGTCATTGTCTGCATTGCAACATAAAGTATGATAAGTTTCTAATTTTTACTACAGAAATAAAAGTAACAAATAACCTAAAATTCTCTATTTCTAATTTTTCTCAACAAGCAAAATTAAAAAAAACACTAAAGTTCTCTATTTCTCTAAATAATCAAGAAATTTGGTAGGCATACTAGTTATAATTAACTAATTAACCCGGTCACAAAGTTATTTATTTTTCCTAACTAATCATGAAATGTGGCATGCATACTAGTTTAAATTAACTAATAAACCCGATCACAAATTTCAAAAATAAAAAGTATTCGAAGTAAATAACTAACACATAACCTAAAATTCTCCATTCCTATTTTTCCTAAACAAATTTTATATTCATACTTAGTTATAATTAAATAATCCTTCAAATATATTATTTATACTTAGTTATAATTAACTAATTAACCAGATCACAAATTATAAACTAAAGTATTATCAAATGTTATTTTTTAAAAAACTAATTACAATGAGAAACCATAAATTTAGTATTTTACTAACTAAACCAAAACATATGGTAGACATAATAGTAATAAATGGTGTATACTAATTTTTAGGGTCTTAATTGTAGTTATCTACATTAAAATATTTAAACGATGAAGTGATTGGAGTTTAAAATAGTGTAGAAATCAAAAAAATAAAAAAACCACATGTATAACACCACAAAATGAGATAACCTGCAGCTAAAACTTGAGAAGATGAAGTTAGTAACATCTAAACAAGTAAATGACGGTGTAGAAGTGATGAAATGAATCAATAGCTGGAGATGTGAGCACAAATCAATCAAGAACACATGAAGAACATGAAGAACAAAGAAGAAAGTGAGCTCGGGCAGCTCGGCCAGGGGAGAAGGATTCAAATATGGGGGGGGGATTTAATCCCGGTCCCTAACACCAACCGGGACTAAAGTCCCATCTTTAGTCCCGGTTGGTGTCACAGACCGGGACAAAACCTTTAGTCCCGGTTGGTGTTACTAATCGGGACTAAAGATGGACCTTTAGTCCGGGTTGGTAACACCAACCGGGACTAAAAGTCTCCCCGCAGATGCCTGACACCATAGCCGTTGGGCTGGGGACTTTTAGTCCCGGTTGGTGTTACCAACCGGGACTAAAGGTCTTTTTAGTCCCGGGCGCCAATTTTTAGGAGCTATTGCTCATTTTGTCCAAGTGACCAAAGGCCTGTTCTGTAGTAGTGAGTGCTAGCTATAGAGAGCGATCGAGGGCCACGCATGCGCGTGCATTATTGACGATCGATCCATCCATCAAGGATCAAGCTACACTAGCTAGAAACACGGCTGGCCCGTGCGTATTTGTGCACCACAACAACTAACACCAACCAGTCAAGTCTAATCGATGAGTCCACATGTCAGATCCCTCACGTTACCATGCATGCATGTGCAGGGATGTGCCGGAGGAACGAGCTAGAGCGAGAGGGAGGTGTGCAGCATGCTGTGCCTGGCGAGACTCGAGAGCTGTGGACGTGGTCAACAAACAGGTAGCGGTGGTTGCAAGGGAGTATATTTTCTCTACATAACTCCATCGGGAGCCCTTACATCCATTTCCAGTACACCAGTATAAGCGATCCACTTATCTGGCCATATCTACCATTGTTTCGCTGAGCTATGAGTGCAGAGGAGCAAACTAATTTGAGCTACGGTAGCACCGGCAGCATGGTGTAGAGGGGGAGGAACACCGGAGATTGCAAAGTATAGGGGAGCCTCGATGGGGTTAAGTGCCTTTAATGAGTCAGGACGACAGGACCGGTGGTAACACTAGGGAATCACGACCAAAATGCGGGGGACCATTTTTCTTGGAAGAAATAGAAAGCTCCCTACACGCTATGGAATATAAGGCTGGAAAGAGAAGATTTAATTAGAGCAGCTCCAACTTAGTACTCTCGAGCAGCTCCAACTTAGTACTCTCTCCATCCCAAATTATAAGATGTTTATCTTTTTTAACATCAAATTTGATCACTCATCTTATTCAAAAAAATTTTACAAAATATATCACTTCTTTTGTCGTGGCTTGCTTTATTAATGATAGTTCTTCAAGAATAATTTAAATTTGGCAATATTTACACAAATATTTTGAATAAGACGAATGATCAAACTTGGGTTCAAAAAGTCAAACGTCTTATAATTTTTTGGAATGGAGGGAGTACTTGCTAACATGGTGCTAGCATTGGAGGCCTGGTGCCATACTAGCACCTACTACCTCCATCTCAAATTATTAGACGTTTGACTTTTTTTTGACATTAAGTTTGATTGTTCATCTTTTCAAAAACTTTTGTAAAATATCATTTCTTTTATTGTGACTTACTTTGTTAATAAGAGTTTTTTAAAAAATAACTTAAATTTGACTATTTTTGTGCAAATTTTTTTGAATAGGACGAATGATCAAAGTTGGAGTCAAAAAAAATCAAACGTCTTATAACTTGGGATAGAGGAAGTATTTCTTAGGCAAAATTGTAGGGAAGATCACTGCATAACTTTGATTTTCATTTTTAAGATAAAAATAGGGTACAAACTTACTTACATGTGCTAGCTGAAAGCATCAAGGCAGAAACAAATAGTTGATCCAAGATCTACATTGAAATACAAAGATAGTAAAAGGCATAATGTTTGAAATTATTGCTAAACCAGACATGTACTTGAACTTGGCCGTTGTTGAACACTGTCATTCAAAGCTTCCAAATTTCCCAAGCCACATAATCAGGAGTACATTCATGAAGAATGGTAAGTTCTACTTATTTCTTGCATGAACTATTCTTGGGTAGAGACTCGGATCTTTATTCCATTGTACACCAAAATTCATGGTCAACATCTCTTGGAAAATGAGTAGCTGAAAAAGAGATGGTCTATGTCTTCATCAATTTACTCCCTACAGAGAACACAGTGGGTATCTTCATCTTAAAAAGGTTTCTTCTTTTCAGCATTGTCTTGGTGTTCAACCTGTTCATCAGAATTAACGAAGCAAAAAAAAATGACTCTAGGCATGCACTGGAACTCTCTCTGGTGCAAATCCAGGCAAATGTACTTTGCCGGAGCTTGAAAAGTTGCAATCTGGTATAAAAAGGACGTAATTTTAGTATTTCTCTAATTGTTTCAAATTGAAATCCTAGGGTATGGCCCCGTTGAATGTTGAGACTGTTTTTTTACAATAGTATCAATCTTCTTTGCCAAATCTTAAAATGAGTCACCTACTCTCAATCGACGAATTTTTTCCATTGATTAGTTCAATTAGGACGATAGCTCATTTCCTTGGATATCACTACAGAGTAGTTTCCACAAGCCTCTTTGTAGGGTGAAGAGTAGAAGCACAAGCCAAAGCATCATCAAGAAGAATTTCCATTTTTCATCTATGATTTTTCGAGATCAAATTCTATCGCTTTGACCTCAAAAAATCGTATAAAAATCAAGCAAGAAAAAGGTTCTGGCAATTTCCAGATCTAGGAAAAAGTTGGGTGTATTGCCACATTCTGGAAACCAGTCTATACATCTTTCTTAATGAATAAGAGCCAGAACCCCACTGATATAGCCATATGTCATTGCCATCTGCATCATATGGTTGGGAGTTCAAATTAAATAAGCACATAACTCCTGGAACTCTTCAAAGGGCCAATTTAAGAGACCAGTGCAATGAATGAAAAAAAATGTAAGGAGATGTCACTAGTACACAGATCATTTCTCTTGACACTAGCGTTTTATTTCTATTGGCGGTTTCTTTTGAGAACAGCCAGTAGAAATCGGCCCTATTTCTACTGGCGGATTTCTTAAGAATACGTAGTAGAAATACGATTTCTAATAGCGGTTTTCTTAAGGAACCACGGTAGAAATCGTGTATTTCTAAGGAACCGCCAGTAGAAATCGTATTTGTATTGACGGTTCCTTAAGAAATCCGTCAAGAGAAATAGTTTGAAATTGATTTTTTTAGTTTTTTAAACTTTCCCGCATGGAGAAACTCCTAAAATAAAAGTTGTAGATCTCAAAAAAGTTATAAAACTTTATAGTTGACAACTTTTTTATTTGAAATCATCTTTTCATGGAAAACTAAGTCCGAGATTATCAAATTTAAAATTTAAATTTTGCAAATAATCTTGGATGGAGAAACTTCCAAAATAAAAGTTATAGATGTTGAAAAGTTATGAAACTTTGTAGTTTATAACTTTTTCATTTGAATTGTCTAGGCCCTCAAACACTCAATTTATACTTGGTTTTGGATAATATGTGGGGAAAGAAAAAAAGATATAGACACATGTGAGTGTTTGGTACAGTGGTAAGGGAGGGATCGCGCGAGGCCGAGGTCTCGGGTTCAACGGCCGACAATGCGTAGCGTGCGATTTTACGTAAAAAAAGTGCGACTTGCGACGGATACGGGCGGGCGGGTGCCTCCCCTGATTTAAAAAATATTTTTTGCTGCTTCTAAAATATTATTTTGCTATTTTTTCATATTTTTTCTGGACGGCGATTTCTACAGGCGGTTCCCTAAAAACCGTCAGTAGAAATGACTCATTTTTACTGGCCTCTTCCACTGGTGGTTCGAGAAAATGCCAGTAGAAATGACGTTAGAACCGCCTGCAAAGATGTTTTCTGTACTAGTGTGTGTCAAAGTGAATCCGCATGAGGGCATAACACAATTGATATATGGTTCTACTGTACCATAACTCGAAAGCGAAGGAACAATATATAGGGAAAGAATTATATTATTGTTTGGTAGTTATTCGTTAAGCAATTAAACTGCAGCTAGCTAGCTCATTAGTTCTCTGTGCAAGAGCTCGTCAGTGGATCGACCGTTCGCTCCAATAAACACAAATACACAATGCTAGCTACTCCTTCCGTCTTTAAAATGCATTGTAATGCATTGTCATGCTTGAGGTGCTAGCTTCCACATACTTACACGTTCAGTTAAATGCCCAGTCGTCATATCTTCCCTCCGTCTTTAAAATGCTAGTCGTGTACTTCCTCTTGAAGATGTCAAGTCAAACCATATCTTTTGACTAACTGACTTTTTACAAAATTTTATACATTAATGATATGAAATAATTACCATCGTATTCATCTCAATAAAAAATATTTATCATATATGTAAATTATAATTTCTAATACTATTTTGCATAATAAGCTTAGTTAAACTTGAAATAATTTGATTCAATTCGTAAAAATGGGCCTCCGCATTGTCTCAAGTCGTTCACTAGTTATCGAATAGCGTGAAGCGTGCGCTGGCAGGGGGTGATCTAGGTGCGGGAAAAAGCAAAAAGTTCTTGCATTGACTGGAGTCGGAGGCATGTCTAAAGAACAATATGATCCTTGGAACACAACACGCCCATTCCGCCAATAAAAAAATGTAGGAGTGAAGGCAAACAAATAGACTGGCCGGCGGCCGCTAGCTGGCGTAATCTGCTGTATACGTACTCGTACATGCTTGTGCGCTCGGTGAAGCTTTCCGGATAGACCGTATCTGCTGCCCGCACTGACCTGATCATTGCATGTGTGCGACGGATACCGAAGAATTATTGGCGTCGATACACGGTATGATTCCTGAACCCAGAAACATTTACATACTTGTCGTACATACACGATCATGAAGAGTATATGTATATATGTATATATATAATATAATACAATATCAAATACAAAGACGACGTGCACATCTCCCGTGATACGGCCCGGGCACGCACACGTTAGCGGGGTCAGCGTCAGGCCGCACCTGTCTCTACTTGATTCGATGGTCAATTATCACGGCATGGCATGGGGCCGGACAACAAGCTTAGTAATAATTTTATATATAAGCAGCTAATTAAGGTCATGTGCTAGCCAGTGGCGGAGCCAGGATTTAAAACTTGGGTATTCCTACTCCACATTGAAAAAAAAAATTCTATCCATAGGTTTCAAATATAATTAGAGTAGTACGTTACCGATAATTAAAGTCACAAAAATAGTCAAATGACAAATTGTTCAGCTATTTGGCTCTAACATATGCATGAAACAAACTAATAATTAACAAAGAGAACTTACAAAATATTATAATAATGCTTTAATCTTGCGATTCTTCATGGATTGAAAGTGGTTGATGATGTCTTTGTGCGTACAATCAGTAATCATCAACCAATAGCAACACTGAGTACAACAAATTTACAAATCTGTGCAGCTTACCTCAGCTGCTCAATAGCTGGACTCGCAGGGAGCACCCGAGCAGAGGCGCAGAGCAGACAGCTGCGGCGCCGCCCGCCCGCCGCCGCCTGGCCGCCTGCCGCCCCCCCCCCGCCCCCGCCCCCCCCGCCCGCCCTGCCCGCTTGTCGCGCAGAGCAGTCCACTGCGGCGCCGCCCGCCCGCTGCCCGCTTCGCGTCGGCCGGGCGCTGGCGCTGGCGGCCTGCCCCCTGCCGCCGCCCCTGCCGCCTGCCCCCCCGCGGACTCCGGTGCGCGCCCGATTCGCCGCTGCCCGGCTGCCCCCCACTCGATTCGCCGCCGCCGACGGCATATGGACACACAGGGTCTAGGGTTGGGGATTTAGTGTTTCATTCATACGGGAAGGAGAGGCAGGCCGGTGCGGGAGATTTGGTTGGAGCTTTCACGCACATGCCGGAGTCATGGAGGAGGAGCCAGGTAGCAAGATGGGCCTCATGGGCCGGCCTGCGAGCGAGTCTGGGATGGGAAAAGGGAGGTAGGCTGTTTTTTTGGGCTATTTTGGGCTAAAATAGTGAATAGATCACAGAAATACACCATTATACATTTATATATATGAATATACATACATATCTACTAAAACTTGTACAAAAAAAGTTGGGTATACCTGGGAATACCCAGGCATCCACATAGATCCGCCCATGGTGCTAGCTGGAGAGCGAGGGCCATGCCCATGCGTGCATTGTTTTTCTATGATCGCCCGTGTGTTGTGTTGTGTGTGCATGTACCAGTGCCAACCAGTGGACCCATGAGTCCACATCTCGCATGCATCTCGATCGGATCCGATCCCTCACGTTAAGGCTAATCTCAATGGGAGGTTTTATAGAGTTTTATGGGCATTAAATACGCTGACATGGCACAGTATTTATTAAGAGAGAGACTATAAAAGTTTCATGGGAGTAGAGAGAGTTTCATAGGGATGAAACTCTTCTGCACTGTTTCCAAAATCTGGGTGCATATGAAACTGTACCATAAAACCCCCACTGAGACTAGCCTAACGCATTGCTGGTTCAATTAGACAGACAGACAGACAGGTAGCAGTCAACTGCGCACTCCATCTCTCTCTAATAGAGTATAAACACGGCCAGCTTTTTGTTCGTGGAAGGAAAGCGACGGCAGCCGTTACGTGAGCGAGGGATCGGAGGTGGTGTCTGCCGAGAGTAGTTGTGTGCGCATGTATTGTATGGACGGCCAGCGGTGGACGCTAGTAGTAGTAGTAGTGATTAATGATTAAAAAAACAAAGCAAAACAAGGCAGCGCGCGGCGGTGGTCACAACTCACAAGGGCGACATGGATGGATTGCTGCTGCACGCGCGCGTCTCACGAGGCCTGCACTGCATGCTGCACCTGCCACCTCCCCACCCAACTCGATACGTCTTCAGACAACTATATTGGCAATTGCCTCAATCACACGCCTTGCTACTTGCAAATCAACGGCTCCATATGGCAACTAGAGAGAGGCCCCCACGCTTCGCGTAGGGAGGAGGGCCGTGGGAAAGTAAAAACGAAACCAAAGAAAAAAAAAGGAATTGGAAAATGAGGAGTGAACAGTACAATCCCAGGTGAACAGTACAATCCCGGTTGAATAGTGCTTTCCCGGTTCGTTTGGGATGTTTGGTTCAGGGGGAGTTGGCACTGTAGCGGGATCAAAACACTGTGGATGAATAGTAAAATGTGAGAGGATCCCGGTGCGGTGAACAGTGCGAGGAACAGTGGAATCCCGGTTCACCACGTTTAAAGTTTCTTTATAGATTGGGAGGACACGTCCTGTGTCCCATCCCATTGGGGGCGCTTGGAGTTCGGAGATATGCTACGCGCCTCTAGTTTGCGTGGCTCGTTTAGTTTGATCTCGATCTTCTTGTTATTATACAGATAATTAAGATAGTAGAGGAATAGTATTTGAACATCATGCTCTATCTTGCATTGGACTACTATTTTTTTTTTTTATATAGAGAACATCTTAAAGGTATGATTTTGCCAAACACGACTACATTTGCATATGAAACGTAGCAAAGGAACAATTCTACGTAACTACATTTTTAGAAATAAAAATAATAATAATTACTCCCTCTGTTTTAAATCATGAGTCGTTTCGGTTCTCTAGATTTGTAGCCTTTTGCTATGTATCTTGTTTCGATACATAACAAAAACTATATGAATCTAGAGAAGCTAAAAAGACTCATAATTTGGAACAAAGAGGGTATTTCTAAACATCCAAACTCACAACACATAAAAAGATGAATTAAATGTAACCAAAGTTTGAAATACACAATCCATGACTGATAAATAAATTAATTGAGGCGCATGTCAATTGATATATGGTTATACTGTACTATAATAACTCGAAAACGAAGGAGAGTAATATAACATTAGAAGGATTTAGATTGTTTAGTTGTTTAATCGTTAAGTACGAACACTTTGCTAGGTTAGTAATATATTTTTAGGGTTTTCCTCTATGCTCCCTCCGTATAGAAATTAGATGTTGTTTTGGACAAGGTTTAGGTTAAACATTAGGAACATAAATCATGAATAACTTTTAAGTTGTTGAGTTTAAAAATGTGAAAACCATATGAATAGATTTGTCTTAAAAAAATTATTTTCATAAAAGTATAAATATATTACTTTGTGATGAGTATTTTTACAAAAATATGAAGTCAAAATTATACTTTAGAGACCGTGTCACTGTTCTAATTAAACGACATCTAATTCCTATACGGACAGAGTAAAAAAAAGTAATACATTTTAGGGCATTGCCTTGTTTGAGTTGCTAGCTTCCACACTCGCCAAACACTCGACTAGTACACGCTAAGTTAAATAGTGACCTTGAAAACAACAAGACAACCTATTTTTAAATTAACTTGAGATTCTTTAACTCTCAATGATATAAATTGGAATGGAAGGAGTACAATATCGATGATATCAGATCATCATTGTTAGGTCAAATCTAATTTTTTATTTTTTCCCCTCAAGAAAAAAAAAGGTAGTACACAAACTTAGCACACGCAGGTATAACCGGCACACTTGCCAGACTTGTAGAAAGGTAGGTCACCTGGCAATATGCTGCACTACACTCCTCACTCACAGGTCAAATTAACAAACAATAATCAGACGACGACATATGCCGTACGTGATCTGTGTCTCACGATTTCCAACTTGTACAACTGAAAAATGTCGGGTCTTCGCGATTTCGCGTCGCGTTGTTTCAATTCGTTCGCTCGTAATCGAATAGCGTGAAGCATGCGCTAGTAGGTGTTCTAGGACACGTTCCCCTGCCTAGCTAGCTAGCGCTTGACCGGCGCGTGGAAAAGGCAGAAAATTCATGCATAGAATGGAGGCGTGTGCGTGTTTCCATTAAAATGAATTTAGACCAAGACCGGCAATACGGCACTTGCACTATTGTTTGTTTGAACACTGCACTTTGCCAGCGTGGAAAATGTATTTCTCCGATCCCCTTGTTATAGGTTTTCAATTCGTTAGAGGTTTGGCACGCACCTGCGCTGAACCATCTCCAGCGTCAATAATCAATAGAGTATATATATGTTGATCAAGAAATTACTGCACAGCACAGGCATGGACGACTGACCGTGGTCGGCCAGCCAAATGTCTTGTACTACTCTTACCGATTTTCACGTGTGGATGCTTGCATTGCATATGCAAATTAGTGAGTTTATATATGTGTATTGCTTGCATTGCATCATGTACGTACTCTCGTGTGTTAGCTCTAGTGTTTGTTACTACTAAACGATAGTAGTACTTGTGACCCGAAGGAGGTGCCTTCTTGGAGATGCTCACTTACAAAGGGAAACGATCGTGTTCCGGTAGACGAGAGAACCAAATGTATATACAATGGTCAACGGAGGACAGCCTCTTGCATTGTCGTGGGCTGCCGTGTTGATCGAATTACTGATGATGCACCCAACTCTCTGGTTACAAGTATATACAAAATAAAACCACGTGTTGCGTTGCACATACAGGTAGCGCATCGGACAAATATAACGCAGTAAAAAAGCTACTGAATGATCGTAGTCCGGACTCTGCCGGAAAGCATACAGCGCTCGCGCGCGTGGCATGCATGTGAATCGCGTGCCCTAGCACACTGGTCCCACTGTACCAGCGAACGCGCTGCCTAATACTTGCGACATTAGCTAGGGCGGATTTGCATATATAAAAACACAATCCCTGATAGATGTCTAATAGTCTGGAAGACATGATGGAGACAGCGTGTGATTGTTTTAGTAGACTCCATACCAAATTATAAGGAGCGCGCATCGGATTTTTAAGATTTATATTATAGTTTTTTCCATCCATTCCAGATTATCCAAATATTTTGGAGACTCGATGAACCAAATCTATAGTAAAACAATAATACTTATGATACCCAAAAAGTATCATTATATTCTTCATTAATTATATCTTCATAACGTAACTATTTGATGTCATAAACCTTCATAGTTCTCTTTATAATTTGATCTACTTGAGATGCTTTGTTGACTACCTAAGAAAGTTAGAATAATGACTTATAATTCAGAATGGAAGTACATATTAATGACAATATGTGGTTTGTTGTTTTGTCTTCATAACATATGAAAGATATCGCAATATTTAGACTTGGGATGGAGTGGGGTTGGGAGGTATGCTCGCCACTTCATACAAGTGATAACTATAACTTGTATATCCATGAAAGGAACCAAGAAAGTCTGCATCTACATTTCATATCTGCTGGTACATACATGCAAGCAACCAAACACAAATTCTGTGTATCCAGGCTAAAAATCTGGACAACGAACCAAATATGATGTTCTTACATGCGTACAAGATTGGGTCCGGAACAGTGGCTCTCAGATAGAGCCAGGTTCATCGGGGAAGGAACCAATCACGCCTGTGCAAAACATAGCAATTTTCACTACTTGTTCTTTACCTTTTCCTTCCTATGAGCTTGGTTTTTTTTTTTTGTTTGAAGTTGAAGATGTTCTGATAGCTACCTATCTGTATATATTGTACTCTTCCCAGAATTCTCTTTATCAAGTCTGAGCTCTTTATTATGTCTATATACCTATATGTTTCTCCCCAAAAATGCATATGTATTATGAGTAGCTAAGATATACTCTCACCATCCCAAATTATAAGACATTTGATTTTTTTTCACTTCAACTTTGGTCTTTCGTCTTATTTAAAAAATTTGTGTAAATATAGTAAGATTTAAGTTATTCTTGAAGAACTTTCACTGATGAAGTAAGCCATGACAAAAAAAAGTGATGTTTTTTAAATTTTTTTTGAATAAGACGAGCGGTCAAATTTGGTGTCAAAAAAGTCAAACGTCTTATAATTTGGAATGAAGGAAAGGATCTATGGTTTGAGAAGGTCTGTCGTCCCTCTTAATATATAGATAAATAACCTTACATGAGAGAGGAGTGGGCTCCACATCAAGGAACACTAGAAACAAACTATCAGATATAGGCTGTGAAAGACAAAGTTGGCATTTTAACCAAGTGTTGTTAATGTATATTTATACAGTATATGTACTACGCAATTGGTCTGTATATATTAAATTGGTTCCACCTGACGTGTGTATATGTGTCATGATGGTAATAGTAATTATAATGACGCCTTCATCTGCGTCGTTCTTGACCTTTAAACAAAGTCTTTTGGTTTGATTTTTGTCATCGTTGTAGTAATCGAGCAATAACTAAAGCCCTAGCAAGAGGGAACCAAACAGGAAGTCCATGTATATGCACTGGGACATTAAGAATTCCATCAAGAACGGCATCCGTGCACACATGACTCTGCTAGCCAATACATGGAATGATGATCTTTAGTTTGAACACGCAATGATTGATGAGGCTCTTGCGTGGACGCGTAGTGGTGGTGCTAGTTACATTTCGTTATTCTGACTTGGGGTGGTCAAATTCCTTAACTATGTTTTGCGTGACAAGGCGCGTTGAGTCGTCCGTGCGTTGTATAGTGTCACAGTCAGACGCCAACCCTCGTCATGACCCATGCATATGTGACCTACAAGGTACCCCAAAAAAAGGGTATACACACAGACTACTATTTTTTTTCTTGCTGGCCAAGTGACAGCCCGTCAAAATGGTCAAAAGATCACCGAACGCCATGCATGTGCGTGCTGAGTTTGAAGAGAGAAAAGGGAAGAAGCATGAGAAGAGTAGTACAGTAGCATGCATGTGAGACATGCGTCGATTCGATCTGCGCTGCACTTGTGTCGATGTCATCATTGAGGAATGAGAAATCTAGCGTGGATCACGAACGAGTGAGTAGGAGGGAGGGCGGTGGTGAGATGAGGTGAGGAGGACACGTCCGGCGACAGTCCCACAACAAAACGCGCACACATTTTTGCCGTGATTGAAACGAGACAAGCATGCAGGTGAGGTGACGCAGCCGAACGTCCAGAAGTTTCCACCGCGCCGGTGCTTGTCTGTGATCAGTCGTCATTCTTTCTGCTGGGGATAAACCTGATCTGACCCATATGTGTGCCCGTAAAATCGCGTGCCAGGGACCATGCCTGCCCAGTCTCCTGGGAAAGCCTCCTTTCTACCACTACTGTAGGATTTCCTGTGGACCGGACCGGCCGGCCGGCAGCGGCACCTCCATTGATATCCCAGGTCTCTCTCTATCGCCGGCGAGAGCGAGATGCTTCTTCTCCTGTCCACGCAGTGGGAGCAAGGATCTTTTCCGATTCCGCCTCGCCATGCGACAGGACAGGACAAGGCCACGACTCACGAGGCTCCGCGCAGACACGGCACCCGTGGTGGCTGTGGCGGACGCGCCGCCCGTCTCCGCCTCACACTGGCCGGCAGCTCTGGCACCAAACGCGCGCCCGGCGCCGAGACAGCCCGTCGTCCGTGCGGTGCGGCGCGCGGTCGCGGGCGGACGCAGACGCACCCGCGCCACCCGGCCGGCAGGCCCTCGCCGTCTCACACTGGCTCGGCAGCCTGGTACCAAACACGCGCGCGGCCAGGAGCCCAAGCCGAGGCGAGCCTCGAGCGAGGAGCCCCGAAGCCAAGCACGTGTCCCGCGCGGTCCGCGGGTATCATCGGCCGTGGACCCCGCGCCTTTTGGATATACTTGTGGCTATGGCTATACCACCACGACCGGATCTCGCCGTGCGTGGCACCCATAGTGTCTGATCGAATCTTTCGTCTCATAGCCAGCGATCGCGGGGCCTGCTGCCGCTGCGGAATCGGTAGTAAATTTGGGCATTCGTGGCGGTGGTTAGTCGCGGTCGCCACGTCGGCGCGGCGGTCGGTGTCGCGGAGCTGGAACGGCGGGACCCCGACCCGGCCTTTCCCCTGTGCCCGTCCACATGATGTCACGGGCAGGCAGTGACGGTACTGCTACTCCGCTCGATCGCTGCATTATTGGATAAATACTTGATCGGGTTGTTCACTTGGCCGCTCGCTGCCTGATGCTGATGCAGATTTTCCCTAGGAGTACTGGTCAGGCAGAGGCAGGAGAGGAGGCTGCAGGTAGGTGGCTTCCGGGGGCGGTGCGGCCCGGGGGAGGGAGACCGCCGCGCCGATGATTGAATTGAACCCGCCCGCCCGCGATGGTTAGCTTACTAGACAACTTGTGGTTACGTTACGTACGAGCGACAATCAGGCAAGCAGCCAGCCGTCATGTACGAGTATTAGGTGAGGTGCAGTAGGCCCGCCGCCCGCCTGGTCCCACCCGGCCGTTTGGTGGTGCCCACCGCTACATGCCAGTAGACGACGACTGACTGTCCATCACGCACGGGCCCGCACTCCAAATGTTCCTGCCGATGATCGGAGGGAGTACTGCCATACTTTGCGTGGACAACCACCCACCCCATCCGCCCCGGTCGTGGTCCGGGCACCGCGCCCATGGCCCGCCCCGCACGGCGACGTGCGCGGCGCCCGGCCTGTCCGCCGGCGCAGTTCGATCTCGTTTAATTTCGCTGCGCTGTGTCCCGTGGGCTGTCTCGTCTGGGGCGAAGGCCGTGCCCCGTGCCCCTCGCGGCGACGCGGTGGCGACTGGCGACCATTCCGTTCGGGCGGACGACCAGCCGAGGCAGGCCAGGGGGGGGAGGAGCTGTGTCATGTGTGTTGTGGCCGCGACAGCCGACGCCAACCGCAGCGCTGGGAAAGGTCGCGGCCATCAGCTTCGAGTGACGGGTCTGACGACGGATGAGAAGGCAAGCGACGGCTGCGGGGCACGTGCGCAGTTAGTTAGCTACACCTAACCAGGGGTGCGGTGCGCGCGGCAGATAAAATTTCTGGCGAAAATCACATTTTGTTTGTGGATTTTATACGTAAAAACAACATACAGGCACAATATCACTATAAAGGGGTCCTGTTCCTCCGAACGAAATTTTATATACTACCAACAAATCAACAAGACTTTGGATGGCACAATCCGGGCAAATGGGCAATTAGTATATACTAGCTAGGAATCAACAGGAATCTCATAGACGTGAACGCCAGGATATAATTTGGAATCACGTGGAACGCACCTCGCCCTGTCTAATTGATTTGGTGCAGATATATGATCTGTGGAGGTTTCAAAAATGACGATGTGTTAACGGCTAAGACGTGAAGCTAGAAATTTCACTACGATTGAAACATATCAATAGTGACGGCCAACAAAAAAAAAACATAACTCTGTATATTAGGAATGTTAACCCATGGATGCACCGTTGATACAGACCCGCGATCAATAATGCTGGTTAGCGATGAGCCATCGTAACTATGGCATGTCGCTCTTCTGTGTAACCAATGGGCAAGTGACATTCATTTGATTATGATTGAAACCTTGCACACATATACATACACCAAACATGATACCTGATCTAGAAACGGTCAAATAGAATACACTAAGTTTTCAATCATAGAACGATACACCTTTTCATCTTCTGATTCACCATTTTCATCCAAAATCCAAATGTCCATTTGTGCCCAATAAGGGTGTCCTTATTGGATTTGCATTATCTTTCCACTCCAAACTTCATGCGCATACTCTATTTAAGCCCATATATAATGCTCCTACCTCTTAGTTTTTTTTTCCACTACCATATACTCCTTTCATTCTAAATTATAAGTTGTTATCCATACAATGTTATGTCTAGATTTATGGTAAAAGTTGTGAAGGAACTGACAAATGTCTATATGCTCTAATAAATTTGGAATGGAAGGAGTAGTATTTATTTATGGGTTGGTTACAAATCTTCAAAGCTGAACAACATCCTTTACGTACTGATAGAGTGCATAGATATTAGAACTTTGGTTTAAAGTGGGCAACAGAATAATCCTTAATTTTGCCCGCTATTGGCAACGTGCATAACTTCAAACACGAACAAGCCTTGGAGGGAGCTATCACGGCCATGCAATGCAATCATAGGGACTATGACTCTGAAAAACGTACGTGTGAATTGCCTGTTCGCGCTTACAGAGAAAAACTATTGTCCAGAAAAAAACGAAAATGGCACAGAACGAATATAATTTGACAAAAACCTGACCAGAAAAGATCAAATGCACTTCTCAAATAATTGCAGACCCGTCCACCACACGGATTTGCTAGATTTTTCAATCCCGTGGAGATCGGCGGGGTCCCAGTGCGTTATTATTTTACAAGTGAAAATACTTATGCAGGATCTTGAGTTCTTGACTTGTGGTGCCAGTATAGGTCTCTTCAATATGTGATAAAAAAAAAGTAGGTCTCTTCAATATATCCAGTTAGCATGGGGCCCTCAAATCATGGAGATAGAATCTTCAACCGCAAACAAAAAGGAAAAAATAATAACGGATCCACGTACATGTGCAGTCGCCGTACACAACTCCATCAGCTTGACACCAAAGATAATGGAAGCTTCGCCAATTAGCAATAAGCAATGATCAAGCATAGGCAGCTCTAAGAAACACGTCACCGATCGATTCGCCAACTGCTTGTTCTATCGCTTGCTTGGTGTTCACTGCTATATATGTGCTCATCATCAGTGCCCAATAGTACTGTAGTGGCCCCATCTCATGGTTTGTAGGATCAACTGCAATTCATGCATGGCAGAATATATATGCATGGAGTGATTCATGGCACTCGTATATATTCTCTTCCCTGCCCCTAAAACGGAATAGACATATAAGCAGATTTTAGCTGCGTTGGGAGGCTTCGATCGGTCCACTCATCTTTTTGCCCTTCGTCTCAACGATGGGTCGTCACTGATAACTGATTGATCATTGATGTCCACATTGAGATATCAAACGCGCACCAAGCACAAGCCAACAAATAAATGGTGGTAAAAAAGCATGAGGCGCATGAGGCGTTTGTGTCCATTTCTTTGAGTTTTCGTACAGCCGAACGCAACCGATGCAACCAACAAGTCCCGATCGAGCAATTAACTGGCTTCCATGGCGCGCCCACTAAATAATACTAGTATAGTGCCCGTGCTAACGCTACGGTAACATCTAGAAAGAAAAAATAAATCATAAAACTAAAAAATAAATTAACAAATAAAAGAAACACAATCCTACAAGGTCAGGCATTAGGTTCAATCACAAACTTAGATCTTCTTCTATATGTCTTGTCTATGAAAGATGACATCAAGAGATAGCATACTTTGTGCCATTCTTCTTCTATACCAAGATAAGAGAGGCCTCGAGATCAAAAAAAAAAAAAAAAGATAAGAGAGGCCTCAATAAGTAGTTCCTTGGTAACAAGGAATGCCTTGGTAATTGGCAAGGTTAGCAAGGTGTGTGCGAAGTACCTTTCTGCTGATCTTCTCTGCAGCAACCATGAGATGACTGATATACCAACTCAAATCATCAGGGGCAATAGTTCTTCCGATTCCTATCAGTGCTAAAACTAAAAGGGGCTATTATTTAGCGTCATCTAAGAGAAAAGGTAGTACACCAGTGCAAGTACAATAAAATGTATATCCCATTTTATTATAAAATCAGATGTGCCAATAGGAAGAACCTCCCCATCTTTTTCCACCATGCAGTAAGCTGCTTGCCACATGAGGATGCATCTGAAATATAGCAGCAAAAATCCTTAAGTTCTAGATAACTATTTATATAAATCACATAAACCCGGTAGGCAGAATGAACATAATAAGCCTCCTTGGTTATTAACCCACAATTGAAAAGTAGATATGGGTTCCATCAAAAAACAAACACCATTTTTAGGCAAATGCTAAATCAAGAAACAAACAGCCAAAACATACATTAGTGATTGCTGCTTACCTTCCTGGGCGTGAAGATTCATGGCCCCTTCCAGCTGCAATAGCTCGAAATCAACAGAACCACATCATCAACTATTTTACAGATATGATGAGCTCTTTGACTTCTTTGGATCTAATTCTATCTTTTTCTTCTACAATTTCCATTATGAGCTCAAAATTTCCCACGCTCCTCAGCGAGTGAGTGAATATGCAACACAGATTTGTGGCTAGCAGCAAAAATAATGTAACCAATTCAAGAACATGTCTAAAAAATTCATAAACATTAAACAAACGTGTCTAATTAAAATGATGGATTGAAATATGCAAGTGCCCTCAGTCACATGGTAAACATGCAACTGTACTTGAGTGTCCACATATCACAAAATAAGCACAAGAAATAGAAATTTTCTCTACATGTTTAGCAAAATGAAAGGAGCAAACACAGACCATGAAGGGATCAAACCTGATGTGATGAAGCTGGCATAATTTGAACGACTGTTACGAAATTGAACAATTGAGTCCGAGAATTCCATGTTATATCAGTGAATCCAATTGTACTCAGATATTTCTCGCGGATACAATATCATGAGTAGCTATTTCTTCTAGGCTGCATCCCATATACGAAAATATTATCCTCGACTGCATCCCATATTGCTTTGCAATTTTCCATCTACATACATTTGTACAGATGCATGTTAAATGAACAATACATCAGTAACATGGTTATTGGGTTCAGTAATTGCTAAATCAATTGATAGAAAGTCAGACAATTAATTTAACAAAAAAGGCTCATATTAAACATAAGAAAAAAAACATCTGTGATACTACTTGCAAATTGATAAAAGTAATCACATATTGTAATCAACTAATAAAACAAGCCAGTGGATGAGCTCTGCAACAGATCAGTGATCAGAAACTGCCATAGTGGTACGTATTACCAAACTGAAGCCTGACAAAGTGCAAATTCATTTTCTGTACACTGCAAACATCCATGGACATGGTAAATTGCACATATGTGGGCAGGGATTAGAGTACAGAAAGAACAAACCTTCAAGCAACAGGTAGGAGGGCAGTTGTGTCCGTGTACGTCCTTGAATTGGTGATTTGGTTCTTCGCAAGATCTGCGACAAGCAACAATTAACATTCGAGAGATTAGGAGCCGATCGCAACAAATCGAGGGGGAAAGAAGAGGGGAGAGCAGGACGCCGACCTCGACTCACCGGAGACATTTGCGATCTGCTGGCAGCGGCATTGGCTGGGATGCGGTCGACGGCGTCGTGGCCTCCGCGAACTTGTGGCGTTGGCGGTGGTGATCGGAGACGGCGACCCGACGCCGCCACCGCGGTTTTCGTGGATCGCGCCCGCCTCCGCGAACTTGCGGCGTTGGCGGCGGTGATCGGAGACGGCGACCCGACGACGCCGCCGTTTATAGCACGCCCGCGGTTTTTGTGATCTCGCTGGGGCCTGCGAACTTGCAGCGTTGGCGGCGGTGATCGGAGACAGCGACCCGATGACGCCGCCGTCTACAGCATGCCCGCGGTTTCCTTTGATCTTGCTGGACGTCGCGGCCCCCGCGAACTTGCGGCGTTGGCGGTGGTGATCGGAGACCGATGACGCCGCCGTCTACAGCACGTCCGCGGCCACGTGCGGATCAACCCAATGATGCCGTCCACCGGATTATGCCGCCGCCTCCAGCACGTCGATGGACTCATGCAGATGCATCTTGACTACGTTGGATTGGATGGATGCGTGAAACGTGTGATTTGAATTTGAATTTGGTCTTCTTTCGCACGTCAATCACGGGCAAGACAACGTCAATCACGGGTGAGCGGTCTCATGGGATGAGCGCGCCGCGGTTGGGTGAGGAAGGACCATACACTTGATCTGGTCCGTCCGTGTGTGCGTGAGCAAGGAGAAAGAATGTCTAGAATCAATCTGGTCAGTTGATTTTGATGGTGTTGAATTGCTGGGTATATTTTTTGGGTACACCAAGGGAGGCCTCCTCAGTGGGGGAAGTTTTTTTGGTGGACATAGAAAAAAAAACTTGGTGCATTAGTAGGTTGATACTCTAGCGACTGGTACAGTGGTACACTATTTTTTATAGGTTTAGAAAAATATTGGTGCACTACTTAGAGTCTGTTAGGATCCATTAGCTACTATTCCTTTCGTTACTAAAAGAAGTGATTTTTAGAGTTGACAAACTTTAAATTTTAACTAAATTTATAGAAAAATAAACATTAAGATTTATATTATCAAATTAGTACTATTATATTAGATTTACAGTGGTACACTATTTTTTATAGATTTAGAAAAGTTTGGTACACTACTTAGAGTCTGTTTAGATCCATTAGCTGCTACTACTTTTGTTTCTAAAAAAAAATGATTTTTAGAGTTATCTTAAATCAAACTTTAAACTTTAACTAAATTTTTTAAAAAAATATTAAGATTTATGTTTATCAAATTAGTGCTATTAGATTTACCATAAAATATATTTTTATTATACACTTATTTTATGTCATAGATGTTGTTACTTTTTTCTATAAAGTTGGTTAAACTTAAAAAAAATGACTGGCATGATTTCTATAAGTCATTTCTTTCAGGGACGAAGAGAGTAAGAATTAATTGACTAATAGTTTATATTATGCCTTGTTTGAATTTATTATTTACTAATAGTTAGCTGGCTAATAGCTCATATATAATAGGCATGCTTATATAATATTAGCTAGCTAACTATTAGTTATCTATTAGCTGGATGGTTTTTTTGATGCATACTCCCTCCGTCCCTAAATAATTGTCGCCGTGGGATGCGTGCCACAAGTTTGAGTTGATTTGTAGAAAATACGCTAAATATTTATTTCTCTAAATAATTTTGTTAAAAAACTAGATCCAAAGATCTTTTCAATGATACTAATTATGATACTAATCGATGATATTTGTTATTTATTAAAATTGCCAGTATTTCTTTCTCGGGAAGCGAAGCGACAGTTATTTAGGGACGGAGGGAGTAGCTAATAATTAAAAATTCTACGAAGATAACTATTAGTTGCTATTATCTAATTTGGTCTAACTAGTGAGACAGTTATTATTTAGAAGTCCAACTAAAATTAACTATTTTATTAGTCACGTCTATTTGAATCCAAAAAGAGATAATTATTAGCTAATAGTTACAAACTGGGTGCAGCAAAACTAACCCAGATTGAAGAAACCAAGTACATATACTCCCAAAATTACACACATCTTCAGTTATCTGTAACTAATGATAATTAACCTATAGCGTTGCTGTCTGCGTCAATATTTATGGTCTTCTCCACCAGCTAAAACGAATAGAACATTAATTAATTACCAAAACAACTGACACGGCATATGTCCTGGAGGTCCTTGAACTGTACATGATGTAATGCTAATCCTCGCTTACTCCATCCGTCCACCTATAAGAAGATATTACAAGATTCAAAATTTGTCATGAATCACTATTTGACACTGTTCATTAGTGAGATACCTAGATGTCCTTTTTTTGCTTCGTCACTAATTAATTTTTGTCTTAAAATTTCTCTAGTCTCTCTCTCTCTCTCTCTCTCTCTCTCTCTCTCTCTTTTTAATTGGATGGAGGGTTGTGAAAGTGCGGACCGGGACTGTACGTATTGTTTTTCCGCTAGTACCTGTGTGGCAAGGTTCACCGCATCCACAGGTAAGCAGACCGGTGCACGGCTACGCAGTGTCACCAACGGCCAGGACGGTGCCGGCCGGGCGCCCGGGGCCCTTGCTTGCATTGGTCCGTCCGACGTGTCCGGCTTTCCACGTAGGCGTAGTACTACGCACCTTTCTTTGCCTCCCGGAGCAGCTAGCAAAAGCTCCCCCCGACGTGCAGTGCCAGCGGGGCTCATATCCGTCCAACAACTAATAATAATAATAATAATGAAATGGATTAGGACTCGTAATTTATCCTTTAGGAGCCGACGCTCGTGGCCGCTGACGACGATGCGTACGGCCGGGCCGGGCCGGGCGGAATGATGAATGGGTCCAGCCAGGAAGCGAGTTGGCAACTCCCAATCCCAACCCCCTCCTCTCCAGATTCCGGAAAAACAATGAGGACCGATGATGACCCCACCGTCCCCCGCTACTTACACTTGTACAGTATTTTTGTATTGTATAGTAACACAACGCAAGCAAGCAGGCGGCTTGGACGCCCAAGTCGGCTTTGTTTATCCGTTCACTGTACACACGCGCTCCATGCACGCAATCTCTTGATCCCTTTTTTATTAAAACCTCTTGTCTGTCCAGTCCAGTCCAAGGCTAGGGTGATTCGTGGCCACGTCGTTTCGTTTCGTTTCGTCCCACCACACCACACCGCACGATCGTTTTCCAAACTGCCCCCATAATCCGCTTTAACAGCCAGCCAGGCAGGGGTGTTTACGGCAATCTGCAGGGCCGACCGAAGACCCGCTCCCGTCGCGCCCGACGGGAAATGTTCCCCGCGCCCACGTCCGCGCCACGCCAGAACGGGTCTGGACGGTTTTCTCCTGCCGCCCGGTGACGTAAAGCCCCGTTCCTCCGGTTCAGTACGTATACAAGGGGAAACAGAACTGCTAAGGTCACCCGCGCTTTCAGCTACACAAGAGAAACATGTTTGCTAGTGCAGATTTGGTCAAACCTATAGAAGGTTCAGCCACTGCACGCAGTTTGTAGCAAAAGCCAACACAACCTACGTTGCAAAAGTAAATTTCTCAAATTGTTAAGTAGATAACGATATGAACCACAATTAACTACAAATGGTGTATTTTTTTTATCTTGTGTTGCATAGACCGATATCGTCGTATATTTATAATGAAGTATATGCAGTATAAACATACCAAAACCAACATGTATGTTATGTATCTTGCTTGTGCAACAATCAAGCATGTAAATTGTCAACTTAGAAAACATGGTAGATTCTTTTTTCAGGAGATAACAAAGTTAGAACAAGAGTCTAGGCTTACTCATCGTTACTCATTTGTAGAGAAGAAGATGAATAAGTTTTGAGCCCAGTAAATCCTTACTAATCACATATTCTAGTGGCTACTACCACCAAAATGAAAAAAAGGTGTTTGTGATGGTTATGTGGCAAACTGATTGGGATGCACCATTAACTTGTGTGGTGAAGCTGTTCTTCTAGAGTCAGTGATCGTGTTATTTGTTATTCCCTCCATTTATTTATCTAAGCAAAAAAATTTTATTCAAAAATCTTCTTCATATTAACTTGGGACTTGCTTGTATTTGTTGTCTCTTTGCTACTCATTGGTTGTTCTTTGCCTGCATTTATTATCCTTTTCCTGCTCATTGGCTCAGCCCGTGATGATTAAATGCAAACTTAATGTTTTTACTCTACTCCTTGGTCATTGCGCCAAAGGCTTAAATGAAGAAGATAAATGAATGGAGAAAGTAGTTTGTTAGACAAGAATCGATTCCATTCTGAGTGTCCATAGGCAGGCAACATGATAATCGAAATTCAATAATTTCACTCAAATGGTTGAAATACTATTCACACAAATTGAACCAAATCCAACTCCTTTTGGAACCAAACAAAAATTCAACTACAACATCGCCCAAACTTAAAACAAGTTAACAATGTTTGAATACCACATGCTTTTTTTTCTTTGACGAGCTGATTGGTTGTATTGTCTACATTCTGTTGGATGTTTTAATAAAAATGTTTAACATTGTATCAGTATTATTGGCCTCGACAAATGTAAAAAGAACAAAGAAATTAATTTTAAATGTATAGTGCATATTTATGCTATAGAGTTTGTAGCCATTTGGCCAAGGATTCTAGCTATTTCTTTGACCGCCTAGCAAAGGTCCGGTTCAGATACATCCAACAAACTATTAGTTGTGTTAGCTAGGAAAATCCAGCTAGTAGCTAATTTTTGGGTTATTGGTAGTTAAAACATTACCTGACTTATTAGTTGAGGATCCAAACATGACCTCGATTAATTCTAGTAACTACCCTCTCCATTCTAAATTACTCCTCCGTTCGAAATTATAAGTCACTTTAATTTTTGTGTCCATGTATTTACTATACATCTAGATATAACACATGTCTACATACATAGCAAATTGTATGTACCAAAAAAAAAAAGCCCTATAATTTGGAATGGATTGGGTATAAGATATTTTGGGTTTTTTAATATAGTTTTTACCAAAATATTAGACATTGTGTATAGCACATACCAAAAAAATCTAAACACATACAAAAAAAAAAAAAAACTATGTATATAGACGAGTAAGCCAAAATGTTTTATAGTTGTTAGATCCAAACAAGACCAAAATCATGGTTTGATTATATCCTATTGAAGTTTCATTGAAACTGATTCATTTTTTCAGCCACGGAGATAGCTAGCACAGTAAAAAAGAACTACAGAAGGCATTGACCTGAATACTATATTTGTTCATTCTGAGGAGGTACGAAGCTTGGTGGACATAGCAGCAGCAAAGCCCGCGTGGATTTGTCCCATTGTTTTGTTTAATAAATAATAATAATAATCATCGTCGACAGAGGCTTTTGCGTGTGCGTTTACCAGTTGCCCATCCGGTAACATCTCACGGAACCTCAGGCTGAGGCGACGGAGAGCATCAGAGCAAGCAAGCGAAAGGCTGCCTCTGCCCTCTGCCTGCAACACAAGAGACAACAAGGCTAGAAGAAGAGTAGACACACGGCTGAGGCTAGAAGAAGAGCAGGAGGAGCTATAAGTACCCCCACTCACCCTCTCCTCCCCACCTCGCGCACCTGCTGCCTGCCTCATCCGTCCGCCGGCCGTGCCGTTCCTCACCTGGCCGGTTCCATTACATCCCAGAGTCTCGGCAGCTCCAGCCGTCCAGCGAGCGAGAGATAGAGAGAGAGAGAGATTGGCCGGCGGCCACACGAATTCTCTCGGCGCGCGTGCGTTTGTGAATGGTGAACGGCGAGCAGGCGTCGGCGGAGTGCACGCGGGCGTCGCTGCTGGGGAGGTATGAGATCGGGCGCACCCTCGGGGAGGGCAACTTCGGCAAGGTCAAGTACGCGCGCCACACCGGCACCGGCGGCCACTTCGCCATCAAGATCCTCGACCGCAGCAAGATCCTCTCCCAACACATCGACGACCAGGTACACACACATACATACGTTTTGCTGCTGCCCAGCCAGCCGTTTCAAATTCCAATTCCAGGCCGGTCGTCAGCCGGCCGATAATCATCCTCCACACCTGCCAGTGCCTGACCTGACAGCTTCATTCATTCCTGGCGTTGGCAGATTAGGAGGGAGATCGGCACGCTCAAGCTGCTCAAGCACCCAAATGTCGTCCGGTTGCACGAGGTGCGTGGCGTGTGCGTGCGTGTGTGTTGTGCGTCTGCGTGTCAAACCAAACCTCAACCTCCCCCTTCTTCTTAAGTTCTTTGATTATTCATTCCTTGGTTCATTTCTTGCTGGATTGGATTGGATTGGATGCTTCTCTTCTCCTCCTTCCGGTTCCAGCTGGACCAATTCGCTTTGTCTGCACTCGCAATCGCAAGAACCCGATCCCCTGTGGACTGCCATGCCGCTAGAAATAACCTCACGATCGACGAACTTGCAGTGCTCCGTAAGAGATTAGACGACTCCCAAGCTGCACTAACTTGCAAGTAACGGAACATTTGGCTTGTACTTGGAACCAAGATAAGGATTAGCTAGCGGTTTCTTGCTTGCGCGGCCGGGATGAGATTCTCTCATCATCCTAGGCAAAACAAAACAAAACAAAGAAATTTTCCTCTGCTAGCTCTCTCGTCGCTTAGCTTGCTTCTCAACGCTGTCCACGCGGAAATAAAACACCGGCGGGAGTTTTGACTGACGGCCACGGCCCGGTCCTTCGATCAACGCCGCCGCACGGCACCTCGCCGTCGCCGGAGTTTTAATCCGGCCGCTGTCTGTTTTGGTTCCACCACATAAGCCCCCTGTCCGGTGGGCCATATGGCGCTTTCGCCTCGCCACACACCACATGCGCCTGCTTTGCTAGTGGTAGTACGACCATAGAGGCCTGTCCAGGCCTTCTTCAGTTGGAGCCAAGTTGCAAGTTTTTTCACTCTCTCTATTACATCAATTTTTATCCGCATGCATGGAGCATTAAATGTTAGTAAAAAAATAACTAATTATATGATTTAGTTGTAAATCATGTGACGAATCTTTTAAACCTAGTTAGTCCATGATTGAACAATATTTACCAAATACAAATAAAAATGCTACAGGAGTTCGGGTTGAAGAAAGTCTCAATCTAAACGAGGTCCTAGTCTAGTTCACGGGCTCTTGGCCTCTGGCTTGGGGTTCCAATTTCCAAAGCAAAAAGAGAATACTCACGGGCTCCTCGGATGAACCTCAGAAAAAATTGGAAGAAAACGATACGATCTGTCTAGTTTTTTTTTTTTTTTTTGTGAACTTGTTTGCAGTAATAGTAACCAGGAAAAAAAAGTTTCGCCTTTTTTTTTTCTGTGGTGAAAAACCACATGCATTTGAAGCGAGACATTTCAGGCCTCAGTCGCAGTTGTTCCGAATCCGAAGTGATCCACATCGAAAGCGTCAGGCACGTCTCGTGCCTGCTGATGCCCCGAGCCGGCCGCACGGGTTCCGTCCCGCTACCAACAGCCACAGTCGTGGGAAGGGCCGGGCCCACCAGGCGGATGCCTCTTGGCTTACCCGTCGAGCCATGTGGCCGAGCCCCCTGGTGGGCCCGCCACGTCGGCCTCACACGGTCCCGGTACATCTGGCCAGGCAGGGACTGTATGCATTTGCCTCGTGAAATGGGTGCACCAGGTCACCCGCACCGCGTGGGCCTGCCCGCAAACTTGTCACGCGGGCCCCGCACACGTGTTCCCTCCATCCCCGGCCCGCGGCCACCAACTCTGTGTGCCTTCCTGTGATCTCGGTCTCTCGGCTCCGGAGCGGTCATTGGCTTGCTGCAGCAACGAATCACCGTTCCGGATCAGAGACGAGAGACCCCCGCTAACAGTTTGGGGATTTATGATTTGGAGGAGCAGGCTCAACAGCTCCCTCACATAACGAGGCCTCTTTTTTTTTTTTTTTTTTCCTACAAACAACTGGCATCGAGTACGCCTAGTACTAGCAAAGAAACCTTGAGCATTCAGGGTAATAATTGTGATGAGGACCAAACTGAACCGGGGAAACAAAAGATGCGGAGAATGAAGCTAAAAATCTGTCTGCCTGCAGCAATCGCTTGTATCCCGTCCTGCAAACCCATTGCTCTGCCCCTATTTCATTCAGGCCTTAGTTGCTGAAAATATCCAACGCGCTGGATGAATAACAACGAATACGGACCATGTTTAATTTGGAACTATAAGCAGAAAAAAAGGGTGGGTGACTGATATTGAGATCGATCTTTCTCTGCAGGTTGCTGCTAGCAAAACAAAGATTTACATGGTCCTTGAGTTTGTTAACGGAGGCGAGCTCTTCGACAAGATTGTAAGCCACCAAAACCACATCGTCAGTACTCTTTGTTTGCAAGTAAAACTAGCCCCTTATCTTTTAACACTCTTTTTTCTGCTTCCATTGTAACAATCAAAGGCTATAAAGGGGAAACTGTCTGAACATGAGGGCAGGAGGCTTTTCCAGCAGCTAATTGATGGTGTCAGCTACTGCCATGATAAAGGTGTCTACCACAGAGACCTTAAGGTATTCACATAATTAGTATTAATCTGTAGTTATATCTCGATCTGGATTCTAGGACTGTTTATCAGTTGCATCTCTTGCATTTATATACTCGTCAGCGTGGAACTCAAGTAGGGCTTTGATTCTTCTGTGACAGCAACTTTCTTCTTTACTTTACTATTACAGCCAGAGAATGTCCTTGTTGATCGGAAAGGCAACATCAAGATCTCTGATTTCGGCCTTAGTGCTCTACCTCAACATCTCGGGGTACGACGACATGATTTGATCAACTTTATTCTGTGTATATATATTCCTCTGTATGCATAATTTACTAAACAACATGCACTTGACAACTTTCAGAATGATGGACTTCTGCACACAACATGTGGCAGCCCCAATTACATAGCTCCTGAGGTAAAAACCGAGAACAGAGAGTAGTATGAAAAATAAGCAAGTTCACTCATTTCTCCTGTAGGTGCTAATTCTGCAATAAATCCATGCAGGTTTTGCAAAATAGAGGTTACGATGGCTCCTTGTCAGATATCTGGTCTTGTGGAGTAATTCTTTATGTGATGCTTGTTGGTTACCTTCCCTTCGATGACAGGAATCTTGTTGTTCTTTATCAGAAGGTTGGTATTAGTATAAAATAAGCTCTAAATTTTTGCAATCTACAAAAGCTGGAGACCATCTTGACAACACCAATTGTTCTTTTGGTATAGATTTTTAAGGGAGACTGTCAGATCCCAAAGTGGCTGTCACCTGCCACACAGGACCTTCTTAAAAGGATCCTTGAACCAAATCCGATGAAGAGGATCAACATCACAGGGATCAGAGAGCATGAGTGGTTTAAGAAGGACTATGTACCTGCTGTCCCATACGATGATGATGAAGACGTCCTTCCTGGTTCAGTTCTCTCAATAAAAGAGGTATATAAAAATTTGAGAGGACATAGGAATAGGAGAAACTAATCAATTCTTTTGGTTTCATGCATATTGATTAAAGCTGACTGTTGATTTCTTGTTCCTGAAGCAAATTGATGAACCAGCACAAGAAAAGTGTACTCGTATCAACGCTTTTCAGTTGATCGGAATGGCTTCTTCCCTTGATCTTTCTGGTTTCTTCGAGGAAGAGGTTTGTGTTTATACATTTTCTTTTCATTGATGCCCTATATTTGTACAGTTCAGCTAACAGCACAATTTTAGTATAGCCTGCCCTTTTCTCTCTATAAATCGAGTATAGCTCAGTGACCTCAGCCAACACTACCCCGATGAGCCTATCTGCATACCTGCACATTGAGAGTTGAATGTGTTGATAAAAAGCGAGACATGAAAATTCACCTCTCACTTTTATGGTTCATGGATTCATTGCAGGATGCAGCTCAAAGAAAGATTCGCTTCACTTCAATGCATCCACCCAAGGAGTTATTTGACAAGATTGAGAGTGCTGTGACTGACATGGGATTCGAAGCGCATAGGGGGCCAAACAAGGTACATAAGCATGTATTATAATCATCATAGTTTAATATAAATTGATAGGATAGCTGAACTGAACTAAAAGTCATGCTGTTTTGCAGCTCAAAGTCTTGAAGAATAGCAAATGTTCCAAGAACTCCAGGAATCCGTCATCATTTTTGGTGTGCACTGAGGTAAAATGACACAGGACACCTTCCTATTATTCAACTCAATGCAGAAAAGAATATATCTCAGTTGGTCTTACAGGCTACAGCACAATTCTGATCTTTCAGGTGTTCGAGCTTGGACCATCATTATATGTCGTCGAACTTAGGAAGTCCCATGGAGACTCTACATTGTATAGACAGGTAACAATGCAGACCGTATATTACATTCTTTTGCCAGTTATATTAGTGCAGATTTATAAGCAGTGCTGCATCTAAAAGTGCAATTCTGTTGAAATGTGCCACAGCTGTGCGAGAGGCTCTCGGATGAGCTAGGGGCCTGCAAGACAGAGCAGATGATGAGGACTGATTCACTGAGTGACGATCTTTCGAGCCTCGATGGCGAAGCATTTCCTCTATCTGGGTTCTGATCATTGCTTCCCTATGTGGTTTTGGTCACAGGGGATGAGGAACATGCTCGTTCCCGATGCAATTTTAGATTAGGATCATGAATATAGTGTACAAAGCGAGCGGTGCAAATTAGCCACCAGGTTGAATATATATAAATATATATAAGAAGTATTCAGTTGGATACTTTATAATCCTCAGATTCTAATTCTGATCCATAACTAACTATTGCTAGACCATATTCCTATCTTTCAAGACCCACTCTACAACATAGGGCCAAAAAGCCAAAAAAATAAGTGATTCGTTTTTAGCCCTTATAAAAAGAAAACAAATTCTTGAACCTCTTTCACGCTCATGTCACGTCGAGGTACTGCATTGCAGAAAAAGAACTGCAAATCTGATCTAATTTTTCGTAATTGACTAGTTAACATGATGGGAAAAAAATCATCTCCTTGGATTCTCATTCTGATCCATAACTAACTACTGCTAGTCCATATGTTCGTTTGAAAGTCACATCCAAATCAGAGGAATCGTCTTAGAGACAGTAAGCTGGGGGAGGGGGAGCAAAGTTCATACAGATATAATGCACTTCAGTTTATATAGTCATTTCAGACTGACAGTATAAACAGACATCAAACCTCAACATTGCAAGCAAAAGCACACACCAATACATCATACAGGAACCGATAGATATTGAGATCAACTCCTGGAGAATTTGGAGTTTAAAGTACTCCCTTCGTTCCAAGTTATAAACCGCTTTGATTTCTTTTGCTATATTGAATTTGCTATGTACCTAGACCATATGTT
The DNA here is from genome assembly GCA_015844335.1 of Chrysopogon serrulatus. Classification (NCBI taxonomy): domain Eukaryota; kingdom Viridiplantae; phylum Streptophyta; class Magnoliopsida; order Poales; family Poaceae; genus Chrysopogon; species Chrysopogon serrulatus. The sequence goes on along the minus strand of JADLZL010001789.1, from coordinate 179,308 downwards.
ATGTCGAGATATGTAACAAATCCGATGTACTAAAAAAGTCATAACGACTTATAATTTGCGATGGAGAGAACAGCAACTAGCAAGTAGCATTCTGCATCAAGTTTCAAAGTTCAAACACCCTGAATTCATTACATTGTTCACTGCAAATAGCATCATACAAAGTCATGCACAAAGTGCAAACCAAGCTATTAAGACTTTAAGAGACGATACATCATACATTTAACTGCAAATAGCATCCTACATTGGCATGCACAAAGTGCAAACCAAGCTGTAATGTAAGAGAAGATACATGTCACATAAACAAACAATCCAACAGGAACTGGTCTGAAATACAATTCTGGGGCACCCAAGTAGCATAAATAACCCCACCTGAAATCACTGGCCAAGAAGTTCAGGACATTCAGATAAAGTACAGAACAAAATACCTCACAAGTCACAACAGCATCACTTCATCAGTTTGGCACCTGGCAGCATCAAGAGCTCGATCATAAACATCCTTACATCTCCTCCTCGTCGTCGTTGAAGAGTTGCAGCTTCTTGGTACTGGAGCTTGCCTTGGCGCTTGGGAACAGCTGCAGCGTCGGCGGCGTCGGCGGGATGGCCCTGGCGGCTTCCGCGGCAGCCATCGCCACTTCCTTCACGTCGGAGGAGTTAAGCGCCCGACGTCGATGTCGCTTGGGCTTAGGCTGGACAGCCTCTGCTTCATTTTCAGTCGCATTTTCATTGAGGTCGAAAAGCGGCTTTGCTTGTGACGACGGATTTGCTTGTGACGACGGAGGCGTGTGCTTGGCCAAGGCGGGAGCCATCGGCACAGCATTGGACGCCGTGCCGATGGTTAGCGTGCTCAGCGGCGGCAGTTGCAGCGCGTTGCGGCGCACCAGCAGTACCTCCCCCACGTCCGCTTCATCTTCGCCGCCGCCTTGTTCAGGCGCTGCTTGGTCTTTCTCGGGGGATGGCGGCAGGATCCAGGAAGGATCTTCCTGCGCACCGAGTTCCAGGGCCACGCGAAGAGCCTCCTGCGCCCTCGTCCGAGCGTCCCGCGCCTCCTGCAGCAGCCGATCCGCGGCTTCGCGCGCCGCGGCCGCGTGCCGCTTCAGCTGCGCCAGCGCTATCCGCCCGGCCAGGAGGAGGACCCTCGCGTCGCACTGATCGAGTGGCTGCCTGCAGCGCGGCGCGTAGCTGAAGGGCCTGCTGTTCTTGGCCGCGGTGCAGGGAGGGCAGACGAAGACGCCGTCGGCGGGGTAGAGGCAGGGGAGGTGCGCAACGGCTTCGCGGCAAACCTGGCAGGTCACGGTTGGGGCTGGAGGGGCCATGAGCTCGTCGCCATTGTCGTAGTGGCACGACGGCGAGCTGACGAGGAAGAAGCAGCGGCAGCAGTACAAGGAGCGGTGGGAGAGGATGATACAGGAGCAGCACAAGCGGCAGGGCACGCCGCTGCGTATCACGTGGTGCAGAGGCCAGGCATCCGGATCGGAAGCGCAGCCGTCGCCGTCGCAGCCGTGGAACTCCCCGAATGGAATTTGAGACAACCTGGGCGGGGGATTTATCGGTGGCGCTGGGCCGAAAGAAGAGGGCGGTATTAGTCGATTAGGGTTTCCGGAGAGAGGGTTTGACCTCAATATTTCACAAATCGGAAAAAATCTCAACTCAAGCTAATGCAAAATTTCCATAGATAGAGAATACCTGTAAGAATATTTTTCCCCTTGTCTTGAGCCATTAGAAATTTCTAAATAGCGGCTACAACTCGTCGGCGATGCAGATCTACTGACACGGCGGTGGCGGCGGCGCGACTGTTGTGAGGTACATTGAGATCAGAAATCTACTATAGTTTCCATCTCAAGTCCTAAGCATATAGAGGATTTCTTTATGTCGACATACCAAGACTGAGGTGTGTCATCGATGAATGTAAAAAGCTCAACAGCTAGGTGGGGAAAGTGGAATGTTTATAGTAGGGCGCTAGCCTTGGTAGTCTTGTAGCCTCTGGAAGGCGGCGGCGTGGGGGGGGAGTGGGGCGTGGGTAGGTGAAAAAGGATAGCGGCAGCTAGGGTTTAGAGGAAAAAAGGTTGGTAGAAATAATAATAATGATATTATTATTATTATTATTATTATTATTATTATTATTTTTTTTCATCATCAAACAGTACTATGGTTTTATTCCTTGAATCATATATTAGTAAATCCAAAGATCACTAACTATGTATGCTATTCTTCACTATGATCCATATTTTGTTTCTACACTGCTATAACAATGATTTTAAAAAAGTCATAAATGGCTAGAGGGGATGACTAGCCTATAAAAATTTTCTTCAATAACACTAAACAACTAGTTAGTAAGTTAGGAGGTGATTAAGCAAGTTTTGCACTAGCCTACTCAGGGTTGAAAGTCGTCTCCCACAATTCTAATGTCCTAGCAACTAAATCACACAAACAAGATCTAGGTACACTAGCAACCTACACAAGCTACTAACTCTACTCTAATGCAATAAGTAACGCAAGGTAGGAAACTAAGAAGGTGTAAACCGTGCCTTCGGGATGTTGAATTCCAATGAGATAATCTAATCAAGAAAGCCAGTTGATCTCAAAGGATCATACACAATAAGATCAAGACATCGATTTAATCAGAGGTTCACGTGCTTGACAACATGCTACGTCCTCATAACAAGACACTCTCTTGGGATTCGATGACTCATAGGCACCACACTTAGCCTCCACCGGGCACCGCAAGAATCACCATAAGAAGAGGCTATACAAGTCATGAGCAATCTACTAGAGTACCTTTTTGCGACTCCTGCAGGGACTAAGGTCAAGTACCCCTCACAAATTCACTGATGTAGCCAAGAACATTGACCAACACTTGCCAACATACCCTCTTGTTGCTCCAAATAGTCTAGGTGATGGCAATTACCAAGAGAATAGGATCACATCACAATAAAATGATCACTGATGCCACTAGATGCTCAATTACTATGCATATACATCTCACCCAATCATTCTTTGGTTCAAACAAAGTGTACGAGATGATACGAAGGTGGTTTGCTCAATTCTAGAAGATGTCAAGAAGTACAAAGTGCTAAGAGAGCCAAACAACTTAAATAGGTGCCACTGAAGTACCTAGACGTTGCCCCAAAAATAAAAAACTACACAAACTGATCAGACTTGCAACACGTGTTCGGTGCACCTAAGCCACCCACATAGCCTCGTCGTTCAACCTCGGGCCGCCGATCACTAACGACTAGCAGTGATGCCATTCTGGATTAGTTGGCACCGAACACGTCCGAGTCCGATCGCTCCATCTCTCATACACCCCTTCAACTTTGCCCGTCCGCACCGGATGCATCTACTAACCGACCGGATACGCCACCGCTGGGCGCCTGGTCGAGTTTAGAGAGCTCCGCGAGCACGATTTTCATGATCGAACACGTCTGATCAATGTTGATTGGACGCACCTAGTGTCCAGTCCTCGCCTCTTCATCGAGCCGTGCACCTGCACGCCACAACCAGACGTACCACCTAGTGGCACCGGACCATCCGGCCAAGCCGAGTTCAGTCAGCCAAAAAATGATCGGACGCATCGGGCCACCTTGTGGACCATGTTGGGTCATCTCTTAGTGACTCCAAATGTGTTAGAATTTTTCAAAGCAATTTGCATGGGTTAGAAGTTAGCATACTAGGTCCTAATGCAAATGCATGTGAGATTCACCTAGTGGCACTTAAACAACCGTATTCTGTGAGATCACCCCTCTTAATAGTACGATTATCTATCCAAAACCCACTCACACTCTATAATGTCTTGAGTCACAAAAACAAAATGGCCCTATGTTATACCTTTGCCTTGAGCCCATTTTGCAACCTCCCCCTCTCTTATTCTCACTAGCGGAGCACTTGATCACCATGGTCATTACCATCTCCTTGATCTCCTAGATCCACCTTCTCGGGTTGGACCATCCCCCATTGTACATGACAAAAGACTACTATAGCAAGCCAATCATAGTCAGTTCGTAACCCCCATTGCAGCTAGTTTTTGGCCTTGGCAGTAAACCATTGATGGTGATGTCCAAGTCATCACCGTCAGTTAACAACCGACTACAACAAATCCTAAACACCGGTACATTAGTCAATGATCCATCTATGTACTAGTCATGATCATGTCGCCTTGCACCACAACCCGATTGTGTTTAATTAGGGTTCACTATTGGTTTAAAGTCCAATTTGTCCATGTCTAGGTCAACATCACAATCGCTTGGGCGTATGAACCGTCTGCTTATAGGTGGTCTGTAACACCTCAGGTGTTAATCATGAGTTAGGCAGTGATTTTGGACATAATTAAGCCATAACAAATAATGAGGAAGAATTGAAGTAAAAGTCTTCCAAAAAGAGGACCCGACTTAAACTTTTCGGGAGAAAAGACAAAGCTTGTGTGTTTTATGTTAAATATATCCCTCTCATATGCACCACCTCAATATCAAGTTATCATGACCATTGGAAAAGTTTCATGGAGTTTAGAATTCAATAGTCACATGAAATGCGGAGTTACATCCTTGCTTGAATTGCTTTATTAAGTGAATGACAGCATGGGATGTCAAACAAGTCTTGCAACCTTGCTCAAACAACTCTATTTGATCTTAGGAACAAAAGTCCTGAAGGGTTCATGTTGAGCAAATGTCAAGAAAATGTCCAAATCGGCCTAAAACCCTAGTTTAAGCTTTATCATGATGTCACTTTGCTCAAAATGGAACTTAGTTTTCTGTTCAGGGTTGGACCCTTAATAAGAGTTGAAGTTTAAGTTGTGTACAACAAACTTTCTTTAAACACTAGGCCATGATTCAGCTTCTAAGTAGGGCAAACAAGAGCTCCAATTTGGCATCAGCAGCTGTTTTCAGGACTTGGAAAAAATTGTAAGTCTGAATTTCAGCGTCCATGACGTTGGCATGTCATGTTCTCGAGATTTCATTAAGCAATATGAGTTGAGCCAGAAATAAAATTTGAAGCTTATACTTTGGAAAAGAACATGGCAAAAGTTGGGCCCAATTTGATCAAGTTTGGATTGTCAATTTTGAAGATATAGCGAGTCGGAGCTTAATCCCGTTTTAACTCTACACTGTCAATTTGGGGGATAATTATCCGCTAATATAGAGCTGTTATGACCAAGAGCCCTTAATGAAAGTTGGAGATGGGCTAGAGATCGACAAAAGTTGTTTAAGGGCCACGTCTTAATTCTATCTAGAAAAGGCTCAAAACTGGACCACAACATATCTTCCACGTTACCCCGAAGTCGCTCGATGAAATGCCTCAACGGCCGACGCGTGGTGACCGCGCGTCCGCCATGCCCGACGCCGCGCGTCTGCCATGCCATGCGCCCCTGCGCCCAGCTACTTCGATGGGGAGCTGTCTAAGCGCTTTCTCGACCCCTCCCGCTTGCTCCCGTCCTCCCTTGCTCTCTCCCTCGCTCCGCGACGTGCAAGGCGCGGACGCCGCAGCCATTGCCAAGCCGGGCGAGCTCCACCGCCGCTACTACGTCCCTTCTCTGTCCCAACTAACCGCGGCCTTGTCTTTCTTAGCTCGAGCTGCATATCTACCGCCATTTCTCCGGTCGTTTTTGTTACCGGAGCACCGCCACCGCGGGAACGGCCGCCGGGAAGCCGCTGCTGCTCGTGGCCGGCCTTCCCAAAGGCGCTTCCGGCCGAGCCGGAGCTCGGCACGGCTGCGCGCAGGCCCCCTGAAGCCACGCTATCGCCTGCCACCACCGGAGAGCCGCCCCACCGCCGGAATCTCCGTCTCCCGATGCCTCCTCTGTTTTCGCTCGCGTGAAGGACTTCGCGCAACAATTTGAAGAAGCTCAGGGGGTTATCTGCAAACCTATAGACTCAGATGAATAGTTCAGTACAGTACAGTTTTGCTTTTTCTTTTTTCTTTTATGCTAATTTCAGCTGAAACTTTAGAAATTCATATAAAATCGTAGAAAAATCCAAAAATAGCAAATAAGGATTTTTTAGAATCCTTGCGAATAGATATATGCATTGGTCTCATAATATAACATGTTTTAGTTTAAAGTTTTTACGACATAATTAGATCTTTGCTAATCAGGGTTTAAGATTAGGAAAATCATAACTGCTGCTATAGTGCTCAAAGTGATGTGAAAATTTTATGGAAGGATAATTATGTGATTCTTGTGCTATTGTTAAAATTTCATGAATTATGGAGCATATATGACTGAGTTATTTAGATATCTTGTTTAAAGCCTAGTGAGTAGATTTAATTAATTTATAATTAAAATAAAAAATGCTAAAATATAAATTGTTGTTCTTTACCCTGGTATGATGTTGTAATAACCCAAGGACACTTAATATGGTAGTCATATGTTGTAGAAAATGTTGAGTTATGCATTTAATTTGCTTTCACATGCATGTCGGTAATTAAAATTTGTCTTTTTCATAGTAATTAATTTATAAGACTTGAGCATGTGACACTTCTACAATAGTCATGATTTAATATTACCTTTCACCTGTAAAAATAACAAGTCTAAATTAGTTGTTTGGAATACCACCTAAAAATATTATATATAGCCTTATATATAAGTTGCTAACATGCTTAAGTAGTTAATGGACATATAAATGATTCTTGTGATACCCCTAGTGTCTCTTAGTTAGGCAATATGATGCTGAGATCTATGTTGTTTGGCTATGTCATGAGTCTTGAAGTGTTTGCTCATGTTGGTCGCTAATTTAGCAAGTGTCCAATAAATGAAAATAGAGCATACACTTCACTATATGACCTCCATGTTTAGAGATGTGTTTAATGTGCTTTCTTAGGCTCAACTAATGTTAATCAACTATGTGATGGTAGTTTATAACCCATATAGTTACTGTACATGTATGCTCTTGTTAATGTCTTGAATGACACATCCTTTTTGCTTGTATCCCGAAAATGGTTGCATGTGTGACTTTTGTTATGGTATAGATTACATGGCGATAATGTTATTTTCTAGGTATGTACTTAAGTTGGTTATGTTGACTTAGTTTTGCTTTGTATGTTTGATGTGTTTACCTTATGTGCCTTATAAATACATTGATCATGTGTTGCATTCCTTATATTCATACATATGCATCGTTGCATGTCATTTAGGTACGTTAGATAAATAATACAAAGAAGTGAAGGACGTGGTGTTGGAGCTAACCAAAAGATGGTGTAACGGTGACCAAGTCCAGTAGATAAAGATGGTGGTTAATCCTGTCCTGAAGATGAAGCTAACTAACTAACCTTGTGCTTCAAACCCCCGGAGCATCCTAACTACCCTATTCTATCTTTTCGAAATGCCAGTAATCTCTTTCTTTATATAGTAATGTGTTGTGCATTAAGTTGTTAGGAGTTGGTTGATACCGCTGTTGCATGACTTCCTTGTCCACAAAAAAATGGAAACCATCTATCTTACTAGAGGGAATAGATAGTTTATGCTTAGCCATGCTTAGATCCTTAAGAAGTCGGATGATTTCCTGTCATCCGCAATACTAGGTTGGTACATACGATATCCTTAATCATGAGGTGATTAATAATTGGAGACTAGACAGGATTCGGTGTTGGTAATGCTACAGGACATGGAGGTCTTCTATGCTTGTATCTTTCCCTGCCCGAAGTCGATCAAGGACCGCACTGTATTCTAGATCTAGGTATGAGATTGAACGTATTTTCACATAACAAATTTAATAACTCATTTCGACCGTGAAACCGATTAGCTCGCTCGAGGTAGATTTTGAACCGTTAGCATTACCGGGAGGAGAGCATACGTTGTGAGGGGATCGATCCAAAATCCAAAGCAGCAACTACAAAGCCACGGGTCGTTAGGGTACTGACTGGTGAGGATCGAGGACCATGAGTTTTTCGAAGCGGTTCAATCCTATCTTTCGAATAGAGTGAACGGTGATTCGCATGGGTGAGGTACACACTCGTGCGGGTGTGTGATATGGGCTTTACCCAGCGGGTGTAATCGATTCGAATCGCCGTCTCTCCCCGGATAGTGAGAAACTCATGCCCCACCACGTAGACGTAGTAAACAAGACGATGGAACTTCATTGATGATGTTAAAAAGGATTATAATTGGTATCTCATCTGTAGATAAATGTTTGTTATAACTCAAGTGTATGTTTTAGAAAGGTGCAAACGTAGTTATGAATAGCATCATAATAAATTTGACCACCAACATATAAACTTTGGAAGTTTAATAATAAGCTTTTCCGCAAAAGTTGCTAGTCAACCAACCCCACCATACATAGCCTATCATTTATCCTTGGAGTTTTCTTTTAGTTCCCTATCGGGTAAGTCTTGTGGAGTACAATTGAGTACTCAGGGTTTTACCCATCGTTGCAGTGTTAACTTTTATGAAGGCTTTGGCATTGCTTAATTTAAATCCGGTGGATGGTTTGGATTAGTAAGACCAACGGGCATGGTCATATCGTATAACTATCTCATCATGCTTGTAAGGAGGTTTGATAGAAACCGGTGATATACCACAACCTATGTTATTGTAAATTAGAAAACAATGCCACTTTCTTGTAACATATTTGGAACCAATGTATAATTATTTTTCATTGTAAACTCGTATACTTGATGTATGATGTTTCCTTAATCATGTGATCCTGGATGTAAGTTGAATTACCGAGGTCCTTCGTGACACTCGGGTGGACTACCGGGTTTATATAGGAAGCGGTGTGTGTGTGTCAACGTTGATAACGATGACAGTCATGCTTAATCCTATATAAATTGGTCGGTTCCGTCACATGGTCACTTGTTGCCTTTACAAGTATGATCCGCCATTGATGATCCTATCATTGGTGTTGGCTTATTAAATGATTCAGCGGTGATGGACTTTTGATCACCGCCGCATCATACGCATTAACGATGGTGTTCGATGTTTGCTTCGCCATCGATTGTTTGTAGTCCAACAAAGACAACTGCTTTTTTCACCAATGGCAAGTGATATACATAGGGGATGATGACAAAATAATCAACAAAGCCTATATGCTTATCAGATGGTGACAAACCTGGATCCAGTTTTCATAGTAGATTTATCAATTCAATTAAGCCTTTGTAGGTTATTGAACACACACCATACAAATATAATTATCACATCCATACATCATGTCCATAAATAGGAGTGCTTTTACAATAGGAATTGATGGTAACATAACAACTTTATGAATTGATGTTCTAACACAAGAGATACATATAGATTGGATAATAAGGCACTCCTGCTTGCAAGGCAAAGTGAATATAATTAGTGCTTCCTTCATATTGGTAGCCAATGCACCATGGAACACCTCTTCTAACTCGCTTAGCCATTGCAGGAATATTTTTGAAAAGCACTTAAACTCCAAACATGCACAAAATAGCAACATTAATAATATTTAACATACAATTCCCTTTGTATCTAATCCAACTGGCCTATATATGTATAATCAAAAGAACCGTGTACCTAAGTAAAGATATGCTGTAACAATGAAATACAACAAATGCACCATTATCGCCCTACTAATGACTCCAAAGAAGAACAAGGAAACACGAGGAAACAGTGAGGAAACACAAGGTTCATATGCAGACACCTTCTTGATCTATGATAGTGGATGACACGGCCATATGGATGACATGACCTTTCTACGTTTTATGTCTGAAAGCATCTAGGCCCCTAGATAGGGTTTCGATGATTGATGACAACCGTTGATTATCATGACTAACGTGTGTTTTGCAGAGACGATAGAATGTTAGGTCATGGTAATACCAGTCAATGGGCGTAATGGTTCTCATGCCCCCTTATGATGAAATCGTTTTGGTTTTCAAAGGATGGACGACAAGGTTAAGGATGGCTAGTTCTGAGTGTCGATGGAGTTGGGTGGCACTTAGATTAGTTTGTAGGACTTTGTTTTCTCCTTTAGCCGTACTATTAAGGGGGGTGCAAGTGAGTAGCTTGACCTAGGCGTGTCTAATGGTTAGGTGTGGTGCACACTTGTCGAAATTAGCGCTAGGCAGCTCTAGAATAGCCCTGAGATTGATTGGAGTCGAAGCCGTCCGCAAAGTGTTTGAATCGGAAGCGAATGGAGTTGTTTTTACTGCATCGGACGCTGGTCAGAGGGACCATCGGACGCTGGCGTCAGCGATCCGGTGAGTGCTGGCGGTTGCAGTATGAACAGTATTGCGCACCGGACGCTCAGACGCTGAAGGTGTCGGACGCTCCGGTGGCCAGTACTGTTGCAGAGGTGAAGTCGGACGCAACTCAGAGAGCTTTGCAGTGCCCATAGGGTGTCGGACGCGTCCGACGACTGGGCATCGGACGCTGTCCTTTGCCCAGTACAAAACCCTAACGGCTAGCGGGCTTAAACGCATCGGACGCGTTCGATGCCTAGCATCTGAGCGTCCGATGCCCCCGCAGAGAGTGTGATTGGAGGGTAACGGTTGGGGCTGTTGGTATACGTTATAAATACCTTCCCACTTTCCTCCATGCTCTCTCTCTCTCTTGGCCATTTGATCAGCTGAAGCAACCATTGGAGTGCAAGAGAGAGCAAGAGCCTAGTGAGGTATTCATGATTTGAGAATCAAGATTAGGAACCTTATTAGTAATTAGAGAGTGATAAGTGTGCATCCACCTTCCTCATTAGACTTGTCTTGGTCAATTGACAGCTTGTGCTTATTACTCTTGGTGATTGGCATCACCTAGACGGCTCGGTGGCGATTGGGAGCATGGTGATCATCCGGTGGTGATTGTGGATGACCCATCTCATCTTGTGAGCGGTTTTGAGGGATTCACCGCGGAGAGTGCCAAGAATCATCCCGTAGAGAGCACTTGATCCTTGCGCGGATCAAGGGGGGAGCTACACCCTTGCGCGGGTGCTCCAACGAGGACTAGTGGAGAGTGCCGACTCTCCGATACCTTAGAAAAACATCGCCGCGTTCCTCTCCCTCTCTTTACTTTGAGCATTTACATTCTCACATTACTTCTTGTATTTACTTTGCTAGAATTGCCATGCTAGAGTAGGATTTGGAACTTAGGGAGCATAACTTTTGTGTCCTAGAGTTATAGATACCACACTTAGGCACTAGGGGTGAAATGGGCTAAGCGTTAGGCTTTTTTCGTTGCGATTAAATTTAGAAAAGCCCAATTCACCCTCCTCTTGGGCATCTTGATCCTTTCAATGTCATATGTCAGTGTTTTTTCCTCTCCAATAAACAAAATCAAATTCCATTATGGTTAAACTGTAATCACTCTGTAGTCCACGTCACAAAGCTTAGAACCAAATTCAATATTGTTCTGTTGTAACACACTAAATTTTAAATTTTTCAAGTTTCTAAAATTTATTAGAATTTAATTTCCAGTTAAAGACCATTTTTTTGGAGAAGGAAAAATGAACTACATTTTAAACTCAATTTGACATAGGCTTTAACTGATTTGTTGCATTCATGGCATTTACATATTAGTTTCATGTTGTGATAACTTTCAAAAAATGCGCTAGATGTCATTTCAACTCTCCTAAAGCCTATATTAAATGCAAGATGCATTAAAGTCTGTATGTGATTTTGACTAAACGTTGACTCAACTTAAATAAATGGCGTGTGGACATGTTGAAAAATTAAGACAGGCAAAGAGTTTGTGACAAGCGCGTGTGCCAAGCCAAACCGAGCTGAGGCGTGAGTATGGCGTGAGTATGAAACCACCGCACCTCAATTCTCTGTACCTGCTGCTCTTGACTTGTTCCCATTTCAGGCTTCCATATGTACAAAAGGTTCAAAAAGCAGGACTCCGTCTGTGACAGCTGGTAGGGTATGCAGGCGACACCTGATAGGGTTTGCAGGAGAATCAAGTTTTTGATTCTCTATTCCTGCTGCTCTTTAAGTTTTTCCATTCCGAGCTTCTTTGTGCATTGAAGGTTGGAGGAGGCCTCAAAACCTTCCGCGCCCTGCTTGGGTGTGCAGGAGAACCAGGTTTTTGAGAAACGCGAAATCACAGAAGTGCTTCTCTTCTTCTCAGGAGCAAATGACTACTTCGCCTACTTAGTGGTCGTTTAAGGACTTCTTTTACATAACCATTATATCGACTAGTGCGAATGACCCACGAGTGATTTCATATTTGGTCTTGTCCGTCGGTATACTCATAATATAATCTTGCTAAAGTAGTGAATTCAGTATTATTACTGTTCTGCTCAATGTATTCATCATAGATGCTACTGTGATTAAATCATACATGCACAAATATGATGTCACAAATATTTTATTGTTGTTTTGTGGATTAAATCATGCTTAAATTTCCCTAAATATCTAACATAAATACAATGCTCAAAGATTGGATTTTGAAGTAGACAGTCTGAATAGTACCATTCATATTCATAAGAGTTCATTGATTTTACTATGACTGATGCCTCTACCATGATTGTGATGTTGAGGATGGAAATATGAAATAGATTATAGGGAAAATTGGCTATAAAACATTGAAAGTGACATCTCTTTACTAGCGCACATGCAAAATGGAGCAGTTTGCTTATAGACACTTCGTTTCTTATTATCAAATTTTCTAGTAAACACTGTGCCTAATAAATAAATCGTATAAGTGCCTGAAAATTGTACATAAAATCTTCTACATTTACATGATGAGAACTACACAACAATAGTATTGTTTTGCAAAATGACTATTTTCCCTCTTCTTAAATAGACAAGTTAACCATGGTTAATTTATTCATATATTTGTAGGAGGCTAAAAATATTGAAAAATCATAAAATGGGTACCTTATCAAATTATGACTATGCTTAAAAATATCAGCTTGAAAAATAAAGTTTAATGTATAAACTAAGCTTATGCTAAATATAACATTATAAACTTTATTACTTTGTGATAGTATTTTCAGCATAGTCAAGATTTGGTGATGTACACATTCTATGATTTTTCTAAGATTTTTAGAGTCCTACAAATATATGAACAAATTAACCATGGTTAACTTTGTCTATTTATGAAGAAGGGTAAAATGGTCATTTCAGCGCAAAACAATACTTTTATTGTATACTTCTCATTATGTTTATGAACAATTTTTAGTCACTTGTATGATTTTATATCTATTTTATAAAATTATTTTATTAGGCATGGTATCTACTAGCAAATTTGACAAGAAACAAAGTATCCACTAGCAGATTGCTCCATTTTACATGTTTCCTAGCAAAGAGATGTCACTTTTAGTGTACTGTAGCCAATTTTCTCTAGATTATGTTACTATGCTAGTGGTCTTACACTTTGGAGAAACTCAGCGCAGGCGATTTTATTTCCTTGCTAACTATGCACTCAAATCTATCTTATAAAAAAGTTTGAATATATATATATATTTATATATTTTCACTATGCAAGAGAAAGCCAAAGGCAAGCTAATCGACGGCAACTGAATACCTCAGTTATCAGTATCTGTTACTGAATCAAATAATCATTATACTGGTTTGTTTTCGCTCCCGCACCACCACCACAGGATTGTCTGAATGGCTAATGAAAGCAACATATCGGTCATTTAGTAGCAATTGTTTGGCTCCACACAAGTTCGTGGAAGAAAGCGAAAGATCTCAGTTCAGAAGCTTTAGCATAACTCCAGCACGATGCATTCAGCAAACACAATATAAACTTCCCCCTTTTTTTAGCGTATTATCAAACAAGGTTACTCCTAGCTAAAAAGTCCAAAACTAGGCTGCAGTGGCCACCGGAAGAGGGAAAATAAGAGGAGTTCCTTGCAGACCCAACATGCAGCGAGTGGAGATGCATCCATTTGATCAAAGCAGAGCTCAATTCTCTGCTAGCTTTATATTAGTCTTGCCACCATGATTCTGTGAGACTTGTTACATCCGACAGCAGTTTTTATGTTTGCTTTTGTAGTTTTTTTCCGGTTGGGTTTGCAAAAGTGCAGCCATTTCTTTGAGTGATGCCAGTTTCAGAGAGTCCAGCAATTCCTGCATCGTTGTCATCTTCACTTGAGTTGGATCCACTGCTGAGGGATCTTGTTGAGAAGAAACTGAGCCTGAAGAGGAATGTCACTTCAATGGCTACGGCGCTCAAGGATGCCAGGAACAGGCTTGCTTCACAGGAACTGTTGCTGGCTCAGGAATTAGAAGCCAGAAAGGTATGATTCATTTTCATTCTGTGTAATTGATAAGATTTTGCTGCTCTGTGTTACAATGGATTGGAAAATGTTGGAAGGTTGCTGAGCTAAAAGCGAGAAATTTGGAGGATGAAGTAAGCAGACTGCAGAAATGCTTAGAGGACAAAGATGAGCAGCTGCATGCATCGCTATGTAGCACTGACCAGGTTCCTCCCCTTGTCCTCAACTACCTTCTGAAATTACTCCTCCCAGTCACTGCTAAATAATGTCTGGGTTGGGCTCTTTTAAAGTGTCCATCAACATCCTTTCACATATTGCGATACAACAATTAAAGATGGCACAAGTAGATCCGTCAGAAATAGTAGTTTCGTTATATTATATAATTTCTCTCTATCTTTTAAATATATTGGAACTAAGGATGGGGGTGGTGCTCCAAATGGATACCCGAGGTTCTTCTCTAGTTCATCTCAAAGAGCTAATTCTATAACTTTTTCCTTCATTTTTTCACTATAGTTTATTAAGTTAAACTACAGAAAAACTATGGGTATCCATTTGGAGCATCATCCCCATTCTTAATTGGAACAAATATCTTGGAGACAGTTTTGATGCCCAAGCGACCACCTATTTGGGATTATTTGGGATTTGAGGGGAGTATTCTGCAAGAATTTGTTTTGGCTTTGTAGCTATGTCTTGCTTTGACGTTTTGCTCATTGCTAGTGGTGAACTAACTTTGTTGTTTCATTTTTTTTTTCATGTTGAAATGGTATTGAAATTACTGTCTACGATATCAAAATGGTGTCGGTGGACTATGCTTCTACACATCTTTATGCACATATGCTTGTTATTTCATTTTCTTCCCCAGCAGTTACACCATAAATAATCCCTTTCTCATGTAATTTGTAGCACTTACTTCCTCTATCTCTAAATAAATAGATTTCTACAGTTATCTTACGTCAATTTAAAACCCTGTTAGGATTTATGACATCAAATTAGCATCGTTATATATTTTCATTATTTGTTAATGTTATATTATATAGATATTGTTACTATTTCCTATAAAGTGAGTCAAACTGCTTGCACGGATTCTAGTAGTAGTGGATTAGCTTCTGGTTAAATGACCACTGCTATTCAGTGATCCTGCAACTTTTACATGTATATTACTCAATAGTTAATAATGGTGATGTACTGATCTCTTCATGTCAATACCCAGTTTGGATCTATTTATGCTCCTAGTCATTTCGTCAGTTGCTATTCAAATCAGAGGACAGCTTCCATATGATGAATAATTCTTCTCATCTACAGTTTCGCAATGAGTTGGATGGTCTCAGATCACAACTTTCAGTGATCCAAGCTACTGCAGAATCCGCTGCTGTGTCAGCCAAATCAACGCTGCTGCACTGCTCATGTTTGTTAGGAAAGCCGAATGATAAGAACTACTTGATGACTGAGGATGAATTTCCGGTGAACACTGTAGTAGAACAGCTCAATCAACTTCACAAGTGCCTCGAGAGCAGGGATCCCTCACTAAGACAATTCAAAGATCGTTACTCTTTGAGAATTGAGTCTGACATCATGGATGCATTTGCCAAAGCTGGAATTGATAACGTCAACGAGATTCTGAAGATTGATTCTGATGTTCCACCAAAGAACAGCCAGAACATTGACCAGGATTTGATTTTTGAGGATGATGGTGTGGCCAAGCTGACAGAAGAAATAAGGGTGCTATCTGCTCACTGGGAAAACAGAAGCAAGCAACTGGAATCACAGGTAGACCTTGAGTCATGAATGGTGCATCAAAATCCCTTACTTGGTGTGAAATATCTTTGTAACATCTAACATCTGTTGACAAATAGTTGGGCAAACATCGGAGGAAAGCCCAGGAAATGAAGAGGGGGTAGTAAGACTTGAACTCGGCATCCAGGAACCACGATCTCGGTTTACCGAAACTCGAGAGGGTAATTTTTACATTAAAATAATGTATTTTTTTCTCTATGTCTCAAAATAAATGCACATGTCAGTTCCCGAGAAGTCAAACTTTTTAAAGTTTGACAAAATATATAAAAATACATTCAAATTTACGATGTACATTAAGTATTGTATATTAAGTATTGTTCGAATGATATACAAAAGTTGATGTTATTCAACAAAGGACCCAAGTGTTCTTGAAACATTTCCATCTTTCACTGAAACCCAATAATGTACACTGCCAAGGTTCAAGTCAAACGGACAAGCTATGCATGGATTGCAGCCTGCAGCAATGTTCACCGTTGAAACCTTCAAACATGCATGTGCCATTTCTACAAGCCGTCATATTTAGCACGTTCACTACTACAGTGCAAAGTTAGCACTATCATACTGTATTCTAGAAGGATCTTCCAACTGCATTTTTCTCTGTGCAGCTAAGAGAGAAAAAGGGAAAGAGCTCTTACTCTTAAAGAAGTAAGAAATCAGATGGCCGTAAAGCCGTCCAGTTCTAGTGGCTCAGGCGACAAGCGCAATCTCTGGGAGAGCTCAGCCTTCAAGCTCATAGCATCCATGTCAATGCTGGTCCTATATACACTTGCAAAGCGATGAACTCTCATGGTTTCGTTTTTGCATTGCATACAGAAAATCCAAACGTAGGTGTTTGAGTTAGTAGCTAGTTCATTGTTTGAAAGAAAAATCAGCCATCATGTATATAATTAATCCACCAAATTTTGCTTCAGGATCCAAACCAAATTTGTTGGCATCATTGTAGTGTAGCCCATGAGTCCATTTGCAATGGGAAAGTGTGTTTTGTAACAATTATGGTGATACTCATCACATGATGGCAATGTAAAATAGGCATTAATGGCTGCAAGCCAATTTTTCCCAAGTCAAAATATCAGCAAGTTCAAAAGATCTGGCATGCAATTGGTTTGTTACCAAATTGCTGGCAGTGCCTTCCCAAATATTGGCAAGGCACTATCTTTCTCTTGTTGGTAGCAAACCAAGTACCAATTTTGATTGCCGTACCATAATATTGGCTTACCCTAATATTGTTGTGCCCACATTTTAGCTTGCTCTAAAATATTGGCCTTCAACCAAGCAGGCTCTAATACCCTTGTCTTCGAGTGGTGGTAACAGAAAGGCAGACCATGTATTAACTTCAAACTGTAACGAATCATTTTGAATCGGAGGCTACAATGAGGAATTTTACAGGATCCTCATATAGGATGCTGCTTGACCTCTAACCAACACCTGATGGAATGCAACCAAACAATATGTTACAGTTTATAGTCTATGGCACTTGAGGTACAGAGACTAAGTAGGAAACATCCAGCAACTGCAAGAGGTTATCTCCCGATGAACATCCAAGGTCAAGTGTATTAAGCCAAACACCATATTTTTTATCATAATTAAATGCTACACGATTGTCTGATTCTGATACTCTCATCAGGTAAAAGCAACGGGAGTCATTTATCCTGCAACCAGAAGAATCAAATGAGTTACTACTAGGGCAAAAAATCTAATCACAAGCAATAATAATCTATATACAGCCAGCTTCCCAGCTATTCCTCCACAAATGATGCTTGGCATTGTGTATTCTGTGTCATAAATGGTGAATTAAAGATTGTGATCCAGTGTGTTCACCAGGGTTGTTGGATGCACGTGCATTCAGCAGGGGCTGGAGCGCCTTCACCACGATGCTCATGTTTGGTCGAAAGTCAGCTTCATATTGCACACAGAGTGCGGCAACAGCTGCAAACTATTTGAACAAAAGGAACAGGAAATTGAGATAAATAAGGTTTTCAAAACCATTAAGATACTAAATATTTAACATCAATTGACTAAAGGCAACAGAACATTTAACATCAATTGACTAAAGGCAACAGAACATTTAACATCAATTTATTACAGGCAACAGAACATGGAAAAAAACTGAAATGGTATCAGTTACTGATAATTTGATTTTACTCTTTACGATTTTATGAACCATATAATCTCCTTTTGGTAGCCCATGAGGAAGGAAAACGTCACTAAGAGCAAATTTAAAGATTGCAACAATTAGATCCTAAATAACTTATTATACCTTTGCAACAGATTTAGGGAGGATATTCCCCTCCAAGTCTTGAATCAACACATTGCCTAACTTTATCTTCACTAAGCCGTGGAGTTGCCTGCAGGCATTAAAATAGGCATTACTTTGATTTGTCAAGCAACACAAAGTACACATGAGTCTTGTTTAAAAGAAGGCAATATATTTCACAAAGACAAGATAACCTCTTAAGTCTTAACTTCAGAACTATAAAACATATAATAGCTAATATAAATATTTACCCATGTCACAAGGCTCTGCTGTCCTCTTGGTAATGTATGATCCACAGGCTTTCTCCCAGTCAGGAGTTCCAGAAGAACAACTCCAAAACTGTAGACATCACTCTTAGAGCTAAGTTGTCCAGTCATTGCATATCTACACCAAAGTTTTTTCAACATTTAAGCAAAAAATGGATACAGGTGTCAGTGAAATAGAAAAGAAAAAAAAACTGCACATACTCAGGTGCATGATAGCCAAATGTTCCAAGAACCCTGGTTGAGTGAAGTCGAGCTGCCATATCAGGAGCTTGATTTGACAAATCAAAATCAGCTATTTTAGATACATCATCATCAAATAAAAAGAACATTGCTGGACTTGATGTCCCTGTGTATGATATGAGGCTGCGCTTTCTCATGAAGATACTCGAGGCCTTTTGCTGCTCCAACAGCAATCTTCACTCGTTGAGTCCAGGACAAGACTGGACCAGGCTGAGCTCCTTTAACACCTTTGCGTCCTGTGGAGTTCAAATTCAAACTCATCAGCTATCCAGAAAGAAGCTAAAGAGAATAATAGATTCAAAGTTGTTAGAACACTAGATTTTAGAAGTAAACAGAGTAATACCATGGAGCATATCATGAAGAGAACCCATAGTAGCAAATTCATAAGCAAGGATGCGGGTGTTCCCATCAACACAGTAACCAAGCAACTCTACGACATTGTCATGCTTAAGCCTTGACACCATGGAGACCTGCATGTGTAGAGACATACATTTTATAAGAAGAAAGACTAGCAAAGATGCACCATTCATTGGCAAAATCAATGCACACCTGTGCCAAAAACTCTTGCTCTGGCTGCTTGCTTGAATCTAACTTTTTTATCGCCGCACTCCTACCATTTTTTAGTACACCAAAATACACTCTGCCAAACGACCCCTCACCAATCAAAGCTTCATCGCCAAAAGCCTTTGTGACCTCCCTAATTTCTTCTACTGGAATTGTGGGAACAGCGATTGGTTGTACTTTCAAAGGTTGAGCACCCCTGGGAGTTGGATCAGCAGTGCGATAAGTATCATCCCCTGAAGGTTGACCAAAATTCAGGAAAAGTTTACAGTCAGCTACTAAAGATAATAATAGTTTGGATTATGAGGCTGGGAACATTACTATGGATAACAGTTACATATATAATTTAGAGGAACATTACTTGCTGGGTAGCCACCAGGGTATGGACCTCCATTATCAGGTGTTCTTTGAGTGTCTTCTCCACCACAGCATGCCAAGCATGACATGTTCAAGCTTAGCCAAGACCTAAGAAATGAAGTACCTTTCTCTTATAAGCATTAAGCAGAAAAAATAAAGAAATGCCAAAAGTAAGGCTCTAAAACTGCAATGAATAGGGGGAAAATAATGTGGCTCACAAGCAAAGCACTGCCCACTAATAGGATTTGTTCAAATTACAAATGATTCTTTCCCTATGGTAGACAACGGTAACCAGAGTTCCTGGCACACATACTCAACTTCCTAAACATGATCGTAACTCGAAAATTATACCACTAAATAGAGATTGCAACAAAATGCAATACGCATTGTATTTCTCTCTTGAATAAGTAGTATCAAAAAGAATTTCCAAATAACACAAGAACAAAGTTTCATGGAGCTGCAGCTGATAAATGCTTAACTGTTTAGTATCAAGTTATCACCTATCAAGAATCTGTAAAATATGATTCCACTTTGTTTAAATTTACTTCCATTTGAGATATCAGGAGAGCTAGCAACAAAAAAGGGAGAAGACTTAAGAAATAATTTTAATGGCAAGCAGCGCCAGAACAAAAAAAGAAACTACCATAGACTATTCGCATTAAAATATAAAAAGAACTGGAAAACGACTCTCTGCATTTTTTAATCAAAAATAAGGACAAAATCAAAGATTCCAGACTAGTCATGCAGTTAACCATGCACAAAGTCCAAGATGTCATTATTTTTAGTGCAATAAATCCTAGATCTTTGGAAAATTTGGAATGCCTTAAGTACAGACATAGCATGGTTGGGATTAAATATATCTACCACTTATCATCAATACAATATTTTATCTTTCAGTATGGAAGCTGAATGCAAAAGGCACTAGATGACACTCATCACCTCTTGTTATCGCCATCGCATCATTCAAAGCATAAATGTAGCTATGGAATAATTTGCTAAATCAGACATCTAGAACTCACTATAGATTTTTAAGGATACACAAAAATAACAATATACCTCTTACAAAGTTATATGGAAAACATTAATTAGACAAGCAAGAGCCACTATAAGCTAACATGGTTACCAAAAGGAAAAACTACCACTTATGGGGTGTGATGGCTATTTGCTGGTCCATTTGAAGGTCCAGAAACAGGACCTGTTTTGAGGGAAAAAGATACAATGTCCAATCAATGTCTTGTACCAGGCGGGAGCTCTAGTGAGATATTGAACAGGTCTATACAAGGAGATGGATTGTGAAGCTCTCTTGGAAGGCATCGACACCATGCTGACAGTGGCCAAGGCGATGCTGGCTTCCCAACAGCAGGGTGAAGCTCTGATGAAGGATGACAAGGGGAGCACCCCGATACAGGATGAAGACCGCTCTGCATGAAGTACCAGCTCTCCTTTGATGTCTGGGGCTGTTGGAAATGTTGTTTTTGTCTTTTGTTCAGTTCTGTGGACCAGTTCTTCTCCCCTGTCTAAAACTTCTGGCTGTGATGCCGGTTGGCTCTGAAGCAGAGCATGATGGATGTAATAGGATCAGTCTCCTCTCTGATACTCTATCTTTCCTGGTTACCACTCATAAACTCCTATATTTCTGTTTTATAATAAATGGAAATGGGGCTCTGTCCTCGTGCTGAAAAAAAAGGCACTATAAGCCATATCAAGCACTCAGTATTAGTTAGCTAATTTGCTACCATGTTCTTTCTCTGATTTTTCTTAAAAGAAATACTCAGTACTAAATTACAAGAAAAAGGGTTACCACATCAAAATGTAGGTTCAGTGCAGACAGGCCTTTTGGCCCCATGGATCCAGTGGGGGTTTGAATCCCTGTCCCATGCCCCTAGCCTCCTATGAAGGCTGCGCCTTTGGGAAGCATCATTTTTAATATATATATATATATATATATATATATATATATATATATATATATATATATATATATATATATATATATGGAGTAACTACTCCATAGGAGTAGGAAAAGAATTTCCCTATATGGACGAGGTTTTCCTACTCCCGGGAGTAATTACTCCCATCTTTAAAAAACCATATTGCGTATGTGTTCATACTTGTTTATGACTTTGAGTATATTTATATACTCATACTAAGATACTTCAAATCTTTCTATGCGAAAAAATTTCAAAGGAACCTATATTTTTTAATATATTATGAAAATGCCACTGACTGTAGTACATAAAATAAGTATAACCACATACTCTATGTATGCATGCATACTTGACATATATATTACCATAAACAGTCTAGTATGATCATATACTTCGTGTATATACACTTCATTCGGTCATATACACCTTCAATCTAGAGATATTAACATGGGAGTAACTACTCCATAGGAGTAGGAAAGAATTTCCCTATATATATTATATATAAAATTGCTCCCTCATAGCCTCATCCTCCATTGGACCTAGTAGCAATTGTGTATCGGTCACTTTCGTGAAATTTGTTTGTCTTTACTAGCGCGATAGGACAATGACCTTTGGGTTTGATTCAAATCATAATGTCTACAACATTTACAAGACATGCAGAAGATGTAAAATATGACAGAACAAACAAAAGAGGGAAAAAAAAAATAAAGAACTGATTGACAAAAATACTCCTTACCTACTTTAACCCCAAAAAAAAAAAATATATATATATATATAGAAGCTGTGGGAAAGGACAACCAAAATAACCTTCACTTTCGAAGTATCCTAGCACCAATTGGGGGGGGTGTGTGTGGGGGGTGGGGGGTTGGGTGGGTGGGGGTGTGGGGGGAAGATGAACGGAAATAGGGACTAAGAATTAAGCTAGACCTTACTTCTTTGGACTTGAAGAAGAGGTACCTAGCAGTAATCGCATCCCAAATCACACGAAAATTGAAAGAGAACTTTTGACTCAGGTCCAGACCTTTGGAAATATAAGAGCTAAATCATACACAGACCTTCCCCCAAGCCCGTACAGTATTCACATCCGTCGCAATCGACGCAACCACGCAGGCTCTCCCACCCCACTCGCTGCCGCCGTGGGGAAACCATGGCGCACCAAAGGACGCAGCGGTGGTTGCGACGGACCGAAGCACGCTGGGGCTTCATGCGACGGGAGGCGTTCCCCGGCACCCGAAACGACTTCGAGGAACTTTATGGGAGTACTGGAAGAGGGGAACGCGAGTACAGCAAAAAGGGGAAAGAAAAAGCTCACCTTTTGTCCTCCCGGAAGGCGTTGGAAGGGGGCGGTGGCGCAGGGTAGCCACGGCGGCCGGCGCGGGGCGAGAAAATTCGCCGCGGAAGCGAGAGTAGGAGAGAAGCAAAGCTTTTGGTGTACTGGTTCCGAGTCTTCGTTCGGTCTTTCCTCGTGCTCTCTCTGCTCACTCGCGGTGAGCATAAGCTTCTTCACCGCCTCACACCGTTCACTGTTTCACTTTCACATCGTGCGCCAGGGCCCGGGGGGCAGGGGAGGCAAATTCTAAAGGACCCGGTCTTTTTTTCATCTCGTAGGACCTTGCTCTTTATGTGACAAGTAGCACTCAGCAATCTCAAAGCACATACATCCTCTTTACTACTTTTCATTTATTTTCTACTCATCTAACGGCACTTGGCATACACCGTTAAGACTTCATTCTTCCAATGGAAGCCACCAACAGCTCCTTGTATTGCAAGCCACCAAAAGCTCCTTGTATTGGAAGCCACCAGCACTTGTGTCAGTCCAGACTTGCAACGCTCCTTGCCTACGAAGCCATCCATACACACGATGGAGGATGGAGCTGCGATGGATCAGAGCCAAGCAGATGCTGCCGACGCATGTTTGGGATCAAGTTCTCCTGCGTATCCCATGATCAAGAAGCCAGGGCCAATGGCAGAAGATGACGCCGGTAGATCCTCCCTAACATTGCAACCAGCTGCCCATGGTGATATGAGCAAAAGTTCCTTTCTCAGTGTTGAGGTTGACAATGGAGATTCCAACTCTGATGCTGAGAAAAAAGAAGAAATTGAAGGGTTCAAGGTGAGCGAGGAACACATTTTTATTTAATGAAATAATTTATACTGTGCATATGTGACATATACAATATATATAAAGGCAATTTCTTACAAAGGTTGTCGCGGTATAAGTAGCTAGCGTTACAGAGCTTCTTCACATTCCTCTCTGAGAGTTGACATGTTTGTCTTTTGACCATGTGCTGCAGCCGACTGCTCATGATGATATGGGCAAAAGCTCTTGTCCTAGCTTTGAGGATGGTGATGGTTATTCCGACTCCAACAACAAGAAATCTGAAGAAACTGTTGCAACAGGTTTGGAGGTTAGTGAGATATTGCTATATCAATCAAGTAATTCAAGTAGTTTTCTATGAAAGCTCTCAGCAGAAATAATAGTTGTGTGATATGCGGCTTTGGTGCATGTAGGGTGATGACCAAAATCTGCTAGTTGAACTTGTGCCAAATGTTGGCATGACCTTTACTTCAGAGGAAGACGATACAATTTTTATAATGCATATGCTAGAAAAGTTGGGTTTAGTATCAAAGTGCCACACTAAACATAGAGCAGATGGTACATTATCTTCCAAGTACTTTGTTTGCAGTAATGAAGGCCACAAGTACACTCATCCAGAACATCAACCAAAGAAAGAGCGTGCTTCCACAAGGACATGTTGCAATGCTCGTGTCCAATTCTATGTGTCACGAGAAGGGATTTGGACGATGCGAGAGTCATACTCGCTCATAATCATGGCTTTGTAAGCCCTAACAAGGCACACATGCTTAGATCACAGCGGCGTCTAACAATAGCAGATAAGCATATCATTAGCAAGATGCGGCAAGCTGGTGTTAGGCCAACTGAAATATATGATTTTTTCCAACGGTGGTCGAGGCGGAGCTGAGAATGTGCATTTCTTGAAAATGGATTGCAATAACTTTATTGGTCGTGAGCGTAAAAGGTACTTGGAAGCCCAAGATGCACACACCCTGTTGGTTCAACCAAATTTTCTATTAAAGATGGCTTTTCTACTTGGGAGAACATCTTTTCCTAATCACATTTGCATTCTGAGTTCTATACCATATAAATATACTTAAGCTCATTTTATAACTTCAATGATATGATTAGAGCCAATATATAGGCAGTGCCAGTCAAATTCCGGAACATGAATTCAATAGAGTTTAATGTTCTTCCTATCTCAGATAGAAATAGGCTGTTTAAACCAAATTGCTAATGGAGTAAGCACTCTTTCTAATATAAAAATAACTGTAACACGCGTACCTCGGCGCTGCCGTGGTCGTCGAAGACTCAAATTAGAAACCATGGCTGTGTGCTCACTGCAACTTTTTACGGCTGCAGGCTGCTGCTTTCATTGCGAACAACAAACTGATTTCTTCTGTATATCCTTCTACAACATGCCTTCTTCTGTATATCCTTCTACAACATGCCATCACAGCTAGGAAAAATTACACACAAACATGCTGTGCAGTACAGCTTGTCATCCTGGCAACAATTGTTTCATAGGTTAACCACAGGCCACAAAGAGTCAGTATAATTTTCCTAGATAGAGAATTCAGCAAATAAACCAGGGAAAAAAGAGTTGCTTCTAGAGATCAAAATTTCAGAGCATTAAGGCAACAAAGACTATAGAGAAATCAACAAAGTGACAAAAGGTGAATAGCATTTGAAAATGAAATTCCAACGTGAGAGCGCTCTCTGCCTCTGGATTATGCAGAGTGAACATGGAGATTTGATTCTATTTGTTGTTCAGAAATAGGTAACCATCACAACAAAATGACACCCAAACTTATGATATACTGCTACAACACATAAGAATGAATACTTTCCATATGACCAGTTGGGCCACGCCAATGTTTTCCTTTTGTTTTCGGTTACTGCTTCTCCAATGTTAGGACAATGAGCTATTCAGGCAGCACTCAATCATAGAAGAGAGAAAGAAGCCAGGTTGGCAGAATTTTTTTTAGATGAAAAGGTTGACAGAAAAAATTCATTACAGATATAAAATTTAGCAAAGACCCATACAGAACTAAAGAAGGGAAAGCATCAAAACTAATGCAAAGGCAAAATTGCAGTTGACATTCTACAATGTAACAGATTCAAACACCACCATTCCAAACACTCACTGAATCCAGCAGGTGATTTCATATGATCATTGCACTTGTTTCACCAAAAATATAGAAAGTACACTAGATCTACTTCGTCCTTAGTGAGAATAATCTTTCCGGACTCAACAAAGTACAACTGAAAGTAATCCACATGAAACAATGCCGCTTCAGTGAACACCTTGCCTTTGGCGCATTTTGTCGAAAGCAGCTGGTGGGTGATGTCGATCTCGACGTGGGCTTGGCCATTGGAGTGCTTGCCGAGGTGCATCAATACGTGGCGCAGAAGGTGATAAAGGGCCGCTGGGTGCTGCAGGTGCTGGAGAAGGCCGCGTCCACCAACATCATCGCCACCGTCTCCACAGCGAAGCAAAGACGCGATTCAGCCACCGTCACACGCGACCACATCCAAAGACAAGAAACCCAAAGCCAAGGCGGCGGTGGCCAGGGCCATGGCGACGAGGTGCAAGAACCCGGCGTGGAAATGGAGTAGCGATGCCGCCTCGCAGCACACGAAGGTCGCCGCCATTGACGAGGCCGCGGGCGGCAGCGGCGGCGCGCCGGGCGTTGCGGCAGGGGCCACGCTACTAAACGGCGAGCCACTGGTCGACGGAGCCCCCTGGTGGAATGGAAGGTGCGGTTGCAGCCAAGGAGCACGCAGACGCCGCGGCCATCCCGCCTCCATGGACTCCAGCAGTGCGCCGCCGGCTCCTTGTGTCTGTCCGTGGTGGCTTCTGATGGAAGGAGAAAACGACTTGACGTCAAACTAACGTGCCGTCAAGATGAGAATAGAAAATGGATCAGAACAAGCAAAGAAGATATATGTGCTTTGAGATTGTTGACGTGCACGTGTCGTTCGGGAAGCAAGGTCCTACGCGATTAGGAAAGGACCGGGTCCTCTAGAATTTGCTTCTGGGGGCAGGGGCCAGGGGTGATGGGGTGTGACGAGGACATCGAAACGCTGGATATACCGACGCCATGGTCTTCTCCAAGTTGCATCTTATTTCCAACTCAGCAGCCACGTCACTTTCGGATTCAGCAGACACGTCGTCAGTGTTTTGATCATAATTCTTTCATACGACGTTGAAACGAGGCGTGTGAATATGCGTTGGAAAGGGGACGACGACGCCGTCAGTTTGGTTCTGGTCCTAACTCCAGAACATTCGTGGATCATGCTGTGTGACCACGAATAGGTGCTGCGGCATATATTTTTGGGCCAACTTGGCCTTGTATCGAGTTGGGCTTGTGGCCCATGTTGTGGGCGCCCCCTCTGGTGCGCCTCCAACCCTAGGACATTTATATCTTCGTAGCCGCCGCCAAATAGACTTGGGTTTTGTTTAGAGTTTAGTTTTCCATCGAGAAACTGAATCGTTCATTGTAACTGTGGTGACAAATCCTTTTACAAAGGATCCGGGGCCCCCGTTCTTGATCTCCTCCACTGTGTCGATTAGTCCTTTGGAACCGAGTTCTTGAACTATCCATTGATATTCGCGTCATTCATATTTGCAATTTCAGATTGCGTGTTAAAACTTTCTTGCTTGTGTTCTTCGATTCGCTTGCAGGAAACAGCCTTCTTGGCGAGGTCAATCAAGTTGTGCTTGGTTGATAACCAACGGAGCAAATGGTGTAACGGTTGCGGGGGTTCGAATCGTGTTCGATTTGAAGCCGGATCGCCAACGTCGAGTTCTCCACAAATCGAACTTATCAATACCTCTCGGAAGATCGGGCCGTGCCTCATCAGGGTGAATGTTGATACCAAGCCAGCTGCCTCGGTTCAGCTCAATAAACAAGGAGAAAAGTATAGGTCTATTTGACTGGGTGGCCAACTCTTAGCTTGGTCTGCTAGAGCCAATTTACACTTAGGTTGGTTTCTTGTTTTTAGGCTTTAGCCAGACTAAAGCTGGCCTCCGTACGGGCGTTGGCCAGGCTATGAAAGAACGGATTAGTGATCCGTTTTTCTGGAGCCTGGCTTCCCAGGGCTCCGCGTCGAGTATCATGACCTCTCGGTGTGTCACATGCGTGCTGGCTCCATCAGAGAGGATGAGGGCGGTGCTTCGGCCACCATTCGCGAGCTCAACGACGGTTCTCCGGCCACAACGCGGAGACCTGGCACGGGTGCTCTACGGCGGAACACGAGCGGAGGACGCCGCCGCCGCCAGCGAGCTCGACGGTAGTGCTCGTAAGGCAATGCTTGACCAACGCGGAGATCCTTTGTTCCTCCTCCATGCCGGAGTTCCCATCCACCGGAAGTTCCACGGCACCGAGACGGTGGACCTCGGCGACATACCCATGGCTCTGCTCGTGTGGAGATCCCCTGTTCTGTTTGCACACCTGACGGCTCCGGCGTTGCTGCCCGTGCACCCAAACAGATCCGCCACTGCTGCCCTCGCCATGCTCGCACCGGTCGCGGGCCTTCGGGAGCTACTGCAGCCATGGCGGCCATGGCGACGCGCCGACGCCCGAGATAGGGACGACGGCACCACCACTTCTTGCACGCGACGGAAGAGGAAGATGAAGCGATGGAGACGGCCACGGATGCCGCGAAGACGAGCGCGAGGAAGATGAAGACGAGCGCGAGGGCGTCAGCTAAGCTCGAGCCCGCGGAGTCAACATCGGCGGCGGAGTTGATGAGGCCGAACGACTTGAGCAGCAGCAGGTGCTGCGCTCACCGGGATCTGCCCGCGCTCTCCGGCGCCTTGTTCCAGCAACGAGTGCTGCTGCCTGCAATTGCTCGCTAGCGCAGAGTCCTCATGTTTTGGCGCCGCTTGCTGCTGCGTGCAATTGCTCCGAGTAATTGAAGAAGTTGTACTGCTACCTGCTGCTGCTGCTGCTTGGAATCAAATGGAATGAGTGGTGGCATCCAACATCGGAAGGCAAGATATTTACCAGTGACACCATTCCTAGTTCACCAGGAGTTTGATAAATTGCCTATAAGGTGGTAAACTTACCTGCGCAAAGAAGTGGTGATTCCACCCAAATTAAACCAGCCAACCAAATACACTAGTACCTAACCAGGCTTAGATAGTACATGAAACCAAACATGTCTATTTTGGCTTGCCAGAGACAGTCTTATGCTAGCCTAGCTTATTTTTTAGCCAGGCTAGAAGATAGCCAGGAAACCAAACACAACCTATATTTCCGTCTAACTGTTCTTTAAATTTGGTTGTTAAAAAAACTGTTCCCCAAATTTATTTTTTTACTGCAATAACTCAAAAATTATAAATCTTTGATCCCTGAACTATGCATCGCGCTCGGTTTGCATTCTTTGGTGGCTATAAGAAAATTGTAGCAAAAGCTTCCATTGATTACCTCTTTGATCCCTGAACTATGCATCGCGCCTGGTTTGTATTCTTTGGTGGCTATAAGAAAATTGTAGCAAAAGCTTCCATTGAATACTTCTAGATTTTGGATGTAAAAGGAGCTTCATCGATTGGAGAACTAGCGGAGTATCTAGGTTTTTTATATCTTTTTATGGACTTATGTTTACATCTCAAAATAGAGGATGTTCATATATAGCGTTGATCCCCTTCTGGATAGTACTAAGCAAAATTGGCATCTCTTTCAAGAATTAATTGTGTTTCGATCATGGGAACAGATTTGGAAGATCTAAGCTCCTAGAAAATGCAAGTTCTTATGGTTAGTCGAACATGACAGGTGTTGGACGGCTGATTGTCTTGCCCATTGAGGCCTGTCCTATTCGGAGCGCTATCCTTTGTGGGATCAAGAACAGAAGACAATTAATCATCTTCTAGTTTATTTTCCCTTTGCAAGACAATACAGGTATGCCTTGCTCCTCAAGCAACCGATTAGGTATTCATTGTTTCGAGGGATTTGATTATGGTATGTTGTTCTGGAGCAGCAAAAGAACGGTCTCAATTCTATGGTTGTGCTAGCTAGGTGCTTGGGTTCTTGTGTTTTTTACGCAATTGCTCCTAGCATTGCAAGGGCCCTTAGTGTTACCAGCGAGGAATGACGTGTTTGGGAGATCGCGCACAAAGCCTTTATGCCTTGACTGCTGTGACACCTTTACCTTAGTGTTTTGGCTGTTTGGTTGTGTAGTAGTCCTTTATTGTTTAGTAGAGTTTCCATGTCAATCACTTTCATTTCTCTCATCAACACGTCTATAGCACTCATAGCCACAGTTCTAGCTCGATTATTTTCTAATAATTGTTGTACGTCACGAGTCATATTAATTTGCTTATCGGCAGTGTCTCGACTCTTTACTATCAAAGCATTGTAAATATAAGACAACTTTTCTAGAAAAAAAAAAAAGTGATATCTAGCGCGGGTTCAATAATTTGATCAATACGCCCTATGTTTTTTTTCTTCAATTATGGAAACCTCGGGACACAAAGTGGTAGGATTGGCTTTTATAATTAGCAAGAATGTATTCTAAAACTTTAGTTTGGTGTGTGTAGGGAGTATGGGTATGGGTGTTCTTGTCACTTGTTTTTCTTAATATAATATACTTGAAGCGCAGCTCTCTTGAGAAAACATAAAAATTGATTTATTTTCTACAAATCTATAACTAATGCATTTTAAATCAAAAAACGTATTTTGAGGAAAATTAAAAATTGATTTATTTTCTAAAATTCCATAACCAATGCATTTTATATAAAAAGAAATTAGTGGTAGCTTTTTTTTCTAAAAATATATGTGTTGTTAATGGTATTTTATTTAGTTTATTCCTAGGCTTTGTTTATCATAATCATGTTCATTGATTATTTAAATATAAATATGCTATATTAGATACTCTACTAACCAAAAGAATCCATAGCATACTATGAGCAGCATAACTAATATCTAGAAGACAATATTAATAGACTAACCTCAGCGGTGCCATGCTCCAACACATATAAATCATATACTTGGGCATTACAACTGCTAATCATCAATTTAACTCTAATATATTTGGTATGCTATTTTAAGTACGCTCTAAGTTTCACATAATGATGATTTGAACAAATAATTATCACGATCATGAGATATAAAACACTATCAACAACTACAAATACAATCCAAATACTCTAGTTCTAGCATAAATATATCCACAATATTTTTTAAAAAAATTAAACAATATTTTTTTCTATTTGAAATGAATTTGGTTTCAATTTTTTAGAAAATAAATCATTTTATTATTTTTTAGAAAAAGTGCAAAATCACCTTGGAAACCAGCTATATTGATGGCAAAATTTGACCAACATTAATATTTCGATGGTCTAATTTTTTGTTTTAAGAATTACATAGCCAAATTGAACAGCTAAAATAAACTTTCTCTATAAATAAATCGGTGAAAAAAAAAATCTAACTTGAATGAGCTTGTTTTAGCTCGCAAGCTCAAATGCAGTGGTAAAAGTTTTACCTATATCACATCGGGTGTTTTATGGGATGTCGGAAGGGGTATATGCCACGGCTGCAATATTGTAAGCAGTTAGAATTCTATTGGCATATGCATGCTCTAACAACATAAAAAGTTATATCAAATGGATTTGAAGAGTGCCTTCTTGATTGTGAAGATCAATGAGCTTATCTTTGTTGAGCAACTCTTGGGAATTGAGGATCCTAAAAGGCCTAACCATGTGTACAAGCTAAGGAAGACATTTTATAGTTTGAAGCAAACATTTAGAGCATGGTACGAGGATTGAGTGATTTTCTTCTCTTAACAATGAGGACTGTTGAGAAGAGTTTGACAATATGATGGCAAAAGAATTTGATATGTCCATGATTTAACAAATGAGGACTATTGAGAAGAGTTTAGAATATGTTAGCAGAAGAATTTGATATGTCCATGATTGGAGATTGAGCTATTTCCTTGTATTGCAAATGAAACAACTTTAGCATGGTATATTTGTTAGTCAAGGCAAGTACTTGAAGGACATGTTTAGAAAGTTCAGTACAGAAGATGCAAAGCTAATCAAGACACCATGGCCACAAATGGACACATGGATTTGGATGTAGGAGGAGTATCAGTTGATCAGAAGTTTTATGGGTCAATAATTGGAAGTTTGCTATACTTCACTGCATTAGGACCAGACATTATGCTTAGTGTATGCATGTGTGTAAGATTCCAAGCCTCTCCCAAAGAATGTCATTTGATCACGGTGAAAGAATATTGAGGTACCTGAAACATACACCAAATGTTGGATTATGGTATCTAAGGGGTGCACATTTTGAGCTAATTGGATGTTTGGATTCAGATTATGCTGGGTACAAGGTTGATAGAAAGAGTACATCAGATATATGAAATTGAATCATGGTAACCTAACTTTGATAGTTTGGTGACCCTTTGGCCACTAAGGCCATGCTCAAGCCCTGCTCCTTCTTGCTTCTAGTGCGTGAGATGGAGTTGAGCCAAAATCAAGATTTTCTTGCAAAAATGACATAACTTCCATTAGAGAGAACTTAAGGAGTTCATGAGATGATTCAGTGTGAGATATATCTTATACTTGATATGATGGAGATGAAGGTCTTCATCTTCTTCTTAAGATGACGATGGTTGAGCTTGGCGTGATCTTCTCTTCTTCCTCTTCTTTTCTTTCTCTTCCTTCTCTTCCTTTCTCTAGTTCTTACTTGTTCTTGTTTTGTTCGGCTCGAGAAGAGAGTAGGCCCTCCCATAGAGCGTGAGTTCAAGTTATGGAGCGATAAATAAACTAATCAGGACTCTAATATCTATTTTATCTCATACTCTTGGTAAAACCGGTTAGGACTCTTATTATCTAGAGAGTGGAGGATATACCTTTACGTTTGTTAAGGCTAATTAAAAAAAGAAGGTAAAACAACTTATATAATTTAGGACAACAAATAATGTTAGTTCTATTAGCTACTCATGGGATCTACAAAAAAGGTGTAATTATCACTTTTTTGAGTCAAAGAAGTTAAACTTTGACTAAAATTAAATAGAAAAGTACTAACATTTATAATACACAACAAATATCATTAAATTAAACGTAAATATATTTTCACAATACACGGTTGAAGACAGACTCTAATACTACACACTAAACTATTTAGTTTAGCTGACTCAACTTTTATTTTTTTGTACGGAGGGAGCACGTAATAGTAATCATCCAGATCGCATGAGGCTTCGGAGACAACAAACCTTGGAAACCTATTTTATTACGTAGAAACAAAAATGATATACGGAGGTTCTCTGTTGGAAGATGTGATGTGATGACGGTTCAATGCTGAGAAATCACATTGTATGTTCCGTTGTATGACGTGCTCAATGATTCCAAAAAAAAAAAATCCTCGTAAAAAGATTAATAAAAAGAAAAAAGGGCCAAATTCAATCGCCTGTTCAACATGCGCATGCAGAGACGAAAAGGACCGTGGGCAATTGCTAGCAGCGGTGGTGGGGCCGACAGCCCAACGAGTAGCGAGCAGCCAGCATGGAAACGGGGGGAATCGCCGCGCCGCCCTGCGTCATCAGGTCACCCTGCTCTTCCAAGGTCCAACCTGACCCGTGGTCGTGGCGTCGCTGTCCGGGCGCCAGACAAGAGACGACGAGGGAGATGAAAAAGAGGCGGCGGTGGTGTGATGAATATGCCGGGGGCGGAGGGCTCCGCCTCCCCAGGATACTTCGCCCCCCGTTCCACCGCGAGTCCTTTCCTCCTCTGCCCCGCCGCTCCAGGACCCGGGAGAAGAAAAGTAGTAGCCCCATCACCAACAGGTCCGAAGTCTGAGCCCACGGTACCCAATTCTTGACTCGGCTCTCCATGAGCTACTACTCCATCTCCATTTCTCGCCTTTCAGTTCAAGGGCGTTGCTTGCCTTGGATAACCACGGCATCGTTCTAGCCGCCGGGCCCGAGCTAAGTAAGGTACTTGTTGGTTCTTGAACTCTTCATTAGTTTCAAGATTTTTCCCAATCCAAGGTTGGAGTAATGGTGTTGGTGTTGGTGTTTGTATCTAATCCTCTGTGTTTGTTTCGTCTGTAGTTGGGGATGCAGTTGAATTCAGGGATCTTTGGATGCTCGTGCCAACAGCAGGAGGATCAATTCCACTCAAAAGAGTAGCAAAAGAAGAGCAAGAGGGCTGACGGGGAGGAGGAGGGAGAGGCAGAGGAAATGGAAGCCAGTTTCCTGTGGAAAGAGAGCGGCGACCAAGCCGGTCCGGCGAGAATGTCCGGCGGGAACCAGAACAAGAGCCTCGATTGGGAATTGAACGACTGGAGGTGGGACACCAACCTGTTCCTGGCCACGCCGGCGGCCGCCGCGCCGTCCGAGTGCTGCAGCAGGGAGCTGAGCCGAGCTCAGGGAGAGATCGATTTCGGCGTCGTCGTTGACAAGAGGCGGCGGCTCTCGCCAGAGGAGGACGGCAGCGCCGGTTGCAGCAATTCTGCGGTAGCAGATGGAGACAACAATCATGTGGTGTCTGTTCAGAGAGGGCGGAGCAGTGAGGAGGAGGAGGAGGAGGAGGAGAGACCCAGGAAAGGTGCCAGTTCCAGCACCACTCCGTCTTGCCAGGTCGACGGCTGCCATGCCGATCTCAGCGGTGCCAGGGACTACCATAAGAGGCACAAGGTGTGTGAAGCGCATACCAGGACGACTGTGGTCTGCATCAAGAATGTAGAGCATCGGTTCTGTCAGCAGTGCAGCAGGTTGGTCACTAATTTCGTCGCGAGATTACAGTTGCTGATCATTTTTTTTTCCTCCCGGAAGAGTGCTGCGCGTATTTGTATTGGACAAAGAAAAAGAAAGACTGCTCCAGTACAAAACCCAAGGGAGCAAAGGAAGGAGAGAAAAACACACCAGGACACATTACGAGGGTCTGGGTGTCATAGGCACACAAAACAAACGAATTGCTGATCTTAACCTTGAGAAATGCTGAACATATTAGTTTTTTGCCCCATGATAGGATCCCAGTTCATGCTGATTATTATCTTGAGAAATTCCAAGCTTGTTTTTTGTGCCTGACAGAACTCTAGGTGATGCTGATCATGTACCTTGAGGAATGCTTATACACCATACAGAATACTAGTTAGTAATAATAAGTTCTTTTATCTGGATCTTTGCTATCAATACAATATCAATCTATGATTATCTCATTTTGTTTTACCTTGTGTTAAAGTTATGAATATCTGAAGTTGCTTCGATGTTACCACCTCCGTTCTTTTTTGTGTGTGTTTTACTTGTGAAAAGTGTTCTTTCTTGTTTGTCATTCTAGGATTCCAATTAGAGATAGCTTTATGTCCCTAGTTCATTTGGAGTTTGCTACATTTTGCCCTTGTTCATTGGCCACAATGGTTAGTTGAGAAGACTGACTAATTTAAGAAGACAGACAAATGGTTTGTGTACTTTTCTTAATATTCTTGCATTAAATCTAAAATAGCAAACTAAAAAGAATGGAATGAGTTGATGAAGAGTGATGATTTCAAGTAGTCGCATTTGGGTGAAGAATATATAGCTAAAAGACATTCATTTGATGATATTGTATCATAATTTCTCACCTCTATGTATCATTGAAAGGAACAGTAGAACACATAGATAATTCAATGACATTGCTGGGGATGTCAATAGAGTGGTGTTAACTTGTTTGATTAATGAGAGGCCATTTGCTCTAGGCATTGCTGTACAATTCCCTTTTACGTTGTAACATCATGATAGGCTGCAAACTTGAAGTTTGATGTTGCTTTAGGCATTGCTATAATTGTCTTGTAAACATTATGATAGACTGCTACATGTATATGTAGAATAAAAAACCAACCATGGCTCTTTCTTCTACATACATCTTGACTTCAGCAGCCTATCATGATCTTGAGTTTAGCATAAAACATGGAATTCATATTTTAATATCCGGTGCATTTTTTTTATGTTTCCTTTTATTTGCTCATCAGCTGAAGAAAGTAACTATTTTGTATGCTGTGTTAGGTTTCACCTTCTTCAAGAATTTGATGAGGGGAAGAAGAGCTGCCGCTCACGTCTAGCAAGACATAATGGAAGGAGGCGGAAAGTTCAACCACAACCCGCTGTGAATGGGAATTCCATGAATGAAAATCAATCTTTAAGTAGCACCTTATTCCTTTTGTTAAATCAGCTTTCCGGGCTAGAGTGTAAGCTCTACTTTACATAATTCGATTGGCAATTTTAAGTACAAATATTTGAAACCACATGCAATCCAGACATAGTAATTCTAACTGTGTGTTTGCGTGGATGGCAGCTGGTAGCTCTTCTGAGCAAATCAACCATCCTAATTCTTTGGTTAACCTTTTGAAGAACCTTGCTGCTATTGCTAGCACACAGGCATGTCAAGATATTCTAAAGAATGTAAATTCAATATCATCAAATGCTGGTAATAATGCTGCAAATGGATCTGTCATGCATGAGCAAACTATACGGTCCATTCCAGTCAGGAGGGAATCATTAGCAGGTAAAACACTTTATTATTTACTTGATTCTGTTTCACATGACAAATATAAAAGTTATAAAAGAAAATGATTTGAATGACATGTGTTCTCAGAAGAGCCTGCAGTGGAAAGACGAGTACAGGATTTTGATTTGAATGATGCATGCATTGAAGAAGCTGAGGTAAATTTTTAGTAAATTTCATAAACTATAATAACTTGAACAAAATATCACAAAATATACTTTTTCCAAACCAGTCTAAAAAAACTACACTTTCATGTTCAATCTATGTCTCAACTATATTTTTGAGAAGCATCTTCACGAAACTACCCACTCCATTCCAAATCATAAGACATTTTGGCTTGGATTCATTGCTTTCACTATGCATGTAGACGTTGTGTATATCTATGTGCATAGCAAAAGCTATGAATCTAGAAAAGCCAAAACGTCTTAAATTTCGGAATGGAGGGAGTACATTTCTATTGTCCAGCCAAATCACAAAAAGTACACAATTATTGCCATTCAATATAAAAAAACTTCAATATTTAGCTCTTAAAAAGTTAAGCTCTCTGATACAGATTGAGCACAAATCTGTAGTTTGATGACAGTATTTGGCAATAAAAATATATTTTTATGAAAGTGATTTTTAAAAGTGTATTTTCGTGAAACTAGTTTAAAAGTTTAGTTTTGCATCTGGTTTTCCAATCTTAGTACAGTATTGTAATTTTTCCAATCTTAGCATAATATTGTGAAAATTACTCTGAACTTTTTAGATTGATTCTCCTAGATGTATTTCTGATGTTTGATTCCTACTTAACTCAATTCGTCTTATGCACATAACATTTGCAGAGCCGAACAGATAAAATTGTGTTCAAGCTCTTTGGAAAAGAGCCGAAAGATTTTCCTGTTGGTCTACGGGAACAGGTCTTTTATCATGTTACAAACTGGAATAATGTTACTCTATCAGTGTGAAGATTTTAATTTGCTAATGCTAATTCTTTCACTAAATGGTTTGGATTTACAGATCCTAAACTGGTTGTCACATTATCCAACTGATATGGAAAGCTATATTAGGCCGGGTTGTGTTATTCTAACTATTTACCTTCACCTCCCTAATTGGATGTGGGATGAGGTAGTATTGCACTACATTAACACTGAATTTTAGATCTGTATATGTTTTCTTCATAGTATATGTTGCAGAAGCAATTTGCTTACTTGCTCTTATTTTCCTTTTCTGAATGTAAGCTTGATGATGATCCAGCTTCATGGATAGAAAAGCTTATTAGCTTATCCAATGATGGATTCTGGAGAGCAGGATGGTTTTATGCTAGGGTACAGGACTGCATAACACTGAGTTGCAATGGTCCGTTCATCTTATTTGGAGTAATTATTCTGCTTCCTTCTCTAATCATATATTCGAGGACCCGCTTCATTTGTCTCTTTCCTTATTTTTGGTAGGTAGTCTTATGTTTGCATCTCCCTGGCAACCAGTAATTGGTGACAAGTATCAGAGACTCTGTGTAACTCCAATTGCAGTTGCTTGTTCTTCGTCTGTAAAATTTTCTGTGAAAGGTTTCAATATAGTTCAGCCAACGACAAAGTATGTATCTTTTTTCACATTCAAATGTGTCCTCTAAACTAACTTGTGTTAACTGATAAATTTTAATTTTATTTTAGATTACTTTGTGTGTTTGGTGAGAAATATTTAATTCAAGAAGAGACACAAATGCTACTTGAAGATTCAACAATGCAGCAAGGCCCTCAATGCGTGACCTTCTCTTGTTCCTTTCCTTGTACAAGTGGAAGAGGATTCATAGAGGTACATGGTTCGTATTTTTTTTTATGTCCTCATTTTTTGTTTATATTACAGACTTAACTCCCTTTTCAGATTGAAGATTATGATCAAAGCAGCCTTTCTGTTCCCTTCATTGTCACCGACAAAGATGTATGTTCTGAGATTCGGATGTTGGAGCATGGATTGGATTTAATTTCATTTGATGAAACCTCGGAAAGAATAGATGATCTGATGGCTTATCGCAGTCGGTCGTTACATTTCTTGCATGAAATTGGATGGCTCCTTCAAAGGAGCCACGTGCGAGCTACTTCTGAGCAGTCACAGTATTGTCCAGACCGTTTCCCTGTTGCAAGATTTAGATGGCTTCTATCCTTTGCAATTGATCAGGAATGGTGTGCTGTTGTAAGGAAGCTTCTGAACACCATGTTCCAGGGTGATATTGATCTAGATGTTCCGTCACCAATTGAATTTGCCTTGGGAGAAAATCTGTTGGTTACTGCTGTCAAAAAATGCTCAAAGCGTTTAGTTGAATGTCTATTAAGATACACACCAACAAATTACGCCCCAATGGGCCGCGGAGCCGGTGCTCCAGTTCAGTTCTTGTTCACTCCTGCGATGGCTGGACTGTCAAATATTACACCTCTTCATATTGCAGCAACAATCAGTGATGCTATTGGTGTTTTGGATGCTTTAACTGATGATCCTCAGCAGGTAACTACACTTAAGTTCTCATGTTCTGGTCCTTTAACTAAAACAACACATCTACATTCAAAGTAGCAGATTTCTGATTCTTAGTGTACCACTTTTAAAATAAAAGCTAAGACCACCATTTATTGTAAGATCCTAAGGCTGCACATGAAACATTGTCATCCATTATGTACTTTTAAAAAAGGCTTCCACCAAAACATGGTTTGTGCATTACATTGATTGTTGAATAGATTGTGTAGGGTATATATATAATATCACATCAGAGTTCTGCACAAGGTGTATGATAAAAAAACCTTTTGAAAATTTGTGCAAGCACTGAAAAAATTGCTGTCTGGCTTCTTTCTGCCTAAATGTTTCAGTTGGGAATCATAGCGTGGAAGAATGCTCGTGACGCCACTGGCTTCACTCCTGAGGAATATGCTCGGGAGAGAGGCCACGTATCCTATATTCAAATGGTACAGGACAAAATTGACAGAACGGTGAGCAGAGCTCATGTCTCGGTTACAATCCCCAGCACTATTGATACTGTCGGAAAGCATGATAGCCGATTGAAGTCTGCCGATCAAATCACATTTGATGTGGAGAAAAACCAACTAAGCATCAACTTGAGCTGCAGACAATGTGTCCAGCAGGTCCAGCAGCTTGCATTCCATTCCCGGACAAATAGGTTTTTGTCTAATAGGCCTGCGATGCTTTCCTTGGTCGCCATTGCTGCCGTATGTGTCTGTGTGGGATTGATCATGAAGAGCCCGCCGCAAGTTGGTTCTATGAGGCCTTTCCTCTGGGACAAGGTACGTTGGGGTCCCAATTGATAGACTGCACAAGAGCCAATCCAATTGTGGAAAGAAGAATTTTATCAATGTATGATGAAGATGCTTGCGCTGAGCGAAGCTAGATTCTTGTATTGTACATGTTTCTGAGACTAAATGTCTAAAAAGAACCCTGTGAAATGCTCTAACTTGCCTAGTTTGTAACTCCATTGCATTTGCTTCATGACTGAGGTAAAACTTTTACTTGTTTTGATTGAGAGGAAACCACCTTTTACTGGCACTACGTTTATTGTTATTTTAGTTTTGTGTGTGCGTTGGTTGTTGGGGGGGGGGGGGGGGTGGGGGGGGTTTTAATTAAGATTAAGATTAAGATTGTTTGTACTGCTCATATATAAGTTGGCAAGTCGTAGCACGTAGGTGACAATGGTAGGCAACCAAATTCTCACCTGTCCCACTAATTATCGTCCGTAACCGTGAAGCAGTGGACCAAGCAAATTGCATAAATTTCTTAAATGGACATAGTTGTAATTGTTTCACTTTCAGACCACCAGAAAGCTGGTCAGAATTGCCCACGATATTGCAATAAGAATTCAGAAGATGGTCATCACCTGTGTTCCAGGAAGGGTACAAAGGCGTATAGGAAGTTTCATTTCTGCGGTACTTTCCCATATTTGGCTCACATTACATGCTAACGAAAAGAAAAGGCGTCACAAACCCCACAACACAAGCATCTTGAAGAGATAAGCAGTATGCATAAGGTCTTACACACACTTTCTACTCGAGCACGAGCAGTGAGTGGGGAAGTGAGATAACATGTTGTGACGGGTGACCAAGAGTAACTTGCAACTTTATATAGGTAAAAAAAAAGGTTCCAATGTAGAGCTGGCTGCAAGTTTTTGATCAGGCAGAAGGATTCTCCCACTTGAGGGGCTTCACAATCTCCCAAGTGAAGTCCGGGTCATCCCTGCCGAAGTGCCCATACGCCGCCGTCTTGAGATAGCGGCCATTCCCACCTCTCTGCAGGTCAAGATCGATGATGATCATCCCTGGCCTGAAGTCAAAGTTCTCCAGCACAATCTTCAGGATCTCCTTGTCAGGGATCTTTCCTGTGCCATATGTGTCGACAAACACTGATAGCGGTTCAGGCACGCCAATGGCATATGACACTTGCACAATGCAACGGCGGGCAAGGCCACTAGCCACAATGCTCTTGGCCGCCTGCCTTGCAATATAGGCTCCACTGCGGTCAACCTTGGTTGGGTCCTTGCCAGAGAAAGCGCCACCACCGTGAGCACCCCAGCCACCATAAGTGTCGATGATGATCTTCCTGCCAGTAAGACCCGCATCACCATGAGGTCCACCAATAACAAAGCGACCTGATGGATTAAGATGGAAAATGGTCTTCTCATCAAGGTACTGCTCTGGAATGACAGGCTTAATGACGTGCTCCTTCAGATCAGCGGCAATTTCATCATTGGTAACAGTCTCGTCATGCTGGGTAGAGATGAGAACAGTGTGGACACGAATAGGGACCATTGCACCATTGTCATTATGGTACTCAACTGTCACCTGGGTCTTCCCAT
This sequence comes from Chrysopogon serrulatus, assembly GCA_015844335.1. NCBI lineage: Eukaryota > Viridiplantae > Streptophyta > Magnoliopsida > Poales > Poaceae > Chrysopogon > Chrysopogon serrulatus. The sequence continues at coordinate 138,399 of JADLZL010001789.1, read as the reverse complement.
CGGGCCTCAGCCATGGGCAGGTCCCATTCTTGCGGACCTCAGTTAGGCGAGCACCAAGCTTGGTTGCAAGAACATGGCTGAGGGGCATCATTTCAGGGGTCTCATCAGTTGCATATCCAAACATGTGCCCCTGGTCACCAGCTCCAATCTCCTCAGGACGCTTGGTGAAATGACCATGGACACCCTGTGCAATGTCAGGTGACTGCTGTTCAATGTTGACAAGCACCTTGCAGTGGTCAGCATCCAGCCCTACATCATTGGACACAAAGCCAATCCCACGGCAGGTATCCCTGACAATCTTCTCATAGTCAACATTGGCTTTGGTAGTGATCTCACCAAAGACCATGACCATGTTAGTCTTGGTGCAGGTCTCACAAGCAACCTTGCTGTCAGGGTCTTCAGCGAGGCATGCATCAAGCACTGCATCAGATATCTGGTCACAGAGCTTATCAGGGTGGCCTTCATTGACAGACTCAGATGTGAAAAGGAACGTGTCAAGTTCAGCCATCTTCGTGGACCTGCATAAAATGGTGCACGCGCAACTCAGAACTCAGATGTCAGAAGAAATACAGTACCAGGAAACTATCCAGATTCAGACTTCAAGAAAATTTCCAAAGATTGCTTTGACATATCTAAATTACTTCCAAATTGAACTGATTCAAATTAATAAAAGATAACAAAGCTCATCTGATATGATATAGATCTCAAGATGAGATACAGAACCAGACTGACCAAACCATATAACTTCAAATTTCATTTCAAAAAAGAACACAATTATCCTGTCTGAACTCTAGTACAATCCAAGCAATTCAGTTGTGGAAGATGCTCATGTAGCAATCATAAAGGACAAAAAGAAATATGCTAAGGCACCTTATCCAGGCATAACAGCGCTAAAAACACCTGCTAGTAAACAAACAAACCAAATCTACAACTAGATTATTTAAAGTTGCAAACAAAGAAAATATACAGAATCTAATGACCTGCACATCAATACACCATCTACAATCATCGATCACACTGAAAATGTGCCCAGGCCAATGCTAGAAAAGACAGCCCTAAATTTGTACAACTAACACAAGATTCCACGAAACAAAAGAAGGCACATTGGACTCCACGACCTCATACTAAACAGTCTGCGACTAAGCCAATCCCAAATCGTACAGGCATCTGAGTCAGCACTCATCAGCTTTGTTCTTCAATGGACGAGATAAGATTCTATGCAGCGAATAAGCATAAAAAATTACACCTTTCCACCTCCCCTATTCGGTGCGCGACAGCAAGATTCCTAGAGCTGTAGAGGCACACATTCACCATTGCTCGGCGCTGATGATCCTTCAATACTAGTACTCGATGCTATACTACAAGGAGAAATGGCTACACGACCTTCCAAGACCGCCATAAGAAGAAAACTCCAGATGACTAGATCTGGGCCACTACTAATTGGCGAGGACCTGGCTGTAACCTACTCGTTGGTGATCAAATCCTCCTGCGATCCGGCTAATAGACCAAAAAAAAAAAAGTTGACAAGAAAATGTTGCCGCTAATCTAGTTCCCGGAAAAAGCGGAAGTGTTGCTCAGTGAACGGGACAAAACCCCCAGGAGACCCGGAAAAAAACTCAACAATGAACAACCAATCTATCTCACGCAGAGTGTATCTAACAATACAACAACCGAGCTGGATTGAACGAGAGTCGTCGCAGCGGTGGCCGGAGCAGGAAGGACATAGACGGGCAGCACAGCGCCTCACCTTAGCTTCGCGGCAGCAGGAGCGGCGGCTGCGTTGCGAGGGGCCGACAGAAACGGAACGGAACGGCGCTGCTACTGCGGGAAAGTAGTAGATCCGACCCGCGGTGCCGGCCGACGCAGAGGGGCCGTTGTCGTGCTCGCGAGCGCATTTATAGCTGGCTCGGCTGGGTTCCAGGCATAGACCCGAACCCGGTAAGGGGAGGCGCGCGGATGGCCACCCGATGGGATCGGACGGCGGATGGGGAGTCGGGCGGCGCCGGTTGGTTGGGTGGCAGAAAGCGACGCGTGTTAAACTGGCTACTAGAAGGGAGGTCGTTCGCGTCGCACTCGGCCCGGCAAGGGCGATCCATCCACCCACCCATCTTCCCCGCTCTATATGCTGTGGGTGTTTGGTCACCAAACCTAAAAGGGCCCATTCGATGAGAGCCCAACACGGTTTGGTGAATTTCCTCGTCTGGCCCGACGGACTGTGTCCTTCGATCGTATTCTACGCTGATCTGGCCGTCAAAGTAGCCAGAGCACTGAGCTAAAAAAGCACTTTTTTTTCCTAGGCCTTGTTCAGTTCGTAAATGTTAGAAAAAGTTACAACTGTAGCATTTTGTTTGTATTTGGCAAATATTGTCCAATCGTGGCCCAACTAGACTCAAAAGATTCGTCTCGTGATTTACAACAAAACTGTGTAATTAGTTATTTTTTTCACTAACATTTAATGCTCCATATATACAGGTAGAAATTGATGTGATGGAGAGAGAGTAGAAAAACTTGCAACTTTGCAAGGAACTGAACAAGGCGCTAGCCATGTTAGCAGGTAGGTGCTCTGCCTTTTCATCTCAGTAGAAAGCAGGGAAAGTATCTACAGTCTACACGGAGGCAAACTGAGAGAAAAAATCTTGGAAAATCGACTGACGGAGATTGCTACAAAAGTTACGTTATTTTTTTTAGCCTCTCATCCGGGTACAAAATGTAGTATCTGCTCATGTACAACTCACACCAACCCAACCCACACACGCCACACTCACACCACACGTACACAAACAAACCTACAACTACACTCAGATCACTAAACCACGTCCTTCTTGAGATCACCGGATCCATCTAGGGCTTCGTAGTTGATGGACGCATCGCATTCCTTTTATGACTTCATGCGTGAGAGGCGACGAAATTATTTAGAAAACTTACTCGGTGGGAAATCCGGTGTCGAGCAGCGCTCCAACACGGGACCGGCGGCTTCCACCACCGGAAGGCACACCAACTGAGCTAGCGCTCGGTCCCCAAAAGTTACGCTATTTGGTAGTACAGATGGTACCATGGCTGTAGAAAGTAGAAACAACTCCTGCAACATAGTAGTATCTCGTATTGTTATTCTCTATGCCACTAATAACAATTATTACTCAGTCCATTTTAAATGATAAATCATTCTAATTTTCTTATAAAGTCAAAATATTTTAAGTTTAATTATAAAGAAAATTACAAAAATATAAGTGATCGAATAGGTATATTATACTATACTCCCTCCGTCCCAAAATAATTATCGCTTTAAACTTCCCCGAAACAAATGCCGGCAATTTTTATAAATAATAAATATTATTGATTAGTATCATAATTAGTATCATCTGAAATATCTTTGAATCTAGTTTTTTAACAAAATTATTCGGAGATATAAATATTGCACGTATTTTCTACAAATCGAGTCAAACTTACGGCACGAAAACTAAAAAACGACAGTTATTTTGGGACGGAGTAGTATGAAATATAATTAAGGGGCTATTATGTTTTTACCCTTATTTTAAAGTCTAATTATGATTTTACCCTTGTTTTTGTCACCGTTGTGAATTTACTCCTGCTTTGTAATTACGAAGCCTCACTTTACCCCTATTCCGTTAAAGGTAGGTAATGGTGTTAAATGTGCTAAGCAAAGACAACTTTGCCCTTGAAAAATACCTTTATTTTTTTAGTACATTGTAATTTTATCCCTACTTTGCCCTTGTGAAAATGTACTCACAATATACTAAAAAAAATATGGGTATTTTACAACATGACAAAAATGAGGATAAAATCACAATTGAACTTTAAAATAAGAGTAAAAACACAATAGCCCCTACAGTTAATGAAGAATCGTGCTTATTTGGTATCATAAATGTTATTATTTTATTATATAAAATTCAGTCAAACTCTAGGTACTTTGACTTAAAAAAGTTAGAATACCTTATAATTTATGATGAAGGGAGTAGTTTATCATTGTCTTCTGCTTATCAACTGACTTATCGGTGTTTTTCTCTCAAAAAATCAGTCGTTTCTAGTGGCAGACATCTTGGATCATTTTTAAAAAAGGTTGAGAAGGTGGCCTCTATTAATCTCATTAACATAAGCTACACATTTATAATGTCCGTCTCTCTTAACATTTTTAACATAGGCATGTGGCTTAAGACATCTATCTCTGTTAATAATTTTTGGAATTACAAAAACTTCCACCTCCTCTCTTAATAATTCCACATTTTCATATACAAAATACAACTAGTCCCTATCCAGAATAGACACACACACGACCACCAACAAACATGTTGTGTTCGCTATGTCCAAGGATTGTATGTATGTATTGGTATTGTTCATACTCCCTTCGTCCTAAGATATAAGACACGATTTGACTCGGGACGGTCTTCAAAATCATACTTTATCTATTTATTAATACTATTATATATAATTTATAGCAATAATAAAATATCATTAAAAAGTATTTGTAAACACAAATCTAATGTTACCACTATTGTACTATAAAAGTTTTATATTATTTAACTAATTATTGGTCAAAGATAACAAAGTTTAAATTTTAAAATACGTGTGTGCCTTATATCTTGGGACGGAGGGAGTAATAAAGAAATACAGTTATAACATTGATACAACATAATGTTCAATCAAAATGTATCTAAAGTACCAACTTATAAAATTTATTGGCATAGAGTATTAATAATATAGTTTAAAGTAAAATGCTACTATCATTAGTACATGGTTTGTTGAGAAAACTTTTTATACTACTAACTAAATTGTTAAGTAAAATATTTATTTGAATGTTACTTGGTATATACATAGTGGCACATACTCCCTCCATATACCTAGAAAGCCAAAGTATCATATAATTCGTAAATGAGGGAGTAGCATTTAAGCTTACTTTTATGGTAACACTAGTAGAATTGTGCAACTTAGGACATACTTTATTCATATATTTCCATACTTATATTGGTGTATATATAGAAATAGATTTGATGGATATTATTTCATTTCTTATAACGACATAGGTTGGTAATTTAGATGTAAATTAATGGGATTACTTTATATTATTTTTCATAATAGTAGATGTGTAATTTAAACGTAAATCTAGGGGTTACTTTGCATTATCTTTCATACAATAAATGTGTTAATTTATGTATAAATTTATGGAATTGTTTTAAATTACCTTTTTGATAATGGACAATGGTGGTTCATTTTGATGCAAATCTTGGAGTAACTTTCTTTTTTTTAATGGCATATGTGAGCAACTTTTTTAGAATAATTGATCCGATGGCTATTGTTGGTGATGTGATTAGATCTTAGTCATATTAAATTATAGGCTAAATGTTTCAAATGTTATAATGTTCTATGGTATTTATTATTTTTCTAGTGTGTCTGATGAGAATTATATAATGTGGAGCCTCTCCGGTTAGTAATCCTAGCAGTAAGATTCTATTTTCAAAATAACATTATGTCCTCCTCACTCGTAGTTTCCTCTATTCCGTTTAAAGGCCACTCACAATATAAACTAAAGGCTTTACAATATTATAGTGGTTAGTTGTTGAAGAGAACTTTATAGTTGAGTAGAGGTTGCACGTTTGGCCAAAAAATAGAGGAGAAACAACAAAAGATTTTTCTTTTAATTATTTCTTTTATGTGTTCTCTTTCTAGAGCCGTTAATATAAGCTGAAATATTGTAAGAATAACTAAATTGTATGTATCGCAGAGGCTGGAAACAATTTTGTTTTTGTAAGAAAAACCCATCCAAACCAGAATATACTCGGCAAACTCAGGGACACTCGGCATTTTCCTTGTTTCCGGTAGTGAGAGTAATAATAAAGACGATAACAAAGTCAGTCATGAAGCTTTTAGGGTAAAACATAATATAATAAAGGCTATGGAATAATATCCCATGGAATTAAGCTTACAGCTGACCAAAGGATCACCTAACCAGGTGTACCCAGAATTATACCGGTGAACTCAAGCAATTGAACCTAGCTACTCAACCTATCTATGCATATATATGGTCATCATATCATTTCTTGATCGACAATTCAATAATACCACAGACTTTAACAGACCAATAATTAATAAACATAAGTAGTATAATCATCTCCACAGGCCAGTGTGCCATGCAATTTATTCAATTTGATCAAAACAACCTCGATATTTTAAAACAACTCTGTCTCTAAATGTCGATCATCGATCAGGCAGTTTAAATTGAAACAAAGATAGAACTTAACCACTAACTAGCTAGTCTTGCATCCAAGAAACGCTATAGGTAGCAGCGAAGTACGTAGATCAAAGCTAGCAGGCATCAGTAGTAGTAGGCGCTAGAAATTGAAGTGGTAGCCGGCCTAGTACTCGTCCACCACTTCCATCAGCCTACTGGCCACTGCACTCGCAAACACTGAAGACCCCTTGTGAATCTGCATCAAATAAAGTGAACAAAATCAAAGAGGAAAAAAAACACTCATCTGAAAAATTACATTTAATTTTGAGCATGTAGGTAGCTAGCAAAGGAATTAAACTTCGTCGGAAAAGTAATGCATGAAATCGTTAGCAGGATACAGCAGATCGATGGCGGCTAACTAAGGTACGTACGTACCTTAGTGTTGAACATATAGATGTGGCAGTCACCGATCTTGCCGCCGGAGAGGTGGACGAGGTCAAGGCGGAGGTCGTCCAGCGCGCGCGACGCAGCTGCGAGGCAGCCGTCGCGCCGGCGCTTGGTGAGCTTGATGTTCACGTCTTCCTCCACGATCCGCACGTCCACGGACGTGTCCTTGCTCCGCCGCTGGATGTACGTGCTCCGGATCGGCTGCCGCTGCACGGCCGGCGGCGGCGGTGCCACCTCGCCCTCCGAGCTCTCCGCCTCACCGGCGGCGGCCGCAACCACCGCAGCGGGCGCCGCGTCCACCACGTCCCCCTGCAGCTCCCTCCGGCGCCGCTTGTTCTCCACCAGCAGCGTCAGCTCCCCACCGTCCTCCCCAGCTCCTCGATGTACTCAATCGCGTCCGAGATCACCGTCGCCCTATCAGGCTGCAGTAGTGCAGTGCCAAAAATAAATAACAAGAATTAATCGTGAGTTAATTTAAATTGAGATCGATCGATGAACAGAAGAGATGATGGGTCGTCAAGAAATTTGTTCCGATATATATCAAACCAAATAGAACGAGTACGTTGTACCTTTGTAACGTTGGGTATGAGATGCATGAGGGCGGTGTACTTCTCGGTGAGCCGCTGCCGGCGCTGCTTCTCCTTCTTCTCGACGCCGTTGGCCAGGCCAGCATGGAAACCACCGCCCATCTGCGCCCTGCTCCGCTTCCTGCCGCCGGTGGCCCGTGGCGGCGGGGAGGCCTCAAAGGGGGGCATGTAGGCCGCAGCCGAGTCGTCGTCGTCGGTGGCTCCGAACACGAGGGCGCCGGTCCTCGTCCCGCGGAGGTACGGCTCGGCGGTGGGGTAGTGGCCACCGCCGCCGTTGCAGTAGTCGCGCAGCATGTTCATGGTGTGCTGGTGGTGGCCGGAGGGAGGCAGCGGCTCGTACTGCATGGCCGGCTGGTGAGGGTCGGCGCCGCCGAGGAAGTAGTCGATGGTGGACTGCGGCGTGACGGAATTATTGACCGCTGCCGCGGCGTCGAGGGAGTGGAGCAGGTGGAAGCTCAGCTCGGATGGGATGCTCGCGACGCCGGAGACGGTGAGGTGCGGCTGGCCGCCGGCGTCCAGCTGGTCCTGGGTTTCGTGCGCCATCAGGAGCTCGCACTGCGGGTGGTACATCGTCCTAGCTGCTGCTTAATAATTGCACACTGAACTGAAAGTCTGAAACACAAACGGAAATAGATCAGTACTCCTACATCATGAGATAAGAAATGGAATATAATGCATCATGAGTTGAGTACATGCATGTGGTTGCAGCCTTGCCCTAGCTATAGCTACAAAAAGGGAAAAAGGCAGTCTTGCATATTATACCGATGATCGAACGAACATCAGAAAGCAAATAAATTAAAAGCAGATGGGCTGTGGAAGAACAACTTTGTCGATCATAAGTTCATCATCTGATCGGAGGAAATTGGAGGGTTGTAGGGAAAGGAATTAACCAAAAACAAAGCATGAGGTGCTATTAAATAAACAGCTAGCTAGCCCAACCCAAAGAACAAATGAACAGACAAAACACACATTAGCAGGAGTACCAAACCTTTTTCTTCACAAATTAAAATAGAATAGCACGTAGCACCGCAGCAGTGCAAGATTAAACAAGCTAGGTAGAGGTAGCTGGAGAGGTTGGTTATAGCTCCTGCCGATATGAAATGGAGGGATCGGGAGAAGAAGGAGGGGATCAGTATATAGAAGAAGCAGGGGGCAACCGTGGTATTGGGTAGGAGAAGCAGCTGTTGGTTCCTTGTGGATCGGCAGAGCGACAGCGACATCGCGGGGGCTGAGTGGTTTGTTACTGAGATTCCTTCCCAGAGGGCTCCACTAGGCGAACCAAAAATCTGCCATACACCGCACACACTGACAATTCTAGTGGTACATGCTCATGCAGGATTCAGAAAGGTGACCTTGCATTGGCCATGTATGTACCCACATAGACATGCAACGATTTGGTTTCCTTGCATATGTACACCACCACTTGCCTACCAAGGGAGGAGACCATGAGAGATTATGGCTAGTTGCAGATCGATGTGACTATGCAAAAAGGGCATCATTGGCTAAGCTTAATTGGACCAGTGTATTGTGCTTTGGCCCCTACGAGTTGGTTCGTTGATGTTTAGGTGCAGGTGTTAGTAGTATTGTCTTTATTTGAGTGCAAGACGATGAGCTGCATAGTGTTTTATTTTCTGTTCACATACCAAACTACCAAAACGTAGCTCGTTATTTTTGAGCAAATTAGAAGTGCAAACCATATTTTTTTATTTACCACAGTGTAAATAGTTTACTATATGTCCTCTAAAAGAAATAGTTTACTATGTGCCCGCAAACAAGTGAGATTTCCTTTAGATAAAGAAAAAAGTTGAGGCTCTTTTTGCACCACGATGAATAAAACAATCGTCACTTATCACTACGAGCAAGGCAAATAATAGTCTGCTACTAGTTGTATAGATCTTTATATCACATCTCTCAACCTCCTCATATAATGGTTATTAGCTCTTCACTATAAATATATGACTCATTTGTCTTTCTCACAGTTTTTCTTAGTTCTTGTACCTAAGCTAGCTCGCTTCTTCTCTATCTCATATTCTTTCTCCTCCATTTCAGCATTCAATCTTCTTGTAGCCCTCTATTATACTTGCTCTATACCAACTACACAGTATAAAAATACAAAATTTAAATAGCATAAAACAAAATAAGTCGTGGTGGACGACATGTAACGACATCAAACATATAGCCTATGTTTGTGGAAAACCAACAATTGCAGAGAACTCTGTGGCCACCACCTCCATGACATGGTCATATGTATGCCTTCATGATATCTTCTCGCTATTTCTTCTTTTGCAACCATTAGTATGCACCGGTCTCCAAATAAAGTTTTCATATGTAAAAAAGATGCTACAGATCGTTTCGACAATATAATCTTTAATTTTTATAGATAATGGAAGAAAATATCTGACCTTCATCCTCGGGAATCCGACCAACTTATTAATGTCTCAAAACACTTGAATGGAGTTTACGACAAGTATAACTCAAAACCCGATTCTAGAAATAAAGAAGAGGAGATCCAAATAACGCAGAGTTGCATTGCCGCATTCTAACGTCACTGTAAATAGGTCCAGAAAAGCTTTAATTATATTAGCTCCTCTAAAGAGGACAGCCACCTCAGATAAACTTTTCTTCTGTTTAACTACTGTGTTGATGAACCAATCATCCACAGCAAACCATGTTTCTAGGAGCATCTAGACAACCGGCAATTTTGATGTGCAAGTGAGATATGCAAGGCCAATCTCTCAGTGTATAACAAGTTTGCCACATGCTTGCAAAAATCTAGGATGCATGCATATTCTAACAATTATACTGAAATTAAATCTTCTCTGGTCGGTTTTCAGATTGTACAGAAGCTATAGCTAACTTCATATAAATATCCACAATCTATTAAAAAAATTAGTAGTGAGACGGCTGGCGTGTATTGTTTGTCCGGCCGGCCCTAACTGACAATACGTCCAAGGATCTCCCTTTCATACGAACCTGATCCGAGTAATCATTCATCGGTGCAGTGTACGAGAGAGAGAGAGAGAGAGAGAGAGAGAGAGAGAGAGAGAGAGAGACTGTAAGAGCATCATGCGATGTTAACCGGACACGCGGGCTGTTAGACCGGTGCTCTTGGAGGTTGGCTCACGCCTTTTTCCATCTTCTCATCACCTCAGCCCGTACGAGCTCCATCCATCCTAGACGAGATATCATATTTACTCTGGTAGTACAATTTAAGCTAATTACCATGTGTGAAATTGAATAAAAATGTGAAATGAGGAAGAATTATAGCAAATTAACAAAATTTTATCTCTCCCATAAATTATTGTACCGATCCAATTGCATCATCACCCAATATTCCTGGGACCAATGCAACTCCGGGCGCTTGCTTTTTTGACCAATTCATGCATGCATCTTCTCCTCTGCAGGTGAGATGTGATCGATGCTCACCAGCTCGTTGTCCAACGTAGTAGTAGTATATAGTAAGTGCATGTTTGGATATAAGGGGATAGGGAATGGGATAGGGAAAGACAAATAGTGAACGGCTAGGATTAAATAAGCGTAAAAAAGAATGACTACGATATAATAATAACCTTTAGGGAGGGTGGGATAACCCTATCCCAATCCCTATCCCACCCCATCCAAACAGGTCCTAAGAGCGCAAGACAAATATAAAAGAAGTCAAGTACTTCCTTCAGATAGAAATTAGATATTATTTTGAACAAGATTTCAGTCAAACATTGGAAACATAAATCATGAATAACTTTTAAGTTGTTGAGTTTAAAAATATGAAAACTATATGAATAGATTTGTCTTGAAAAATACTTTTATAAAAGTATAAATATATTACTTTATAATAAGTATTTTTATAAAAAAATATAAAGTCAAAATTATACTTTAGAGACCATATCACTGTCCTAAAACGACATCTAATTTCTATACGGAGAGAGTACACAACCATACATAATGTTCTTCTCACTAAATTAATAAAGAAGAAAAGAAATAAACACTGTAGCATACTTACCTACAACTAGAATACATTCAAAATACCTCAAGTTTGGCCATAAAGAATGCCAGCTTTTTTGTCAACGAAACAGAAATTGATGAAAAAGAACGAAAAGGAACCAAAACGAGATAAATAAGGACGGTTATACATATAAAAATGCATGTGTAAGTGACTAATAAGAGGGAGGGAGGCGAGGTGAGTTAGGCCGCGGTGGGATTGTGGGCTGCTAATTGGCTGGTGAGGGTGTTTTGGCCCAGGCTGAATAAGAAATTGAAAAAGGGTCTGTAGTCTAGTGGTTTAGAGTCTCAGTAGTATTATGAGATTCTAGGTTTGATTTTTTGTGGGAGCGAATATTTCAGAATTTAATAGCATTTGTGTTTTTCTGTGGCAGGCAACGTTCTCGCCGACAGCGAGGCGCCTATGGTGTCTTCTTCAATCTCGAGGATTTGTTGGCTTGGTCTTCAGAGGTGCTTAGGTAGAGTTTGCATGCGTTTATTCGGTATGTGTGCATTCGTTCATAGGGGTGTGAGTATGTGTTCATCGTAAACGTCTGGCGTTGTCTTGTGTAATCTAAAAAATAAAAAATAAAACTATTTTATACCAAACAAAATTTTAAAAATTTATAATTTTCTAAACCAGCTTTCAAACATGTACTGAAACTATTTAACTATAAAAACTTTTCAAACTTACTTAAAAATACCCAAAGTTTATTTTCAAATACCTTTGTAGCAAAATTTTAGAACACATTTTTCTAAACATATTTATCTTATAATAATCATTTTAAACTATTTTAAACTAAACTTAAAACAGAACTCTTGAACTAATTTATACTTCAGTTTGTTTTAAATGATTCAATAAAAGCTGTACTTTCTTTCAAAAAAATATTTATGTTAGTGTAAATTGAAACTTACTTTTGAAATAAAATATTGAGATCTAATTCAATTTCTTTGAAATGTAAATTTTGAAATTTTATTATTTATAAATTATAAAAAAGTAAATTCATGTTTAGCACAATAAAATAAATGTTATCGTCATGAACACAACAAACAAATTGTCGATATTTGATGACCGGCAGCACGCTTCGGGTTACCTAGAGCAAGGATTGGTGGGCTTTGGCGTATGCTAAACTTAACAGGAAATAATTGATTTAAATATTCTATAAAATACCGTGTCTATTTTATTATCAAATAATGTAGTGAAAATGTGATTTATGTTTCATAAAATTCAATTATTTATTTAGTGTCTTGTATGCACATCCTAAAATTAAAGTAGATGGGTGTCGGTGACAATCAGATAATTCTTGGTGATCATTTTTACGTTTGATGATAATCCCGAAACTTAGAAAACTTGTACAGAAAACCAAAGCACCTAAAAAATAAATATCTCTATATAACCTATATAGGATCTAGGAGACCACTAGCAATCATTGATTGCTATAGAGCTACAACCTCAGCGAGTCACATCACTAGAATTCGCAGCTGTGGGATTGTCGTCCATATCTGCTGAAATCTAAAATTACACACGCAGGAAGCCAGGGAGTCTAGGACTGCCCGTTTCTTCTTACCGTGCATTGTCTGCTGAACTCCTTGCATTCTCTTTTAAAACTAACCACTAATCAAGCTAATACAAATGACGAGTCCTAAGCAGTGCAGGGAGGCAACAGATGGGCTGCTTCTACTCTCGAATCCGCTTGCTCTAGCAGCAGCCAAATCTGCGACCACACAACCTGTAGATTGACGAGTTTGCCAATAATGACAGGTTCTCTTGCTCCCCCATGACAAGAAGCATCAGCAATACGTGCAGGTTTTTAATCCATGTATGTATGTTGAGAGTGAAGCATACACCTGGAGGCCGAGTTCAAGATGACTGCATGTTCTGACTGATTTCCCCATCATTTCCTCACTGCACTTGGGTCTTGGGTTGATATTCCGTAGTTCACTTAGTTTAGATAGCTTCTGATATATATGTTAGAAGCATGTTTATTGTACTTTTATTTGCATGCAAAAGTCGGCAAGTGTTTCTTAAAAATTTCCGCTGCAACGTAAGGAGAATCATCTAATTTTTATGATACTTATGACCAAGTCTCATGATAGTTTATTGATATGATTATTTTTATACAAAACATTACATATAATTTGACTCTTCAAATTCACAATAAGCCACAGTGAAATACTACCGGTGTAAACTTTGGTTACTGGAGGAACCTTCCACGAGGAAGCAAATCAACTCTTGCTTGGTCATGTTTCAACCTATCAATTAATTTGGGCCACTTCTCGAGAGGATCAAGTATTAACTTTACGAAATCTAGGTAATCACGTCAGAGCACGTTGATGCATGAACTGGAACATCGTGCGGGCTTTGCTGCGGCACTTACATGTGTAGTATCAGTGTAAGATCGCAGTAGATCGCACATCTCCGCTGCAGAACTGCAGAGAAGCAGAGTCACACGCCACAAACAGAGTCTAGAGGTAAGACACATGTTGCAGACGATGTCAGTGTAAAATAAAGACAGTGGGGCTGCCCCAGGTCCATCTACTACTAGTTTTCTTATTCTCAAAACGAAGGTCTTTGGATTTTGGAATGGACGCCAAACAAGAACGTTGCGCAATCGGCAGTTGAATTCTACCTGCCTTCTACAAGTCAACTCCCCTCTAGGCTCCTAGTGACATCGTCCCTCTAGCCGTTGGTGCTTGTCGGTCTGGTGTCCAATGCTGAGGCAAAGCCGACGCGAAACAGGGCTCCTCGTCGCAGTCAGAAACTTCAAGAAGCCAGAACAATTTTTATTGTGTAAAAAGATTTAGCTAGAAAATCATATTGTTCTTCTTTGACATAAAGAAATTTTCTTTTCAACTTCGGCGATGAGCCTAGCTGGCCAGACGGTGGCTCTGCCACTGTCGTTACATAGTGGGAAGTGGGAAGAGAGGAGGGGATGAAGTGGCTAGATGGCAACAAGGAACTATAGAAGGGAGGTAGACATGGTGGTCGAAGGGAAGGAAGCAGTGGTCCGCCACCAAATGAGAATCCTCTGTTATGAATTGAGAGAGGAGTTGCTTATGTTTGGTATAAGAGTGTATAGTATTTGGTTTGATGTGAGTATGAGTGTGGGTGTTAAACTCTAGATACCCATGACATGGGACATGGTTTGACAATGAGTTGATGGATAATGAGAAGTGGGTGGTGGGATGCAAGATAAAAGCCCAAGATCCATTAGGCTAAAATAATGAGCAGGGCTTTAAGTTTTCTATAGGCAACTAGACAATTGAGATAAAGTTCATTTGCATGTAGATCCCACGATGCAATGATATCCCAAAATGTATTGGAGTGGGGTAAGGTGCGATGAGTCAGGCTGAGAAACCACACCCCCTATATACCGACAAAAGCCATTTGCACGAAATGAAGTAAAGTGCGACTACTCTAAAAATATCAACTAATCCAACACAACATAGTACAAATATTTTTTTTTATCAAACGAATAAAATGAATCTTTTTGAAAAAAAAAACATAGGAACAAAGAATATTAGGCAACTTAGCTAACTTTCGCGAATTCAATTGTGTAAAGGACAGCAAGAAAATCCATCCACTGGTCCTAAACTATCACAGCTACTATTTCTATCTAGTTGACTCTGTTGCAAAATTTCCTTATCTCCCCCTGGCTGCCGGTGAGCACGTCGAGGCTGCCCATCTTCACCATGGCGGACGCAAACCGCTCGGCCCAGAGCGTTCGGTTGCGCGCGTAGAGGTCGACGAGCGCCGCCGTGTCGTTCCGGTCGAGCAGCGTGACGTCCGACGTGAAGAGCACCTGGCGCGCCTGCACGTTCTTGTAGTACTGGTTGTCGAGCCGGAGCTCCGTCCTGGGGTCCAGGTCCACCACCCGGTCGCGCCGCCCCGTCGCCGCGGGGCACCGCGTCCTGAGGTACCTGCCATAGGCGGCGTCCATGTCCTCGGCGAGCTGCGGGTACAGCCGGAAGGAGAAGGCGGAGCAGTGGGAGCGGCCGAAGGAGTGGGCGCCGGAGAGCGTGACCATGTCGTCGGCGGTGAGGTTCTTGTCGGCGAAGGTGTCGACGAGGAGCGACACGTTGGCGAAGGGCCCCGGCAGGCAGTTGAGCACCTCGGACCCGTTGGAGACGCGGCCGTCGCGGCGCCCCGCCGGCATGGCGAAGTCGACCCCGCCCATGATGCCGCTGGCGTCGCGGGCCGCGAAGGCGACTATGTCGGCGCAGGAGACGGTCCCCGGCACCGGCGCTCCAGCACGCGCTTCGCGCGGTTGATGACGCTGAACCCGCGGAGGCTGGGGTTGTTGGCCTGCGACGCCTTCTCCACCGTGGTGGCGTTGCTGCCGGGCGCCGCGTCCAGCAGCACCGAAGCGTCGCACCCCTGCAAAGTGGCCGGACGAGATAATGATAAGCTTCGCGTGCTTGCCGGAGTTGAGTAGATGCCAATGGCTTGTTTGGTGCTTACCCTGACGAAGCAATCGTGGAAGAAGAGGCGCACGAGGCCGGGTCCATTGCCGGGGTCACGGCGGATGGCGGCGAGGACGACGTTGCGGACGAGATCCTCTGCCCGTGGGCAACTCCGGCTGTAGTAGCCGACTTGTAACCCGGCGTCCTCCGGTGATGCGACAGAGGAGACGACGATCCATGACAGCAGGATGGGAAGAGCAGCAAGCTGAGCAACACGAGTGCTGCTGCTTCTCTTCATGTCTTCTCTTGTGCTCTGGCGTGTGTCGGGATCTCGTTCCTGCTGGGGTTTTGGGTTTTGGGACACACGGCAATGCTCGATCAATGGAGGGAAAACAAGATGATGGCGATAATTTATATACGCCAATCCATGAAGCGATGCACTGACCGATTGTGTTCCCTAGGCTACACTAGAGTAGACGAACGGATCAGAACAACTGGACAACAGTTTTTTTTTAAAACTAACTGAACAACAGTTGACTTGCGCATATACAGAGTAACTAGCCACAAGGGAGTACATACCGTCTTGGGTACGCCCTATGTACAAAATAAATCAATTCTAGAATCACCTTAAGTTAAATATCTTAATTAAGTTTAACTAATTCCACTGAAACTTATAACATCATCTATCACATAAAATAAAATTGTCATAAAAATATATTTTATGATGAATCTAATGATACAATTTGGTATTATAACTATTTATACTCTTTTATATAAAATTGATTACATTTAGAATAGTTTAACTTATTTTTTAGAAAGGACGGCAAAAAGCTTTGCCGCGATTTTTATTAGACGATGAAAAGGAAAAAAAACTGTACATCACGGATTTAAAACACCACAACTATCCTCACCCCTACTATCTACTACCTTGCCAACTAAACCGACCGGAGAAAAGAAAAGAGAACCATAACAAACAAGAAAAACATCAGAGACCACCCACTATCCATTTTGATTGCCCCTTTCGCGCGTTGTTGTCGCCATCTTGAATTGTAGTATCTCCTCTCTACAGAGGGCGGCTACTTGCAGAGGCAGCAACTCCTGTTGTTGAAAGATCCTTCGATTTCGTTCTTTCCAAATATTCCACCAGAAGTAGATTATGATCCCATCAAACTCCTTCTTATCTTTCCTCTCAAATCTCCTACGACATTTCTGCCAATAGGAATAAATCGAACCTGTCTCACACACATTGTTTAAGATCGTCAGATTGAACCATTGCTTGATTATTGTCCAAACCTCCTTCGTGAACGGGCAATCCTTGCGAGAGATGTGTTGGTGTTTCAAGGTTGTTGACACATAGCTTACAATCGGTTTCTTCAGTCCATCCCCTTTTGAGTAGATTATTTGCAGTTAATATTTTTTGTGCATCGGTGTCCAGGCGAAGAACCTGCACTTGTGTTCTGCTTTTGCCTTCAGTTGGCGTTATCTTGATCCTACTATATGTTCCAGTGAATTGGATCTGATAAGCACTTTGAGTTGTATAGACCCCATCTGCTGTCCAACACCAAGTAATGTCATCATCTATTGGTCCTTCCAGTACCACATGTCTTAGGGCTTCCCAGAGGCTTATAAATTGCCTAGTTTCCTCCTGAGAGGTTGGCGGGTAGATATGCTCGATCCACTTGTTACCTGTTAAAGCTTGATGTACTGTAACATTTTTCTTTCTTGTTTTCTCAAAAAGTAACGGCGCAATTGATCTCGCTGAGGAGCCATTGATCCAATTAGAATACCAGAAAGGGGCCATCTTGCCATTTCCAACAGTCACTCTTGTCGAGGCATAGAAGAGCTCTCGGTCCACTTTGTCGCAGGGTATGTCAAGCTTGTTCCAAGCTCTTTCTTTTTGTTTCCACTGAAACCACAGCCATCTTAATCTCAGTGCTCTAGTAAACCGTTCCAGCTCTAAAATGCCCAACCCTCCCTTGGGTTTAGGTAGGCACGTCGTGGGCCAATTGACAAGTGAGTGTCCACCACAAACTTTATCTGGGTTTTCTCCTTTCCATAGGAAACTTCTTCTGATCCGATCGATTCGCTTAATGAGCCACTTTTGAGCATGGAACACTGTTAGGTGGTATATTGGTAGGCTTGAAAGCACTGTCTTGACTAACGTTTCTCTTCCTGACGAGGATAAGAACTTTCCTTTCCATCCTGGCAATCTTGCTCCGATTTTGTCAATTAGAGGCTGCACCTCTACCTTCCTTAGTTTTCTAGTATGAAGTGGTAGGCCCAAGTATTTTCCAGGGAACTTTGCAATCTTTCCTGGGAAGTTTTTGCACAACGTTTTGCACTAGCTCTTCGCACATCCTGATCGGGTAAATTTCTGTTTTTGACAGGTTCACCTTCAGCCCGGAGCACTCCCCAAAGGTCAAGAAGATATTTTGCAATCTGTCCAATTCAGTGGGCGTCGGTTTTGCAAACAGGGCTGCATCGTCAGCATAAAGAGAGCATCTCAGCTTGGCCTGCTTCGGTAGCACCGGTTGCAGCAAACCTTGTTCTGCTGCTTGTTCTATGATTCTCTGTAGTGGATCGATTGCGATAATGAAAAGAAGCGGGGACAGGGGATCCCCTTGTCTCAAACCCTTGGCATGTTTAATTTTTGGACTTGGGGAGCCATTGACTAGAACTCTAGAAGAGGCCGATCCTAGGATCGCTGATATCCAGTTCCGCCACTTAGTACTGAACCCCAGTGCCTTGAGGACTTCTAGTAAATATTGCCATCCTATGGAATCGAACGCCTTGGAAATATCTAGTTTGATGAAGAGAGTAGGCTGTTTCTTCTTGTGCAGGTATTGTATCACCCTCTGTACATACAGGAAGTTATCATGGATACATCATTTCTTTATGAAGGCATTTTGTGCTTGGGAAACCAGCTCATTCATTTTTGGCGCCAACCTTGACGCTAGGATTTTCGTGATGATCTTTGTGAGGCTGTTGATTAGGCTAATTGGCCTATAGTCGGCAACGTTTTTTGGGTCTTGTTTTTTGGGTAGCAATACAATGTTGGCCTCGTTGAAAAGATGCATTTTGGATGTTTTGTGGTTATAGAACCCCATCATTGCTTCGAACAGGTCATATTTGATTACTTCCCAACATTTCTTGTAGAAGATGCCTATGAATCCGTCTGGTCCCGGTGCTTTCTCAGCGGGCAGGTCCTTGACCGTGTGGTGGAGCTCCTGCATTGTGAATGGTATATCCAAATCCTCAAGGTTGGTAGGTGTATAACCCAGGGCGTTCCAATTAAGGCGTTTTGTTCTGACCACACTTGAGCCAACTGCGTTACTAAAGTAGTCGGTAGCTACCTTGATCTTATCTTGCCGAGCGGTTACCGACCCGGTGTCCGTTTCCAACGCACTGATGAATGTCTTCTTCCGTCGTGCATTTGCATAAATATGGAACAGTCGTGTATTTGAATCTCCATCTCTGATCCAGGTGAGCCTTGAGTGTTGTTTGGCCTTGGCCTTTTGAATAGCAGCCAACCCCACCGATTTAGCTTTCAAAGATTTTTTAAAAGCTATCTCAGCGTCTGATAGTGCTCTTCTCTCTTGTGCCTTTTCCAGTTCTAGAAGTACAATCTGAACTATTGCCATTTGTAATTTGAAATTACTGAATTTTGCTCGCCTCCAAATTTTCAAAGCCCTTGCCGTACGCAGTAGCTTGACATGTACCCTAAGCAGGGCATTTTGAGTGTTTACCGGCTGCTCCCAGGCCATTTTGACTGTGTCCATGAATCCCGGCATGTCAGCCCAGTATGCCTCAAAGCGGAATCCTCGATAGAATTCGAAAGATGTATCACCCTGTAAGAAGAGCGGGCAGTGGTCTGATCCCATAGTCGCCAGAGCTTGGAGGTCCGTTCTTGGGAACATCTCTAGCCACTCTGCCGTTGCAAAGAAATGATCTATCTTTGTCATTGTTGGGTTTTGTTGCTCGTTACTCCAAGTGAAACGCCTGCCATATAATTCAATTGGGGCGAGCTGCAGGTTGTCAATTGTGCTTTTGAATCTATTCAACATGGGAATATTTATTCTACTATTGTTTTTGTCTTGCATTCGATATATTAAGTTGAAATCCCCCAGGATTAACCATTGGTCCAGCATGAATTGTTTGAGCCCCTCAATCTCATGCAAAAAGGCAATCTTTTCTGGGTCAGATTGAGGTCCGTAGACCCCAGTTAGGCACCATGAGATGTTTTCCTCCAGCATCGTAATTCTGGCTGAGATGGAATGAGTGGTCGTTTGGATGGGTGTCAACCTGAAAAACCTTTCGGATGCAGCCAGAAGAATGCCACCAGCTACCCCAATTGCTGGTAGGGTCATGCAGTTAGCTGCCAAGTCTGGTCCCACTGATTCCATTAGAAGCTGCTGTGTCCAATCTTGAATCTTTGTTTCCTGGAGGCAAACGACAGTTGCACCAGAAGATGTGATCAAGTTTCGCACACTCGCTCTCTTGGCTCCATCATTCAGCCCCCTCACATTCCAAAGACAAGATTGTACAATCTTTTTGTGCCATTAAAACCAAAGCTCTACTACCATCATAGTGAACAACGAAAGACATCTTTGGCACACCATAACCGAAATCTTGTCTGATCGGGTCCCTCCCGGAGCCATAGGACTAGTCAAGGCAACAAGGCCAACGAGAACCGGGTAGTCTTCCCCGCCCAATACACGTTTCGAACAAATCGATGCCGAAGGCTACAAGGCCAGCAGGCAATAGAAGTACTGAGTCTCTATGATACATGGGCGATGATGCCCCTTGATGGCCACGCAGGGCCCAAATTTTGACCAAAGGTGTCCACGCCAATCCGTAGACTGGGCACCCATCTGCTTGGCAGTCGGTGATGTCATTGGGGACACCCAGCCCAACTGCACCTAAGGCCCAAGGCCTCAGGCCGTTCCTTTCTTGTTGCCGGCCATCTTGTGCTTGGCCGCCTTTTTCTCCAGCTGAGCGCCGTGGTCAAATAACTCCTGAATGGCTGCCATCTCTGTCTCCCTGAGAGGCTTGTCCAGATGCTGCGAGAAATTCTGAAAATTAGCTTCATTGTTGATTGGCGTCGATGGGGTTATATCCCCCAATTTTTTAATAAGGAGATCCTGAGCTATTTGAATAGTCCCCTTGCCAATCCTAGATTTGGCCTTGTCAGCTAAGCGTGTGCTTTTCCTTTGTGCAAAATCTGATGGTGGGTTGTCACTAAATGGTTGAGGTCGTTCCATCCGCACTACAAATTTGGATTTGGCAAAAGAAGGGTTGTTCTAATTGTAAAGTTATAGATTGCAAGAACACATCCATAGGGTCTGTGGGATTCTGTGAATTAGGGGACCCCTGCTGAGAATAATGGTCAACTTCTACATTAGGTCGATCTCCGTTCTGCCCAACACCCTCTCCTAATGCTGGCTGCCCCACCCTTAGTGCGTCAGATTGTGTGGTTTGTTGCTGGTCATCATCCACAGATTCCCTATTATTATACCGAACATTGGAGGCTTCTAACTGCGTGATCTGCTGCGTGGATTCATTATCATCGTGGTGTTCACCCATGTGTTCACAATCATTGTACTGGCTAAAAGGGGCTTCTACAGGCGTGTCTTGTTTTGTGAGGCCACTTGTCTTTGTGATGTGCAACCTGTATCATTTCTACATCCGGCTGGGAGGGAATTGCACAAGCAGGCAATTGCAAGGTTTGCAACTCATCAGATGTAGTTAGAAGATGTAGGTTATAACAATTGGTGGGACTCTGCTCTAGGCAACTATCAGCATTGGGTTCTACTATTGCCATGTCAACTAAAGGATCATCGACTTCCCCCCGTTCTGTAGCCCGAATTGAATCATGCACAAAAACATGTAGTGGTGAATGAAAAATGGGGCTTACAATCATCTATTTGTGTCTTTTTTTGTTCTTTGAGGGTCCCTGCCATCCTTGTTGGTGTCGCCTCCTTCCCCCTGACCACACCAAGCTCCAGCGGGACTATGCTGTTGAGGCGCACGTTCTTGACCCCTGCAGCCCCTTGATAAGTACAAAGTAACGATTCATCAATCATTGGGTCAGCTGCAGGTAAGTCGGAAGCAGGAATTGGAAGGGATACATCATGCAGAATGAAAGGAATGTTGGTCTCACATGCAACTTTTGGGGGACCCCCATAACGTAAGCGGCGGATCAGCGAAAGAGACTCTTTTCTTCTTGTTATTCTTGGTTGTTGGCTCGGGCGCGACCTTTGCAAAGGGCCGAAGTTTTCTTGATCTCCCACTTGAGTCCCCCTCGGCGGTAAGATCCACCTTGCCGGGGGTGGAACGCACGGGTGTTGCTTTTCTTTATGCTTGATCCCGCGCCATTGCGGCACCTTGTGACACGCCCCCCAAGCCGAAGCGCTCCCGTGCCTACGATGCCCGCCGCCTTGGTTGTCGTCCTCATCTCTCTGTGGCGCTCCTCCCTTCCGCGGTCATTTCCACGGCGTCCCGCGGACTTCCCCCCTGCGAATCGGCTCCCCATACCTCCCGGATGAACTCCCTCTTGCGCTTGCGGTTGGTATGTCCACCCGGCCCCCATCAACATGGAAGAACGAAAGGTCTTCCACCACGCCCACGTGGGGAAGCACCTCATACTTCAGCCCGTGCTTGATGCCCGTTGGCTCATCATGGTAGACCTGCATAAGAGGAAGTGGAACATCAACTGACCCCTGCTCAGGGTCAGGATCAGTGATGGTGAGCCACACCCTCCGTGGGATCTTGCAAGGATCAGCACACCAGGCCCACAAATCATAGGTCCTTGTCCTCTCACGCCGGCGAGTGTGCTCCTCCACAAAGTGGATAGCACGAGCGACGGCGAGGATGAGAGCAGCTACATCCCGTCCCCAAGCATGAGGTGGCAGCCCCTCCAGTCGGACGTGGACGTGGAACTCCAGACTGGCATCAACTGCCTCCCTGCCCTCGGTCCAGGGTGCGAAGATGAAGACCCTTCCACCATCCTCCAAGTCGTGCTGACGGAGTGCCCTCTGCCTGAGGTGCTCGTTGGAGAAGATCACCAGGTACTGCTCCGGGAAGTGCTTGACCACCTGGAAGTCTCTGAAGTCCATGTCCAACCTCGACCTGAGGGCATCAGCCACATGATAGGTCTCTGAGTCGTGGCTGTTACCTCTCAGCTTGCACACTGCCGCCCTCCTCACCAGAGCATCACGACGCCTCCGGATGTCGCCGGTGGCAGTGACGAACACCTCATCGCTCGCTGGCCTGGCCCTCGGGTCTCTAGGGTAGGCTGCCATGGGAGGACCAGCAGGAACGCCCTTGGCCGCCTCCAAGTAGGAGCGGCGACCTTCCCTGGTAGTTGATGTGGAGAGAGCAGCTTCTTGGAACGGTGAAGAGTGGTGCCTGGCTTGCGGTAGAACGTTGTTGGGGGCTTGATGTTTATAGCTGAGAGAAACCAGTTTCTGTGAACAGAGGCGTGCGTGATGATCCTTTCCACCACAGCGCCAGCAACGGGTAGCTGAGAGGCAGTGGCGCACTTGATGATCTGTGGCAAAGCAGTTGAAGCATTTACCGTAGGCGTGCTGCTTGAAACGCTGTATTCCTTGGGCTTGCTCTGGTCTCTGCTTCTCGCCGGCCGATGAAGCCGCAGAGTGCCGTTCTCGACGCCACCAGTATGGTCCTTTTACTTCCTCCCAGTCCTCCCCGCTGTCGTTCGGCTGCCCGCCCTGAGGCCGCCATGAAGGCCCTTCTGGCATCTCTGCCGCCTCTCGCAGGATTGATGGCGACCGGACATTGAGCTTGGCGTTCCGCCGCGGTAGTGGAGATGGAGGATTCGAGTGCTGGGGCACCCATTTCTGCTTTTCTGCTCTTGAGTATCGCCTCTTCTCTTCAGATCTGGGAAAGGAAGATGAACGCGGCTCTGTGCCCTCCTTGTGTCTTCCAAGCGCCGACTGTTTCTCTTGAATGCTACTTGTTTTAGATGCGGCAGACGCGCCATTGGGGGACGGCTGATGCCCAGTATAGCTGTCGCCCCTCACATCTGAGTTTTGAATCTTTTGACGCTCCTTGCCTTCGCCATGGATTGCCAAGTGATCCTTCACCGGTGCTGCGCTCTGTTGATTGGCCCCGCCATTGTGTATCTGCTGGTGGGATGTAGCTCCTATTCTTGAATCTTGTATCTGCTTCTCTCCCCCTTCTTCAGCGGCTACTGCGAGGGCCACCACTGATGCTGCTTCCTGGTCTTGTAGTAACTGCCTGATGTCGCGGACCAGCTCCCCGAGAATCGCTGACTCTTCTGTTGCAGTATGGATCGGCTCATTGAAGATTTCCACATTTGCTTCCACCTCCTCCCCTTCTCCAGCTGCACTGCTTATCTCTTCTGGCGGCTTCGAGATCTCCTCCAGACCTGGCTGAGAAGCGGCAAGGGACCCCTCAACGGGTAGATCCAGACGAGGCGGGCACGGATCCGTGGATTTCTTGGGTTCATTTGGCTGCTGTGGATGGATCGGGTGGGATTTGGGTGTTCCGCCTTCGAGAGGGACGGGGACGAGGTCGGGGTCCGGAGCGCCCATCCTCTCTGTGTCACTCTTCTCTGTCCATTTCGAATAGTTTAACTTAGAACCTTTAAAAATTGATTTAGTTTGAGATGAAGAGAGTACATCTCATTTTCCAACGAACCCAAACTTTTGACCAAATATACTACATTTAGTCATGCACTATATTTTTATAGTAAACCTATTTATAGAGATACAAAGGTTCATACTATTAAGTTCACACTAATTGGTCTTCAAAAAGTAGGGGCAAGAACATCAAGCTCCAAATAGTATCAGTAATTATGGTTCTAAATGAATAGATATACTAAATGTATATATTCCATTAGCAATTTAATTATATTTATTCAGTTTTATAAAATATTGGTATTTTTGTACGGGAGTACGAAGATAAAGCTGGACACGAGTATTTTTTTTTTTCAAAAAAAACTGGCCACGTGCGCCCCTTGAAAGGCGTGTGTGTGTATCGTGTCAAAGATAGACGTTGTTTCGTGGGCAGTCGTGGCAGCAGTTTTGCTCTGCATGCAGCGACACACTGCCGGATTCTGTCTGCTCGATCGGTCTTCCCATCATTCTTCTCTTGCAACGGTCGAAGAAATACAGTGGAAATCGTGCTTCCACTGGGACGCGTGTGTGCAGGGAGGGTATCTGCTCCAGCGGCCACAGTCCACACCGTGGAGATTTGATTCCCGCCACGCCGCGCGCAAATGCCGATGCTGCACATTGGGATTTCCCTGCTGTCCGAGTCACAAACACAGCTTGAGCGGCACCGCGTTCGTCTCAGTTCTTTGCGTACCGAACAAAGGAACACAAAAAAAATATCGCAGTTGATTCAGTGTCGAATTAGACTGCACTAGCTTCCTAAGCTTACCATCACTAGAGATGGATCGTGTAACACACGCAGCGGGAAGGTGAATTGGGGCCAGTAGATCAGAGGGGGGAGGCGAGAGGGAGGAGGGGGTGCGCACCCTAGGAGGCGGCGGGCTGGCGGCTAGCGGCGGCTTGCGGTAGGCGGCGTGGAGAGGGTGGCGACGCAGGGAGAGAGAGCCCAAGAGCTGGAGAGCTGGAATAAAAGAATTTTCGCTCAATTACTTTCTTAAACTGATCAAGATATAAACTTCTCGTATTTATAGTCTCGAATAGACTTAGCCCCTAAGCAACCTTTAACTTAACCCCTAAGCAATCTCGAGAGATCATTATAACAGATGGATTCTTCTTTTCTAAACAATAATAATAATTAAGGTAACTTGCGGCGAACGATGGCAGCGATGGCGAAAGGCGGCCATGCGGGCCCAACACCACCTGGCGCGCCGCCTCCTTCTTGGCGTGCACGAGCGCGGCGACGCCCTTTTCTTGGGCCTAGACTGGCTCAACAGGCCCGTTTATTGTGGCATCGGTCACTGCCCACATTGGACGTGTGACAGACCGCTTTAATATATAGCTAGCTATGTGCCTCGCTTGTATTTTTATGTCACTACTATAAAAATGATTCCATGAGACACTACCTAATCATTAACGGATTCGGTCATGAACTGAGCGTAGCTCAGCTGGTTGGGTTCCTTGTGGTGAAACCTAGCCGCCTACGTTCAAGTCCTAGACTTGACACGGGTGCTCATATATTCCAGGATTTAACGATGTTATTCTTTCAGTGGTAGGCGACATGCTCATCAACACGCTTGTAGTGACTTCGTCAATCTCGAGATTTGCTGGTCTAACTTAGTTCTTCGAATGTGCTCATAGAGTGTGTTGACGGTGGATAACGTCCATTTTTATTAGAACTTTAGACATGAAAAGGCACATGTATACACACTAGTCTAGGGTTTTAACTGACAATTTCCACGAGTTTTACATATTCTATATTTTTCAGGGATTATTTTAGAAAAGCATAAAAGAGGGATTAGAATGCATAATTATCACGAAACTTATCCGCATCGGAAAACATCGTCATCAGGCTCAGGAAACGTCTAGAAGCACCCGAAGCAGCGGGACCCGCAAGAGCCACACAGTGGGGCCGGCCGGCGCCACCCTGGCGCCGGCCGGTGCCCTAGGTCAAGCGGTGGCGCCCACCTTCTGGAGTTTTCCTCCTACGCTTCCTTGGAAGCCAAGCAAAGCATCCCTACGTCGATTTAAGGTCGGTTTGATCTGACGGTGCACACAACATGAAGACGCGGATCGATGACGTGGTGGTTCCTTGTCCCCTCCACCTCGGCCTATATAATGACGCCCCAAGGCCCTTCCTAGAGGCATTCTACACCCCGGTGCTTCATATTCTCTACATAAATTAGGGTTAGGGTCCCTCTAGTTGATCTAGTTCTAGTTCATCTAGTTCTAGTTCATCTAGATGTAGCAATTAGGAGAGACTAGTTCTTTCAGATCTAGTCTTGTTTAGAGATTAGAGAGATTGAGTAAAGGAGTAGAGATTCTGGAGGAGTTCTGGCCTATCAGTGCTTCTTCGTGGCTGTATTCTTCTGGATTCAGCTCCCTCGCCCGGAGCTGCGTTCTGAGGTACTTTTGTATTCGCCATTCCGATTCAAGTAAGCAGTTGTTCTTATTTGTTCTTAAGTTCATAGCTCATATTGAGTACTTTGATCTTGGTCATTACTTGGTTGAAGTAGTATTTCGTAGCGTAGGCGTGGTGTCTAGGCTAGGTTTACTTGTGGATGTCCCCTGATTAGCCGAATAGTGGTAGTTCGCGTAGGTGACTTTATAGCTGCATTGATTCCTTTGTAGTCCACTTCCCGTTGATAGGACTGTTAGGCTTATAGGTGCTTGGTAAGAGATTACTCTGTTTCTTCTACTATTCGGGTTACTTGCCCAGTTAGAACGGTATTATACAAAGTTTACCGGTTGTCAGAACTAGAGTTCAATAGCTATTTTCTCTTTCTTGATATTATCTAGCCTAATTGTAAGGTTAAGTCTATATACTTTGTCATCATCACAACTGTTCCCTGTGGATACGATATTTAAAACCTCCGGGTAAAATGTGACACTGGTATGATATCTGTGCGCTTTCGGATAATCTTACGTAAATCTTATTTAGTGGAGAGCAGTTAATTTATACCAACAAGCATTTTTAGCGCCATTGCCGGGGAACGGTTTGCTGATTTTGACTTAGTCTAACTTAATCTTGTATTATACTTTTATCTTTTCTTATTTTATCACATTCTCTTCATTATTTTTGTGTTCATCTTTATGGATGCTTTTAATTCTATTCCTATCTATCTTTATGGCATGCGCAAAAGCTTCGAACCACCAGAATCTAATGAACCTATCATAATACCTGGCTAAGAGCGCGCCCATGTTTAATTAATATGATTCGGGATAAACCCTTCTCGGGAGAAGGTCACGAAAACCCATACTCACACTTACGAGAATTCGAGCAGACCTGTGCATGCTTGCGCATTGCCGGCATGTCCGATAAGACTATTAGATGGAAGCTTTTTTCATTTTTTCTTAAAAAGAGCCAAACGTTGGTATAATCGAGCCGTAGGGAGTATGTAAGGTGATTGGGAAACATTATACTCTGAATTTTGTTTATATTTCTTTCCCATCCATAGAGTAGTTAACATTTGAAAAGAGGTTTTAACTTTTAGGCAACTAGAACAAGAATCTTTTAGTAAATCATGGGAGCGTTTTAATAAACTTGTTACGAAGCAATTTTTTTATTTGGATCTTACCATGGAATTTAAGAAATCTCTTGATTTAGCCTCTGGAGGAGCTTTTCTTCACTTACCTATAACTGAAGCAAGGCCTATGCTAGAAAAGGTTGTTCAAGCCTATTCTGAGCTCCCCGAGGAAGAGAAGAACTTGTCACCCGAACTAGAAACGGAAGTCTTGGTAGCTAAAACACAATCATCCCATTCTCAAGATTTAGCTATCAACCCTAAACCTTTGAAATTCCACTTTGATGATTTAGACTTCCAGTTAGCTAAGATGCTCGTAAATCAATACACATCAGATCTTCTCAGAAGAGCATCTTGGGAAAAGTGTCAACTTCTTTTCCCTCCTGAAAGACACTGGGAAGAGTTCAAGGATGGCATGTCGAGTGATGCCATAGAAGGAGAGCTAAGCCACTTAGGAGTAAATTCTATCTTCTCCCCTTCTATGCCCACAGTAAATATCTTTGAACCCATCCCTAAACCCATCCTTAACCCCAATAAATCTTTTTATGCTCTTTCTACTAAACTTTATAATGACCCTAGAAATCTACCAAGATATCTCAAGAATAAAAGTCATAGAAATACCCAAGAAGAGCAACGACAATGGCAGAAATGCATAGAACATACTAGAAATACATATGCTATTGTAAAAGAATGGATGGAAGAGGACGAAGCTTTAGCACTAGCATCTAAACTTGGTTTAAATTCAAATGGTGAGCTTAAATCAATTTCTTTAATAAACAAAACTTACCCAAGTTTAGAGAAAGCTTTAGAGACCAATCTTAGGGATATCAATTCATAGAAAATTCTAGAAAATAAAACATCCAATAAATGTCATAAGCATAAAATAATAAAGGCAAACTTGTTGTCTATAGACATCCATGAAGAAACACTCTTGAAGTTTGAAAAGGGAAATCACATCGATGAGCATAGAAATTATCTCATAAACATTTCATCGAATCCATGGTCATATGAGAAATCTTCAAAATCTTTTGGTCTGTCTAATATTACCACACACGAGATCTTCAACCTCCTCTTTATACCTGTTCATAAAATCATTAAAAGGGTGGTTGTAGATGCATATGTTTATCATAAATATTATAGATCTCATTGTAATCTTGATATAGGTACACAAAGACTAATGTTATAGAGGAAACCACCTCACCAACTCAAAATATAATGATCATAAGATTTTCCAAGAACAACTTTGTGTCCCAAAATAACCACTCTTAAAAAATGAATTGAGTTTGCACCTTTAGCATAGAAATATAATTATCAAAATATTTCTTTGGTATTTTTGTCACTAACCATTTCAGGTTTGAAGTAAGAAAATAACTAATGGCAGCGCCAGGTATGACCAACTTATCATAATGCAAATTAATCCATCCAAACTTAATTTTGCTTTGCAAAATTCTAGCTCGGGGGAATGGCCTTATTTAGAAAATCCTATGTTGCTAATATGGTTGTCTCTACCTTTATTTAATTTTTTAATTATGCTCTTTTATCTCTTTTTGAATAAATCTCTACAATGCTTTCATGTTACCTTTGTCCATGCTAGTATGTTTTGGTTTAAAAGTACTACAAATGGGTACTTTCATAGGCTTTTTAAATTAAGTGTGGTGCTTAGGTTAAATAGTCTACCTTAGTCAAATTAGACACGGAGTTTGGTTTGGCTATTGATCTGAAATTAGCTTATGTAGACATTGGATATTTTTATTGGGCTAACCCCTGCAGAAAAACTTTTAAAATTAATTTGGGTAACTTATGAGATAAATTCAAATTAGAGATGAGACAGGGCACATGCTTAAAAAAGAAGACATAGCTCATTCATCATAAATGATAGAACTGTAAGTATTAATGATTCATTCACTTTATCTTCTGCTGTAAGTTACTTTGTCTCAAGCCATGTCTGTATAAAACATGATTTATGTTAAAACAATATTAATACTATCTTTTCATTAGCCTAGATAGAACAAAATAAAATACTGGACAAGCAACCTTTGTGTTCAAAAGTTGTATACTCCTTTGGGTATGTGTTGTCTACTAATCTGCTGCGGGCATAATAATGACTGGCGTAAAAAGAGTCAAAAGATCAAATAAGTAAAACATGGCAAAAGAATGAGTGCAATAGAGGAGACAAGATGTCCATAAATAACTCCGGATGCAAGAGAAAGGACCACCCGGTCATTTACCCTTCATAACTTAGTGCCGTCACGCTCTAATAATGAAGGTAATATTCTAAAATAAGTGGTCACTGCTCTTCTCTTGATCTTGGTGCATATAAATACATAAACATGTTAGAGTTACAACTTAAATTGATTAACCTAATTAACTCAACATGCTTTGTTCTTTAAAATTGTTCATGGCACCGTTCTCTTAATCTCAGTCTTAACCAAACAAGCTAAAACATTATATTCGATCTTAGGAAGATGATAGTCATACTCATTTGAAAATTTATATAGAGATAGACGATCCTTCTATTGGTTAAGCAATTTTATTCTTTTTACGCCATGTGAACTTGAATGCAATATTCAATGCTTAATCTTTTGATCTTACCACTCATGTCATACATAAACAAATCATGTAACACCAACTTTATCTTGTTCAAAGTGCCTAAGGATAGAGAAAAAATAAAAAAAGAGATAAATTTGGTTCTATTGGTATTTTTCCACCAGCAGAGCCCATGCACTTGATCTCTGTCTTGGTTTTACAAACAGGACAATGCATCGAGTAAAGTTTATTAATTCTATAAATGAAAGTTCTGTGAACATGCACACCGAGCAAGATGCTTTTGCCAGCTACTATTAAAGCTCTACTTCAACTTATGGGCCAAACCAAAGAACGAAAGTGATATCATCATAACTAGAAGTATGCAACCATCAAGACCTCCATCTCTCAAGATGGAGAGATACACAAGAGTAGAAGAAGAAGTTCTGTCGGTAAACTTAAAATTTCATACCCTTGCCATCGGGTAATATGGTAGTTATCTAGTTAATTTATATTCCTATCTACATTAATAATTTTTTCATAGCATATCCATCTTTATGCATATTAAAAAAAATAATATTAAATAAATAAATAATAATATTTACTGCATCATAGAATATTAAAAGCTCCACGTGAATAAACTTATGGTAACCCTATAGGAATATTTACTTGTGATGGCATAAAAAAAAATAATAATAGCTTATATATTTACTTTATTGCATTATGAAAAGTCTAAACCCCATAAGAATAAATATTCTCTATGGTGGCATAAAAAATATAACTATATAATGCACACATATTTAATTTCTGCATAACTAGAAAATCCTAAAAAGAGAATCCTGTTAAAAACTTATCAATTTAAAATCAACTCATAAGAATAATCAATTACTTATTGGCTGATCGCTAACCTCTTATTAAATTCAAGCCTCGAGTTTTGGTTTTCTTGTTGGAGTATAACTATGCAGGGAACAACATTATGACAAAGAGAGAGTCTATCGCTGGCACCCACCAGATTTAGCTTCTTTGTTAGCTCACTCTAAAGATCATCAACACCAAGTATTGCAAACATCTAGCTTGAGGAGGAGCATCCCCTAGTTATCAGGTAACTATTATCGAGTCTATTTTATATAGTCATAAAATACCAAAAATATATGAGCACATGAAGGTCCATATCTTTAGAGTCTTGTGAGTCCAATAGAAATAAAAAGATGAATAACAAATTTAAAATCAAAAACAAAATACTTATCTATGTATTAAGGTGTGATCATAGAGTGTGTCTAGTTAATAAGAGTTAAATAAAAACTAGAGAACATTAAAATTTTATCTTGTAGATGATAAATAGTTGCTCTACAGTAATTCCTTTCAAGTGCTAGTTTTTAACCATAAATTTTTTTTAAGTTTTGGACATGACTATTTTGATATAAGAATTTACTCTGAACCTGAAATTTGTGGAGGCATATGCTTGAGCTAAGTCTAGGTAATTGATTGATATGATATATGAGGGTCTAAGCTGCTATTTATCTTATTCCTAGCATTACTAAGTTCTGGAGATTTATTTTAAACCCAAAATCTTACATGATGAGCTCTTGTATGATAAATTTTTAATTCCTACCAAAGCCATATAATACATTTAGCGTTAGGAAAATATTTGCGTATTCATGCTACTTGCTTTATATTGAGTTCAGTTAACCTTTGTTGTATACCTTATGAGAGTCTTGTCATGATTTGAAAATCAAGATCACTTACGCACTCCACCCACATATGCATTACTCCTACTCTGGGGTGTAAGTGCAGTCATTTCCACTTTTATCCAGATCCACCTTAAAAATGTTTTTCTCCTACACTAGGAGTAAACACTCAAAATATACCCTATAGGACAGCCTCTATTTAATTGCTCTAATTTCTTATCATTATCTCTCCAATTATTTATATTCAAAGGATGCATGTGGCTATGCAAAAAGTATTGAAAAAAGAGTAGAAAAAAAGGGCAGTAAAAGATGGACAAGTATCCAACAATTAAAACAATGGGTACATAGATGTCCGCCTCCCAGATTAAAAAAGAAGAAGAAGAGAAAGAAAGAGAGAATAAAGATAGCCCATATTTTTCCGTGAAAAGTTCTAAGGAGTGAGTTATCTTTAAAGAGGTAAAGTAGAATTAGTATTAGCCACTAAATACCATATATACACCTATCTACCATATTCCATACACATGCACATCTTGATTTGATTGTATGTCTCGATTCTCTTTGGATCCATTGTTTGACTTTACAACATATGAATTGTAAGTATGCTCATCCTTGTTATTGCCACTCCTATAAGCTCCACTATAAATTCTTAGTTGTAGAAAGGCATAATATTATTAATGCCTCAGTAAGATCCATAAATACCATATATAATAAGAGATTTGAGGGTATCATACAATTATGCTCTGAGTTTTATGTCAAAAACTTACAAAACTCTGGAATATTGGTACTGTGAAGAATTTGAGACATAGTGCTTGACTTGATTGTTCTATCTTTCGATTGCTCAAGACTCATGCAAAATCTGTAAAGCTCCATAGTTAAAGGTAAAATGGGTAAGTTTGAAAGTTAGAGCAGTTTTGTCTAAACTGGAGAAAAATTTATATTTAAAAACAAGTATACTTAAAAGAAATAAAAGCATAGCAGCAACTCCTAATCCAAGTTTATTAGTAATTAGACCTAGATTGTTTGCCAAGGGACTGGCAAAAGGTAAGCTTGGGGGAGTTGTTGACGGTGGATAACGTCAATTTTTATTAGAACTTTAGACATAAAAAGGGACATGAATATACACTAGTCTAGGGTTTTAACTGACAATTTTCACGAGTTTTGCATATTCTATATTTTTTAGGGATTATTTCAGAAAGGCACAAAAGAGGGATTAAAGTGCATAATTATCATGAAACTTATCCGCATCAGAAAACATCGTCATCAGGCTCAGGAAACGTCTAGAAGACACCCGAAGCAGCGGGACCCGCTGGGGCCACCTGATGGGGTGGCTGGCCCCACCCTGGCGCCGGCTGGCGCCCTAGGTCAAGCGGCGGCGCTCCGCTTCTAGAGTTTTCCTCCTACGCTTCTTTGGAAGCCAAGCAAAGCATCCCTACGTCGATTTAAGGTTGGTTTGATTCGACGGTGCACACAACATGAAGACGCGGATCGATGACGTGGCGGTTTCTTGCCCCCTACTCCACCTCGGCCTATATAATGATGCCTCAAGGCCCTTTCTAGAGGCATTCTACACCCCGGTGCTTCATATTCTCTACATAAATTAGGGTTAGGGTCCCTCTAGTTGATCTAGTTCTAGTTCATCTAGTTCTAGTTTATCTAGATGTAGCAATTAGGAGAGACTAGTTCTTCTAGATCTAGCCTTGTTTAGAGATTAGAGAGATTGAGTAGAGGAGTAGAGATTCTAGAGGAGTTCCGGCCTGTCGGTGCTTCTTCGTGGCTGTATTCTTCTGGATTCAGCTCCCTCGCTCGGAGCTGCGTTCTGAGGTACTTTTGTATTCGCCATTCCGATTCAAGTAAGCAGTTATTCTTATTTGTTCTTAAGTTCACAGCTCATATTGAGTGCTTTGATCTTGGTCATTACTTGGTTGAAGTAGTATTTTGTAGTGTAGGCGTGGTGCCTAGGCTAGGTTTACTTGTGGATGTCCCCTGATTAGCCGGATAGTGGTAGTTCACGTAGGTGACTTTATAGCTGCGTTGATTCCTTTGTAGTCCACTTCCCGTTGATAGGACTGATAGGCTTATAGGTGCTTGGTAGGAGATTACTCTGTTTCTTCTCCTATTCGGGTTACTTGCCCAGTTAGAACGGTATTATACAAACCTTACCGGTTGTCAGAACTAGAGTTCAATAGCTATTTCCTCTTTCTTGATATTATCTAGCCTAATTGTAGGGTTAAGTCTATATACTTTGTCATCATCACAACTGTTCCCTGTGGATACGATATTTAAAACCTCCAGGTAAAATGTGACACTGGTATGATATCTGTGCGCTTGCGGATAATCTTACCAATAGAGTGTGCATGTGTACCAATAGAGGCGCATGTGTATAATTTAGTGGAGTGCAGTTAATTTATACCAATAGAGTGTGCATGTGTACGTTCATAGGGATGACTGTGCGTTTGTGTATGTGAGCGTCTGCACCTAAACTGGGTCTCACAAAAAAAATTAACGGATCTGGTCATAAAATTCAACCATCTTCTAAAATATGAAGATGGTCAGAAATTATCCATCTTCTAAAATTTATTTTTGGACGCAGTGACCTAAACGGATTTACAGAGATACCGTCTTCAAAAATAGAGGCCATTTTAGAGGTAGATCTCTTCAAAAACTTATCTATGTAAAGTAATCCTAGCTCATGCACATTCAGACACATCATCCACTTCATAATATAAAAGAGAGGGAAAATTTGATAAAAAGAGAGTGAAACTCTAACTCATCAATTTGTCTACCCACGCCTGGCCGGACCGCACTTCTCGGTGTCGGCAGCCACCATGCGCCTCTCTCTCTCTACGCACCCTCACTTCTCTCGGCATCGGAGGCAGAGGGCCTGGCAGCAGGGGACACTTGCTCGGCAGTGGAGGGTCAGTGACGGCGCATGCGGCAGGGAGCCACACAATGGAGGGACGCCAATGACATGTGCACGGTGGTGATCACTCACGGTGGCAGGAGCTCGGATCCAGTGAGGATGAACGAAGATGGATAGAGGCGAAGGTGGCACGCAGGTCCAGCGTGGTGTGGTTACAATCCTAGTCGGATCTAAAGATACTATTCTGATTTTATTACAGAAGGTACTTTTTATTAGAAGTCCGATTAAGTTGGCATATTCTATTTAGAATCAATCTACTCTGATCCACTTCCTTTCTTGTCTAGCTTATGGGCCAGGCCATGGCCCATTGTCGGTAAACATGTTCATGAGGAGTCCTGTGTGTCCTGTATTGATAGCCTCCAAGAAGTGCTTAGTAGGCCTCATCGACAGACTCATTATTTTTTTTATTTTTAAATGATTTATGGAGGCAGCTGAGTGTCTGCTTGTATAACTCTATGTAGGCATGGTGAAAGTCCATGGTTTGATTTTGGCTAATTGATGAAACCTATGGACTAACCCTATTGCTATAATTTGTAGTATTAGGGAGGGTTGTCCAAGTCAAGGTGGAGTGGACATCAAGATGGTGGTGTGGTGACCTTCAAGTGATCAAGTGCCTCACATCTCAGTTAAAAGAGAAGAGAAGCGAGATGGAAAGCTAGGGGCAAAGGTATAGGCTAGGGTTTTTTATTTTGCCAGCCATAGGTGATGAGTAGAGAAGTTGATGGTCAGGTTTCGAATAGATGACCGTACTATTAAGGTAAAGACGGTTGTCTAAATGCCACTAGGTGAGTAATCTCATGCTTGTGCGTTAATTAGGACCTAGTGTGCTAACAAATTCTTGTGAAATTCATTAAAAAATACTAACACACGTGTACAAGTCAGAAACACTTTAGTGTCGGCACATGAGAGCAAGGGTTTGAGGGCTTTGAGTCTAAGCTGAGCAAGCTCGGCAGGATTCAACGTTTTTCAAAAGAAAAGGAGTCACCCAGAAGTGACCGGAAGTGGTCTTGGTTGGAATCGGACGCGTCCGATCAAGTGGTAGCATCCAACTATTTTTAGGATTGACTGGACACGTGGTGACCGAACCATCTGGTGCCACATCCGGTCGGTGCGAACTGGCGTGGCCAAGGGGTGCGAGACAACAGCAGACGCTAGGGACATCCAGTCTGGTGCGATCGGACACATCTGATCAAGAAATTATGTTTCTGGACCTCTCTGGTCGGTGATCGGTCGAGGCAAGTCTAGTCATCCCGCGGCACGTCTGATCGAGCGTAGAGACGCAGGTGCACACAGTGGAGCCGAGGTGAGCGGACGCTCAGGCGAGCCTCGTCGGGCAAGTTCGGTCCCAACTTAACCTTGCGTGGGTGTTTCCTAGCTGTTGCAGATCAACGGGTGAGCTTGAAAGCAAGGCCATGTGGCGCGATCGAGTGTCCGAACGCTGCGATCGGGTGACCGAACGCTGCGATCGGACACGTCCCACCACCCCGACCCTCGTGTCACATTAGTATGCAGAAAAGGCTGATTTGAGAGTAACAGTGGGAGCTTTTACTGGCGCCTATATAAGTTGTTTGGCCAGCTTGGGGGAGTTCTTCTTGGCACTTTGCATCCTTAGACATCCCTTAGAGCTAAGAAAACCAGCTCCCTCTCATCCCATACATCTTGCTTGATCTAGAGAGTGATTTAGAGATATTCTAGTGTATTTGACAAGTGATTGGTCTTCTAGTGGCACTAGTAAGCAATCTTGATGCATGAGAGCTTATTACTCTTGGTGGTTGTCATTACCTAGATAGTTGGAGCAGCGGAGATGGTGTTGAGAAAGATTGGTGATTGTTCTTAGCCGCACCGATGATTTGTGAGGGGTTCTTGACCTTGTCCCCACGGAAGATCGCAAAAGGTTTGGATTGCTCGTGACTTGTGTTGTCCTCATCTTGTGGTGATTCTTTTGCGGTGCCCAGTGGAGGATTGGTGTGATGCCAATTATCCATCGAATCTCAAGTAAATGTGCCATCACAACAAGGATGAAACGTGTTGGCAAGCACATGAACCTCGGTAAAAATTAGTGTCTTAGTATTCTTGTGGATGATCCTTCAAGATCACTTGGTGTCTATTGATTGATTGTATTTGTATCAACCCATCAGATTTCTATTGAATTGACCAAGGTGGTGATTAGTACTTGATCCTGAAGACAAGCAACCCCTCGGCTCCCCCTCTTTTCGATTTACATTCGAGCAAGTAGTGTATTATGGTGCTTGTGTGTGGATTAGTGTATTAGGTTGCTGGAATTGGATAGGAGGCTTGCAACCCTAATTAGGCTAGTGCAATACTTGCTTTGCCATTTTATTTACTATACTAACCGGTGTGCTTAGTGTTTTGAAAGAAAATTTTATTAGGCTATTTACCCCCCCCCCCCTCTTGCTATATTAGGGCCTTTCACATGGGCATGGATGTGGACCGGCTACTCGCCTATGAAAATCCTTTTTTGATGGTCTAAAATAACTACTACTGTAGTAGTGTGTCTATGATAGGCTGAGTATGACAAATAAAGATAACCTAAAATAGAGTTCAAATCAGTAAAATCACCATGCTTGTTGTGACCTGACACCTCTGTCTACTGTATCTCAGCTCAACCGACCACCTGCTTCCCCAGCACTGGCAGGATCCATCTTTTCTAGCTATAGAGATGTGGCTACTGTTGTTGATAGGAAGAGGTAGGAGAAGATGTGGCAATTCTATGTACATCCCAACAATAGATTCAGAGCTATGAGATGATGTGTCAATTCTAGGTACATTCAAACAACAAATTTGGTATTGTAAGAGATTTCCAATACTAGACATATTTTGTATAGGTATCCAATGCAATTCTAGCTCTATCTACATCTGAATGGAATGTTAGTGAGATGTAAAATTTTGGATGGAGTTGTAGACTAGGCTTGCGTGAGGCCTCATGTCATGAGTTCGATTCTTGATTTCTATACACATGTCTATTCTGTGAGAAAATTGACATTTGATTTTTAGCATAGTCCTCAAATAAGTTCAGTACCATTAAAGAACTATAAGAGAAACATAAATCCATATAAAAATTAGGGATGCAAGCAGGCTTGTCTGCGACCCGTGAATAGGCTTAATTTTGGTGATTCATGCACATTATTAATTCAAGCACCAAATGCTCCCTATTTACTTAGTATGTAGGTGACTCAAACCATTAGCAATGATATGCATACGACAATGTCTATTTGGACACATGACTGGAACAACAATAACAAAAATAGTGAGTACCCTTTCTTTATTCTTTTGTACTAAAATATTAAATATATGAACTAAGACTATTTGTATATAGATACATTGTTCAAACACATTAAAGGAACACATGGATGATAGAACAATGGTGCAACAAGTATTTTCATAATTGCACTTAGAACCAATAATTTAGCATTACTAGCAGTGATACACACACATATATACAATGTTAAATAAGCATGCAAAACAAATACATGTATAGCCGAATAACATCACAAGTTGTGTATTCCTAAGTACACGTATGCTTAAAATTAATGAGTAATGATTCAAGCATTGGTGGTGGTGAGAATCATGTAGCTAGCACGGTAGACAAATGTT
Organism: Chrysopogon serrulatus; assembly: GCA_015844335.1. Classification (NCBI taxonomy): domain Eukaryota; kingdom Viridiplantae; phylum Streptophyta; class Magnoliopsida; order Poales; family Poaceae; genus Chrysopogon; species Chrysopogon serrulatus. The sequence continues at coordinate 99,875 of JADLZL010001789.1, read as the reverse complement.
GGTATAAATTAACTACACTCTATTAAATAAGTTTTAAGTAGGATTATCCAAGCGCCACCTCGATATCATACCAGTGTCATATTTTACCCGGAGGTTTTAAATATCGTATCCACGGGAAACAGTTGTGATGATGACAAAATATATAGACTTAACCCTACAATTAGGCTAGATAATATCAAGAAAGAGGAAATAACTATTGCACTCTAGTTCCGACAACCGGTAAGCTTTGTATAATACCGTCTAACTGGGCAAGTCACTCGAATAGAAGAAGAAACAGAGTAATCTCCTACCAAGCACCTATCAGTCTATCTGTCCTATCAACGGGATGTGGACTACAGAGAAATCAACGCAGCTATAAAGTCACCTGCGTGAACTACTACTATCTGGCTAATCAGGGGACATCCACAAGTAAACCTAGCCTAGGCACCACGCCTACACTACGAAATACTACTTCAACCAAGTAATGACCAAGATCAAAGCACTCAATATGAGCTGTGAACTTAAGAACGAATAAAAACAAGTTGCTTACTTGAATTGGAATGGCGAATACAAAAGTACCTCAGAACGCAGCTCCGGGCGAGGGAACTGAATCCAGAAGAATACAGCCATGAAGAAGCACCGACAGGTCGGAACTCCTCCAGAATCTCTACTCCTCTACTCAATCTCTCTAATCTCTAAACAAGACTAGATCTAGAAGAACTAGTCTCTCCTAATTGCTACATCTAGATGAACTAGAACTAGATGAACTAGAACTAGATCAACTAGGGACCCTAACCCTAATTATGTAGAGAATATGAAGCACTGGGGTGTAGAATGCCTCTTGGAGGGGCCTTTGGGCGTCATTATATAGGCCGAGGTGGAGTAAGGGGCAAGGAACCGCCACGTCATCGATCCGCGTCTTCATCTTGTGTGTACCGTCGGATAAAACCGACCTTAGATCGACGGAGGGATGCTTTCCTTGGCTTCCAAGGAAGCGTGGGAGGAAGACTCTAGAAGGCGGCGGTCAGAGGCCACAGGGGGGCGTCGACCGGTGCCAGGGTGGGGCCGGCCGGCCCCACTCGGACTCCCCTGTGGGTCCCGCTGCTTCAGGTGTCTTCTAGACCCTTTCTGAGCCTGATAACTATGTTTTCCGTCGCGGATAAGTTTCGTGATGATTATGCACTATAATCCCTTCTTTTATGCTTTTCTAGAATAATCCCTGGAAAATATAGAATATGCAAGAAATTGTCAGTTAAAACCCTAGACTAGTATGTATTCATGTATCCTTTCATGTCTAAAGTTCTAATAAATATTGACGTTATCCACCACCAACAACTCCCCCAAGCTTACCTTTTGCCAGTCCCTTGGCAAACAACCTAAGCCTAATTATTAAAATATTTGGATCAGAAGTTGCTGCAATACTTTTATTTCTTTTAAGCACACTCGCTTTTAAATATAAATTTTCCTTCGGTTAAGATAAAACTGCTCTAACTTTCAAACTTACCCATTTTACCTTTAACCATGGAGCTTTATCACTTTTGTATAAGTCTTGAGCAATCGAAAGATAGAACAATCAAGTCAAGCACTATGTCTTAAATTCTTCACAGTACCAATATTCTGGAGTTTTATAAGTTTTTGAAATAAAACTCAGAGCTTAATTGTATGATACCCTCAAGTCTCTTATTATATATGGTATTTATGGATCTCACTGAGGTATTAATGATGTTATGCCTTTCTATAACTAAGGATTATAGTGGAGTTTATAGGAGTGGCAATAACAAGGATGAGCATACTTGCAATTCATATGTTGTAAAGTGAAACAATGGATCCATAGAGAATCGAGGCATACAATCAAATCAAGATGTGCATGTGTATGGAATATGGTGGATAGGTGTATTTATGGTATTTAGTGGCTAATCCTAATTCTACTTTTGCTCTTTGAAGATAACTTTCTCCTTAGAACTTTTCGCGGAAAAACATAGGCTATCTTTATTCTCTCTTTCTTCTTCTCTTTCTTTTTTTAGAACCCAAGGAGGCGGGTATCTAAGTACACATTATTTTAATTGCTAGGACACTTGTCCTTCTTTTACTCCCTCTTTTTTTTCAATAACATTCCTTTTGCATAGCCACATGCATCCTTTGAATAAATGATTAGAGAGATAACAACAATAATTTAGAGCATTTATAATAGGACTGTCCTATGGGATATATTCTTGGTGTCTACTCCAAGTGCAGGAGAGACATATTTTTCTTTATTTTTTATGATGAATATAGGTGAAAGTAGAAATGGTTGCGATTACTCCCAGAGTAGGAATAATGCATATATGGCTGGAGTGTGTAAGTGATCTTGGTTTTAAAAGCATGACAAGACTCTTATAAGGTATACAATAAAGGTTGACTGAACTCAACGCAAAGCAAGTAGCATAAATGTAAAAAAGTTTTCTATCTCTAAATATATCATCTCTGGCTTTGGTAGGAATTCACAACTTGTCATACAAGAGCTCATCATGTAAGATTTTAAATTTTTAAAAGATAAATCTCTAGAACTTAGTAATGCTAGGAATAAGATAAATAGCAACTTAGACCTTCATGTATCATATCAATCAGTTACCTAGACTTAGCTCAAGCATATGCCTCCACAAGTTTCAGGTTCAGAGTGAATTCATATATCAAAGTAGTCATGTCCAAAACTCAGAAAAATTTATGGTTGAAAACTAGCACTTGAAAGGAATTATGGTAGAGCAACTATTTATCATCTCCAAGATAAAATTTTATTGTTCTCCAATGTTTATTTGACTCTTACTAACTAGACACACTCTATGATCACACCTTAATATATAGATAAGTATTTTATTTTTGATTTTAATTTGTTATTCATCTTTTTGTTTCTATTGGACTCACAAGACTTTAAAGACATGGACCTTCATGTGTCTATATATTTTTAGTATTTTATGACTATATAAAATAGACTTGATAATCGCCTAGGTATAGTTACCTGATAACTAGGGGATGCTCCTCCCCCAAGCTAGATGTTTGCAATACTTGGTGTTGATGATCTTTAGAATGAGCTAACCAGCAGCATCCTGGTGGGTGCCACTAATAGACTCTCTCCTTGTCATAATGTTGTTCCTGCATAATTATACTCCAACAAGAAAACCAAAACTCGAGGCTCGAATTTAATAAGAGGTTAGCGATCAGCCATTAAGTGATTGATTGTTCTTATGAGTTGATTTCAAATTGACAAATTCTAGCGAGATTCTCTTTTTTAGGATTTTCTAGTTATGCAGAAATTAAATATGTGTGCATGATATATAGTTGTATTTTTATGCCTCCACAGAGAATATTTATTCTTATGGGGCTTAGGCTTTTTCATAATGCAAGAAAGTAAATATAGAAGCTATTATTATTATTTTTCTTTATGCCACCGCAGTAAATATTTCTATAGGGTTACCACAAGTTTATTCACGTGGGACTTTTAATATTTTATGATGTAGTAAATAAAGCGATAAATATTTTTATTTTCTCTTTTTTTAATATTTATGAAGATGAATATGTTAAGGTAAATTTATTAATGTAGACAGAAATACTAATTAATTAGATAACTACCATATTACCTTATGGCAATGGTACGAAATTTAAATTTTACCGATAGGTCTTCTTCTTCCACTCTTGTGTATCTCTCCATCTTGAGAGATGGAGGTCTTGATAGTTGCATACCTCTAGTGATGATAATGTCGCTTTTGATCTTTGGTTTGGCCCATAGGTTGAAGTAGAGCTTTAATAGTAGCTGGCAGCATCTTGCTCAGTGTGCATGTTCACAGAACTTTTACTTATAGAATTAATAAACTTTGCTTTGGATGTGTTGTCCTGTTTGTAAAACCAAGGCAGAGATCAAGTGCATGGGCTCTGCTGGTGGAGAAACACCAACAGAACTAAATTTATTTCTTTATTTATTGTTTCTCCATCCTTAGACACATTGAATAAGATAAAGTTGGTGTTACATGAATTATTTATTTATGACATAAGTAGTAAGATCAAAAGATTAGGCATTGAATGTTGCGTTCAAGTTCACATGGCGGCGTAAAAGAATAAAATTGCTTAACCAATAGAAGGATCGTCTATCTCTATATAAATTTTTAAATGAGTATGACTATCATCTTCCCAAGATCGAATATAATGTTTTTGCTTGTTTGGTTAAGACTGAGATTAAGAGAACGGTACCATGAACAATTTTAAAGAACAAAGCATATTGAGTTAATTAGGTTAATCAATTTAAGTTGTAACTCTAACATGTTTGTGTATTTATATGCACCAAGATCAAGAGAAGAGCAGTGACCACGTACCTTAGGATATTACCTTCATTATTAGAGCGTGATGACACTAAGTGATGAAGGGTAAATGACTGTGGTCCTTTCTCTTGCATCGTGAGTTATTCATGGACATCTTGTCTCCTCTGTTGCACTTATTCTATTGCCATCTTTTACTTCTTTAATCTCTTGACTCTTTTCACTTCAGTTATTATTATGCCTGCAATAGATTAGTGGACAACGCACACCCAAGAGAGTATACAAATTTTGATCACAGGTTGCTTGTCCGTAATTTTATTTTATTCTGTCTATACTAATGAAAAGATAATATTAATATTGTTTTAGCATAGATCATGTTTTATACAGACATGGCTTAAGGCAAAGTAACTTACAGTAGAAGATAAAGTGAATGAATTATTAATGCTCATAGTTCTTTCATCCATGATGAATGAGCTATGTCTTTGTCTATAAAGTTATTGAAGTTCATGATGTGCCCCTGTCTTATCTCTGAATTTTATCTCATTACTTACCTAAATTAAGATTACAATGAGATCTACAATATTTATGATAAACATATGCGTCTACAACCACCCTTTCAAAAATTTTATGAACAGGTCTAAAGAGGGGGTTGAGGATCTCGTGTGTGGTAATGTTAGAGAGACCAAAAGACTCAGGAGATTTCTTATATGAGCATGGATTCGATAAAGTGTTAATGAGATAATTCCCATGCTCATCGATGTGATCTTCCTTTTTAAACTCCTAGGGTGTCTCTTCATGGTTGTCTATAGGCAGCAAGTTTGTCTCTATTATTTCATGCCTATAATATTTATTGGATGTTTTATTTTCTAGAATTTCCTATGAATTGATGTCTCTAAGGTTGGTCTCTTCTAAAGCTACCTCTAAACTTGGGTGAGTTCTGTTTATTAAAGAAATTGATTTAAGCTCACCATTTAAATTTAAACCAAGCTTAGATGCTAGTGCTAAAGCTTCATCCTCTTCCATCCATTCTTTTACAATAGCATATGTATTTCTAGTATGTTCTATGTATTCCTGCCATTGTCGTTGCTCTTTTTGAGTATTCCTATAATCTTCATGACTCTTATTCTTGTGATGTCTTGATGGATTTCTAGGGTCATTATAAAGTTTAGTAGAAAGAGCATAAAAAGATTTATTAGGGTCAAGGATGGGTTTAGAGATATTTGCTGTGGGCATAGAAGGGGAAAAGATAGAATTTATTTCTGAGTGGCTTGGCTCTCCTTCTATGGCATCACTTGACATACCATCTGTTGGCATTTCTAGCGTCACTACTAAAAAGCAGAGATAAACCCTACTCCTAGCAATGACCCCAGAAATGGTTGGTATATAATTACTTGTCATTAGCAACTAGTCACTCTTGAATTACTAACATTCCCAAACATGAAGTAGGTTGTCATCCCCAATTATATTGCTAGGAAATTAACATAGATTTATATTGTACTATTGTGACTAGGCAGATAAAATATATGAATAAGATATAAATGTAAACTAATGGGTTCTGCAAGCAGACAGATAATTATACCGTTGTAGCATTTTACCTAGGGAAGTCGCCAGGTTATCGATTTATAATTATACCTCTGGGAAAGCTATGTAATAAACTATTATTGCCATATTGATGTGAAACTATGTGGACATGATAAGCAATACTACCTAAGTCGTATGCTCTACTTATAACAGGCAGAGGTCACAAGATAAATAAAGATAAATACGGGTGATAGCATAATCATCAAATATCATAATTAAAGATAATCATCAGAGCATCTTACTAGTCATAATCATAACTAGCCATTGGATAAACTACGGAGATAGGTCTATAACTACATCAATTGAATAACTCTAATTAGTGCAACTACATCTAGTAATCATTGCTAAATCAACCCTAAATCATCATTGCATGTAAAGAGGCATCAACTAATGAGGGTATTAAGACCTAAGTCACCTCCTTCGCGACCGTGCCCATGCTAGTCCTACATACGGGGGGTGGACTACAGAGGAACTAACGTAGCTGTCACCTACACAGACTACCACACGTCCCGGCATATCAGGGTGCACTCGCAGATAAACAAGACATCTAGACACCACGTCTACATATCGCCTATCATCTACCCATTGTACATATGGATAAACGCTATACGAGCAATTACATGAATTCAATAAGATCGAAGTAACTAAACTAGACATATAATCAAAGTAGACAATGACTATTGCAATTAAGAACATATGAATATATTTAGAGTAAAGTCTCCCTAATCTGAATAATAAATACAATAAAGTAATTAAGAACTAGATCTATTACCGAACTCTCGCGCTCCAGCCAAACGCCAGGGGCTCTAGATCCGATGAAGAACTAGATCTCCTCTACTTCTAATCTAGCTAGCTAATCCTATGAACTAGAAGGCTCTTGATGAACTCAAAGGCTCTTGATACTTGATGGCTTGAGACCTTGATGAATAATGAATTGGCTCTCTCCAGGGGGGTCTACCCTCATATTTATAGTCCGGTGGGATGCGCGTGCGCCGTAGGATCAAACCGACGTAACGTAGGGCCGAGATGCATCCTTGGAGGCGGTGGAGGAACATTCCAGAAGGGGGAGCAAACCCTAGCCGGGGGGCGCCGCCGGCGCCATGGTGGGGCCGGGGCCGGCCCCACCGGCGGCCTCTCTGCCCCCCCTCGCTCCTTCCGGTGTCTTCTGGAGTCTTCCCGAGTCTTCCCGTGATGTCCTTCGTGGCGGATAAGTTTCGTGGTTATTTTGCGTTAGAATCCCTCTTTTTTCAGCTTTTTCCGAAATCACCCCGAAATTACGTAATATGCAAAACTCGTGGAATTTGTCGAGATAAAGCCCTAGACTAGTGTGTTATCTTGTTGTCCATCGGGTAAAAAGCCCTAGTAAAAGTTGACGCTAACAGGTGTCAACAATACCCCCAAGCTTTACCTTTTGCCGGTCCCTTGGCAAACACACCAAGTCTAGTTGATAATGTATTTGGATCGGGAGTTGCTACAATATCATTATACTTTCCAAAGACACATGCTTTCAAACAAAATTTCCTCCGGATCAAACAATATATGCTCTAATCTTTAAACTTACTCATTTCACCTGTAATGTGGGGTTTCACAGCTTTTGCATAAGTCTTGAGCAAATCGAAAAGATAGAACAATTAAGCTAAGTGCTATGTCTCAAATTCTTTGCAATACTAACATTCTGAAGTTTTTTGATAGGTTTTCAGAATAAAACTCGAGCTTAATTGTATGATACCCTCAAGTCTCTCAATGTATGTGGTATTTGTGGTTCTCTCTTGAGGCGTTAATGTTGTTATGCCCCCTATAGCTAAAGGCATATATAGTGGAGCTTATAGGATTGGCATTAACAAGGATAGGCATACTTACAAAACACGTATTGTAAAGTCAACTAGTGGATCCATAGAGAATCGAGGCATACAATCAAACCAAGATGTGCATGTGTATGGAATATGGTGGATGGGTGCATATGTGTTATTTATGGCTAACTCCTATTTCTACTTTTGCTCTTTTGGGAATGACTCTCTTTTAAAATCTTTCTCAGGAAAGACATGGGCTATCTTTATTATTTCTTTTTATTCAGGGAGGCGGGCATCTAGTACCCATTGTTTTTTGATTGCTGGGACACTTGTCCATCTTTTACTCCCTTTTTCTCTCTTTTTTTTTGCATAGCCACATGTATCCTTTGAATACAATAAATGAATCGAGAGATATAATCAGGACTTAGAGCATTAAAGACAGAGGTTATTCCTATAGGGTGTGTGTATATTTTTTTGTGTTCTCTCCCAAAGTGTAGGAGGTGAACATTTTATAATGAACATGTATGGAAGTATGGTGAATGATTGCGATTACTCCTTAAAGTAGGAATAATGCATATGTGGACTGGAGTGTGCAAATGATTCTTGGTTTTAAAAAGCATGACAAGACTCTCATAAGGTATGCAACACAAAGTTGACTGAACTCAATGCAAAGCAAGCAGCTTAAAAGGTGAAAGGGTTTTCCTATCCTCTAAGATATTAATTTGGCTTTGGTAGGAATTCACATTTGTCATACGAGAGCTCATCATGTATTTTCTTAAAATTTTTAAAAATAAAATCTCCAAAACTTAGTAATGCTAGGAAGAAGATAAATAGCAGCTCAACCTTTATGAATCATATCAATCGCCTACCTAGACTTAGCGCAAGCTTATACCTCCACAATTAATGGTTCAGAATAAATTCTCCAATTAAAACAACAATGCTTAGAACCAAGGAGATTTTAAGTTTGGCAAGTAGGTACTTTAGTAAGCATTGTAACAGAGCAACTATTCATCACATCCAAAACAATTTTAGTGTTCATCGATTTTAATAACTCTAGTCTGGACTAATTATACTATAATAAATATAGAACTAAATATTTATTTGGTTTTTATTAGTTATATATCTTTTGTAGTTTTAGATTAAACTCCCGACAAAAAGACTCTATGACCTTGTGGACCTTCATGTGCCCACATATTTTTGGTATTTTATGATTATATAAAGTAGACTCAAAAACCGCTTAGGTATAGTCACCTGATAACTAGGGGATGCTCCTCCCCAAGCTTGATGATCGCATTATCTGGTGTAGATTCCTTTTAGAGCGGACCAGCTAATAGCGAACCCGGTGGTCACCACCGATAATCCCTCCTTGCTATAATGTTGTTCCCGCATAAATACTCCACAAGAAACCAAAACTCGAGGCTCGAATTGAATAATGGGTTAGCGGTCAGCCAAAGAGTAATTGATCACCTTTATGTGTTATTTTTTATGTTGTCTAATTTAAGCAGGATTCCATATATATATATTATTATATTTTTTTTTTAATTTCTATTTTTATGCCACCACAATGGGTATTCCTTCGAAAAATGCCATAGGGTATCCACATGGGGCTTTATGATGCCATGAATAATATTATTTTTAATATGTGAACAGATAATGCTACTAAATAAATTGAGTTTACTAATGCATTTAATGAGATAGCTACCATTCTGACCTTATGGCTAGGGTACGGAATTTAAAGTCTACCGACAGGACTTAGATAGAGTGAGCACTTACTCAGTGAGTTCATCATCTGAGATATCCTCAGTCAACTCCCCATCTTGCGGTGATGCGTCGTGTGCCTCCTTCCATTTTGCTTCGGTCTCTTTTGCTTCTTTCTCTTCTAACTCTTGCTCTTCATCTTTGTTTGCTTTCTCCCACTCTTCTAATCGTGCTAAGATCTCCTCCTTTTCTTCCTTGGTGATCCGGTCCATCCTTTCAAATTCTTCTGCCCAATTACTCCAAATGAGGTGCTTGTTTGTTCTCTTCTTGCTCTGGGAAGCGATCTTCATATTTCACGATCTTGCCAGGAAAGTCTTCCCATGCACAGTGAGGCTGAGCAGCCTGACAGTGTGCTTGGCGTCTTCTCCTGTTGCGTTGCTTCCTGGCCTGCTCATGGTTATTTAATGTTCTGAATTGACAACAGATCTTTCCGGTAGGTAGGTTGAAGTGGATTTGTCCGACCCAATGTAGATGTTGGCGTTAGCAGTGTAGAGGAACGGTCTTCCCAAGAGGATCGGGAGTCATCGTCTCCCCTGCAGGTCAAGGACTAGAAAATCTGCAGTATATATTGTCCTTGAATTTTTACCATGACATCCTTGACTATTCCTTCAGGGAACCTTAGTGATTGGTCCGCCATCTGCAACTGAATACATGTTGGGTATAAAGGTAAATTAAATAGTTCATCATATACCTGCTTTGACATTACGTTGCGGCCCGATCCAAATTAATCGCAGACGGTGTGAGGAAAGGTGGTGTCTTTGATAGTGCATTCAATGATTGGGACACCCGGATCACCTCTCTTGATTGGAAATGGCTTGGGTAGTCTGTGATCGTTTTACGTGTTGAGAGCAAAGTGATTAGTTGAGTTGTCTCCTCGTGCATGCTTGGTCCTCCTCCACCTTCAATTATTTCTATTGTTCTTCTTCTTTGGCATTGGTTGCTGTTCTTGCTCTTCTTGTTGCTGAAATTGCTTCGGGGCTGCAGGGAGCTTTCAGGATGCGGTTCTTGAATGTGAATCTCTCCTTCTTGTCTTTGATGGACAGGATGATCTTGGCAAACTCCGCATACATGATGGCTTTTGTTGTGCATAGGAATGGTCGGCCCAAAATGATGGGTGCCTTCTCATCTACTCCTGTCTCCATGACCACGAAGTCAACTGGGACATATGATTGCCCCACTCTAATAACAACTTCTTCTAGTACTCCCTCAGGGTAGCAAATAGACTGATCTGCAAGCTGCAAGCGCATGTTTGTGTACAACAGGGGATCATTTAATATTTTCTCATAAATTACCTTGGGCATGATGTTGACACTTGCGCTGAAGTCACAGATAGCCTCGAAAAACTGTGGGCATCCTATGGAGATAGGAATAACAGTCTTCCGGGGGTCTCCCATCTTCTCTCGGTAGAGAGTGGTCAATCCACTGTACATCTGCAGGCTCAATATGATATTGGGTTGCATTGTGAATATCAACAAGGTTAGCAGTTTCTAAATCTTCTGGTTGGCCTGGAATCTTGCCTTTCTCTAGTGGAGGAACAGCAGCAGCTAACTGAGCTAATTGTGATTCTAACATTTTATTAAAGCTATGCTGATTCTTTATGGCAGAAGCAAAAGTATCCATTCTAGCATGTATGTTTTCCAAAGTTTTATCATTTGATGTTAGCTTCCTAGTCATTTGATCTAGTAGTTTGGATTGACTAGTAACTAATTCTCTCAAAGGCGGAAGGTTATAATTATTAAAGTTGTTACCTTGGTTGTTACCTTGGTAATTACCTGGTCGAGGTTGTTGATTCCACCCTTGATTTTGCTGAGGACGATAGTAGGTGTTATTGTTGATGAAGTTCACATCCTCTTGCAGTGTAGGGCAACTGACAGCTGAGTGCCCGTAGTCTCCACATTCTTCACATGTCATATAGGAATCATTGACGTGCATGACTTCCTTCTTCTCGATATCGAGCTTTATCATGATGAGGTCTAGCTTAGCAAAGACCATGTCGCTTCCTTGAGATGATGGATTCCTCCTCCCTTCTTGCGAGGTTGAGTACGTTCTTCATTGCATGTTGAGTTTGAGGCCATCTTCTCGAGAAGTGCTTTAGCATCGCCGAGCTTTAGTGACAGAAAGCTCCCCCACCGCAAAGATCAATAGACTCACGGGTGCTAGAGATAAGCCCGTGATAGAAAGTCTGCATTAATAGCCACTCCTCTATCCCATAATGAGGACAGTCTTCAATATAGTTCTCGAATATTTCCCATGCTTCAGTGAATGATTCATCATGTTGTTGTTGGAAACTTGAAATCTTCCCACGCAGCATTGGTCTTGGTCAGTAGGAAAGAATTTTGCCAGGGAAGCAAATCGAGCATAGGTCCCATGTAGTGTGCTTATCTTTGTTGATGTAGAACCACCGCTTGGCTTTCCCCAATAATGAGAACGGGAAAAGACGGAGTAAGATAGCATCTTTTGATACTCCTCCGATAGTGAAGGTGCTTTGCAGATTTCTAGAAAGTGTTGTAAGTGTGCACTTGCATCTTCATGTCCTTTTCCACAGAATTGGCTGGCTTGAACCATGGTGATGAGAGCAGGCTTGAGCTCGAATCCATTCTCCCCCCAGTGTTGACCGGCTGGTCCAAATCCGGATATTTGTTTGTTGGGGCGTAGAACTCTCTCGCAGTGACTTCTCACCATATCTTCAAACACAGGAGCTAGGTTTTCACCTAAATACTCTTCTCGCTTGTTCTTCTACCTCTTCTTCGAATTCTTCTTCCAAAGTGTTGGAGCTGGCTCCTCCGAAGAGTTAGCTTGAGCAAAAGGGGTGTTCTTGATGGTGACTCGAATTTCTCCCTTTATTTCTGCAAGCCTTTTCCTTCTAAGGAGTTTCTCGATCGTCAAGAAAGTTCTTTGGAAGAGAAAAACATTCATTCATCACCCCGCATAAGATAAGAAAATGATAACAACGAAGGGTGTACCTGATAGAGTTAGAGATCGATTGGTAATATGACTTTATCTATGTGTATATATGTCATCAATATGTTCTAAGTTTATTGTGCCTTCCCGCAACGGCGCCAAAAAAATGCTTGTTGGCATTTCTAACGCCACTACTAAAAAAGCGTAGATAAACCCTACTCCTAGCAACGACCCTTTAAATGGTTGGTATATAATTACTTGTCATTAGCAACTAGTCACTTTTGAATTACTAACATTCCTAAACATGAGGTAGGTTGTCATCCCCAATTATATTGCTAGGAAATTAACATAGATTTATATTGTACTATTGTGACTAGGCGTATAAAATATATGAATAAGATATAAATGTAAACTAATGGGTTCTCAAGCAAGTTTTACGTATAATTATACCGTTGTAGCATTTTACCTAGGGAAGTCTCCAGGTTGTCAATTTATAATTATACCTCTAGGAAAGCTATGTAATAAACTATTATTGCCATATTGATGTGAAACTATGTGGACATGATAAGCAATACTACCTAAGTCGTATACTCCACTTATAACAGGCGTAGGTCACAAGATAAATAAAGATAAATGCGGGTGATAGCATAATCATCAAATATCATAATTAAAGATAATTATCGAGCATCTTACTAGTCATAATCATAACTAGCCATTGGATAAACTACGGAGATAGGTCTATAACTACGTCAATTGAATAACTCTAATTAGTGCAACTACATCTAGTAATCATTGCTAAATCAACCCTAAATCATCATTGCATGTAAAGAGGCATCAACTAATGAGGGTATTAAGACCTAAGTCACCTCCTTCGCAACCGTGCCCCATGCAAGTCCTACATACGGGGGTGGACTACAGAGGAACTAACGTAGCTGTCACCTACGCAGACTACCACACGCCCCGCATATCGGGGTGCACTCGCAGATAAACAAGACATCTAGACACCACGCCTACATATCGCCTATCATCTACCCATTGTACATATGGATAAACGCTATACGAGCAATTACATGAATTCAATAAGATCAAGTAACTAAACTAGACATATAATCAAAGTAGACAATGACTATTGCAATTAAGAACATATGAATATATTTAGAGTAAAGTCTCCCTAATCTGAATAATGAATACAATAAAGTAATTAAGAACTAGATCTATTACCGAACTCTCGCGCTCCAGCCAGACGCCAGGGGGCTCCAGATCCGATGAAGAACTAGATCTCCTCTACTTCTAATCTAGCTAGCTAATCCTATGAACTAGAAGGCTCTTGATGAACTTGAAGGCTCTTGATGCTTGATGGCTTGAGACCTTGATGAATAATGAATTGGCTCTCTCCAGAGGGGGTCTACCCTCATATTTATAGTCCAGTGGGATGCGCGTGCGCCGCAGGATCAAACCGACGTAACGTAGGGCCGAGATGCATCCTTGGAGGCGGTGGAGGAACATTCCGGAAGGGGGAGCAAACCCTAGCCGGGGCGCCGCCCGGCGCCATGGTGGGGCCGGCCGGCCTCACCTTGGCGGCCTCTGCCCCCCTCGCTCCTTCCGGTGTCTTCCGGAGTTTTCCCCGAGTCTTCCCCGTGATGTCCTTCGTGGCGGATAAGTTTCGTGGTTATTTTGCGTTAGAATCCCTCTTTTTCAGCTTTTTCTCGAAATCACCCCGAAATTATAGAATATGCAAAACTTCGTGGAATTTGTCGATAAAGCCCTAGACTAGTGTGTTATCTTGTTGTCCATCGGGTAAAAAGCCCTAGTAAAAGTTGACGCTAACAGGTGTCAACACCATCCTTGAACTCTTCCCAATGTCTTTCAGGAGGAAAAGAAAGTTGATGACACTTTTCCTAAGATGCTCTTCTGAGAAGATCTGATGTGTATTGATTTACGAGCATCTTAGCTAACTGGAATTCTAAATCATCAAAGTGGAATTTCAAAGGTTTAGGATTGATAGCTAAATCTTGGGAATATGATGATTGTGTTTTAGCTATCAAGACTTCCGTTTCTAGTTCGGGTGATAAGTTCTTCTCTTCCTCGGGGAGCTCAGAATAGGCTTGAACAACCTTTTCTAGCATAGGCCTTGCTTCAGTTATAGGTAAGTGAAGAAAAGCTCCTCCAGAGGCTAAATTAAGGGATTCCTTAGATTTTTTGGTAAGACCCAAATAAAAATATTGAATAAGCATAGGGTCTGAAAAACCAAGGTCATGGCCAAATGTAACAAGTTCATTAAAACGCTCCTATGATTTACTAAGAGATTCTTGTTCTAGTTGCCTAAAAGTTAGAACCTCTTTCCGAAGGTTAACTACTCTATGGATGGGAAAGAAATATAAACAAAGTTTAGAGTATAATGTTTCCCAATCACCTTGCATACTCTCTACGGCTAGATTATACCAACGTTTGACTCTTCCGGTCAAGGAGAACGGAAAAAGCTTCCATCTAATACTCTTATCGGACATGCCAGCAATACGCAAGCAGCACAGGTCTGCTCGAATTCTCATAAGTGTGAGTATAGATTTTCGTTACCTTCTCCCGAGAAGGGTTTATCCCGAATCATATTAATTAAACATGGGCGCAGCTCATAGCCAGATGTTATGATAGGTTCATTAGATTTTGGTGGCCCAAAACTTTCGCGCAAGCCATAACGACAGATAGGAATAGAATTAAAAGCATCCATAAGGATGAACACAAAAATAATGAAGAGAATGGGATAAAATAAGAAAAGATAAAAGTATAATACAAGATTAAGCTAAACTAAGTCAAAATCAGCAAACCGTTCCCCGGCAACGGCGCTAAAAATGCTTGTTGGTATAAATTAACTACACTCCATTAAATAAGTTTTAAGTAGAATTATCCGCAAGCGCACAGATATCATACCAGGTGTCATATTTTACTCGAAGGTTTTAAATATCGTATCCATAGGGAACAGTTGTGATGATGACAAAGTATGTTGACTTAACCCTACAATTAGGCTAGATAATATCAAGAAAGAGGAAATAGCTATTGCACTCTAGTTCTGACAACCGGTAAGCTTTGTATAATACCGTCTAACTGGGCAAGTCACTCGAATAGGAGAAGAAACAGAGTAATCTCCTACCAAGCACCTATCAGCCTATTTGTCCTATCAACGGGACGTGGACTACAGAGGAATCAACGCAGCTATAAAGTCACCTGCGCGAACTACCACTATCCGGCTAATCAGGGGACATCCACAAGTAAACCTAGCCTAGGCACCACGCCTACACTACGAAATACTACTTCAACCAAGTAATGACCAAGATCAAAGAACTCAATATGAGCTGTGAACTTAAGAACGAATAAAAACAAGTTGCTTACTTGAATCGGAATGGCGAATACAAAAGTACCTCAGAACGTAGCTCTGGGCGAGGGAACTGAATCCAGAAGAATACGGCCACGAAGAAGCACCGACAGGCCAGAACTCCTCCAGAATCTCTACTCCTCTACTCAATCTCTCTAATCTCTAAACAAGACTAGATCTAGAAGAACTAGTCTCTCCTAATTGCTACATCTAGATGAACTAGAACTAGATCAACTAGAGGGACCCTAACCCTAATTATGTAGAGAATATGAAGCACCGGGGTGTAGAATGCCTCTTGGAGGGGCCTTGGAGTGTCATTATATAGGCCGAGGTGGAGTAAGGGGCAAGGAACCGTCACATCATCGATCCGCGTCTTCATCTTGTGTGTACCATCGGATCAAACCGACCTTAGATGGACGGAGGGATGCTTTCCTTGGCTTCCAAGGAAGCGTGGAAGGAAGACTCCAGAAGGCGGCCGGCCGAGGCCACGGGGGCGCCCGACCCGGCGCCGGTGGGGCTGGCCGGCCCCACTCGGACTCCCCCTGGGTCCCGCTGCCGGGTGTCTTCTAGACCCTTTCTGAGCCTGATAACGATGTTTTTCGTCACGGATAAGTTTCATGATGATTATACACTATAATCCCTTCTTTTATGCTTTTCTAGAATAATCCCTGGAAAATATAAAATATACAAAACTCATGGAAATTATCAGTTAAAACCCTAGACTAGTATGTATTCATGTATCCTTTCATGTCTAAAGTTCTAATAAATATTGACGTTATGCACCGTCAACAATAAACACACCAAGCCCAAAACACAAGTACTACAATATACTCAATCCTTGATAAGAGTAACCCATCAACACTGGGCTTCTTGTTGGGATGAAAATAGTCTGTACCCTATATAATAATTGCATGGACAAGAGTAGAGAGGGAAAACATCATGAAGAAATTTTTAGTAGTTCTATAGCGTATTGGTAGCCTCCGCCGGGGTGCAAGGATATGATGCATTCGAGGTAAGCTAGTGGCATCGCTTGTAACCTTTGAGTGCCTGCCTAGAGGTGACAGGCGGTGACATACACAACACATCTTGGCATTTTTCTTGCATTGTGCTATGATGTTACCTCAATACTCGTCCTGTAACCGCAAGCATTGGTCTCGATGCCAGTGACAACAAAAACTCTAGATCTTGTGGCATCTACACTTGCACCTGCATTGCCTTCATCGATAGCACCAACCTTGCCACTGCCATTGCCACTATTGCTATCAATTACCACTGAATGGTGGGCTCGTTCACTAGCATTGACCTCAAACTTGGCAGCAAAACAACCTTTCACTTTCTTGTGGCTGGCCTAGTGTCCCCTAAGAGCTTGGTGAGAGGTGAACACCTTCTTACACGCCTGGCACTTGGAAACCCCACACGACACCAATGATATATACTGTGGCACCATAGCTACTAGCGAAGGTAGTGCCACAACTGACTCTTATGCATGTGTGAAAAAAGAGATTGGTTGCGGTTGAAATGGCAGCTCTCCATCACCTTCATTGGTAGAGGCACATGGCTCCTGATGATGATCTGTAATAGTCGCTTGCTCATTGGATTTAGATGATGAAAGCATGATGAGACAATTCATACAGTCCTCTTTTGCTAACGTGCGCTGCTCCGGTGGTTCCACGGTGGAAGCATGGTCCTCCGCTCTGACGTGACGCGATCACTTTCCCTTTGACCACGCGGCTGCCAGTGCTGAATCCTCCTCATTGTCAGTATCCAAGTGAGGCGACGATGAGTGTAGCAATCCTGATCCATCCACCTCCTCCTCTTTTCCCTCGCTCTTCATGTTGCATTTCACAAGTACTAAGATATACCCAATTCTTGATAAGAGAAACTCATCTACACGCTAACTTGATAGTGGGCTAGGGTCCAGACCAAACTTGCACTAATCTAGGGCATGCATGTGTGAAAACCAAACCCAAACCAGTTTAGACCGTGACTTCAGCTATATACCCACACCAAACCAAACCACTTGTATACTCAACCTATTAAAATATATTTTCTAACCCACTAATTCACTGGCACCTCATGCTACTATTTATACTTAGTCATAAGCAAAAATAAAAAATGAATAGATAGAATAAAAACTGATTGCAAACTCTATTATTCACTACCAAACCAGATCAGCCCACTTTAACAGGACCCAAACCAAACCAGCCCAATAGCCTTGTCAACCTGTTTTGCCCCCAATACAGTCCAAAAAGAAAACCAAACAAAAATCAGACTTAGCCTAAACCATTGGCTACATGTTTGTTGAGCTAAAAATAGTTTGTATCCTGTATAATAATTGTATGGACAAGATTAGAGAGGGAGAACATCTTGTACTTTTTAGTGGCCAGTATGATACTTGCACTTGCGCTTCTCGTACCAAAGTTCTCCAAGATGTTCAAGCTCCCCAATGAAATTTTGCTTAACTCCAAAAGACTACTAAAAATAAAAGTACAAGAGTAGAAAGGGGGAGAGAGAGAGGCTTAGTGTATGTGAGTGGGAGTCTCTCCCTCTTATTTATAGTAGTCTCATGACTGTTTGCAAGGAACATTCTTCGTGTGCCCGCATTCAACCGGCTTGGAAGAGCGACAAGAAAGCGATATGTGGCGATTGGAGGAGAGCTAGGCATGCTGCTGCACCTAGGCCGCCTCCCCATGGATTTGAGGCCCATATTGGTCACGTAGGTGGGCTATTTGCTTTATTTGCTTGGTTGCGCTTTCTAGTTTATGCATCCTTAACAGTATTTTCACCGTATTCACTATGTGACCTATACACAGTGTTCTTCTAGTACATGTGGCAATATGTCAATCAAAGTAACATGCATGTGTAATCATGCTAGTTTATCCTTTGTTTACATCGTATTTGGCGGTCGAATTTGGTTGATAAAAAGTGCCAACAAAAAGTACACATTTACATTCTTGTTAGGTTGGAAATAGTTTGCACCCTGTATAATAATTGCTTGGTATGTGCATTGCATCATACAAAGGGGACTAATGCAATGTTATTATGTTGCAATCATGTTCATACTAACAAGCTATTTGAAATTAACTACTGAAGTGTCTTTACAAGGGAAGAAATAAACACATCAACTTGAGGTTTCTCTACTTACGCCCATGCACACGCAAATCACTAATGTGCATAAAACCAACTGGTGCACTACTCATGTCATGTGACTGGTATGTGACCAGATGTAGTCTGCTGTTGAGCATATTTGAACTGTATATGACCATGTGAGACAAGTTGTTGAACCAAGTCATATGCTTGTGCAAGTTGTTGCATCGTGGGTATAATTTAAGCACAATATTATTTTTGTAAGTTACACCAAGCTATAGAAAATAATACTTCACCCATCAAAATTCTGTAACCCCAGGTTATAATCGTGATACCTCTTGTACATTTGATGGCTCTCCATCAATAGTAAAATAACGATGCATATGTTACGTTTCCATCATTACATACATCCCACTTGAGAACCACCCACACCAGAATGTAACATTCGGGCATAATTCCTGGGCGGCTGGGCCATGATGTTTCATGTGCATCGCACAACGGGGGGATCGCACAACGGGGGGAGATGGATCCAAGGGGGAAAAATATAGAACAGGAACTGCTTGAAGCAGAGGCAGTTAGGAAAATCACCTCATTCTTTCATGATTATGTGCATTCGTTTAATCTAATAGCATCATTGAAAGAATAATAGAAATATTATATTAAATCTTTACTAGTGTAAACCCTTATGTACGTTCACAATCATGAGGAGGACCCTATTTTTCACATCACACTGGCTCGCCGGTGATGACGAGCTCCGTTAGCCGTTGTTGGTGACGCTGCAGAAGCTCCTCACTTCGCCCTGGTCCCCGGTGAGGACGTCCAAGGCGCCCATCTTGCGCATGGCGTCGGTGAACTTGGCCGCCCACTGCGCCTGGTTCGCTGCGTTGTCCGCCACCATCTGCCTCGTCGTGTTGTCGCTGATGAGCGCCCAGTCGGAGTTGAAGAGCACCTTCCTGTCGAGCACGTTCCGGTAATACTGGTTGTCGAGGTTGTCCGGCGTGCCCTGGTCCTGGTCCACCGCCACATCGTCCCCGGCGTCGGTGGGGCACTGCCGCTGCAGCCCGGCGCCGTAGTCCTGGTCCATGGTGTCGCTGACGTTGGGGTGTATCCGCTGCGAGAAGGAGCCGCAGTGCGCGCGGCCGATGGAGTGCGCGCCGGAGAGCGTGACCATCTCGTCCTGCGTGAACCCCTTGGCAGCGAAGAGCTCCGTGAGAGTGTCGAGCTGCGCGAACGGCGGGGGCAGGCTCTGGCTGGCGTCGGACGCGGCCGAGGTGAGCCCGTCCCGGCGGCCGGAGGGCACGCCGTAGTTGATCGCCCCGGCGCTCAGGATGTTGGACGCGTCGCGGGCCGCGAAGGCGAGGATGTCGGCGCAGGACACGGTCCCCGGGCACGCGCTCTCCAGCTGCCGCTTCGCCTCGTGGATCACCTCCAGCCCCCGGAGGCCGCCGTTCGACGGCGACGCCTTCTCCGGGTCCGGGTTCTTGGGGCTCTTGTCAAGGAGAACCGAACCATCGCAACCCTGCAGGCACGTACAAGATCATATATGTGCATTTCTATTTTTTAATCGTCTATCTTCAATCAAAATACGAGAATATAATGCGGAATTGAACGTAGTATATTTGTATATACCTTGACGAAGCAGTCGTGGAAGTGGAGGCGGATGAGGCCTGCGCCGACGCCACTGTCCGAGGAGACGAACTGTTGCACGACGCTCGCCACGGTGGCCTCGACGTCGACGGTGCAATTGGTGTTGCTCTTGTAGAAACCTTCCTGCAGAGCGGCATTGGTGACGATTGTGTTTGTGGGCAGAAGCGCTTGGAGCCCGGCTACCAAGAGCAGCAGCTGCAGCATCACGTCGGCGCCGCGTGATAACATGCTGCGCGGCCTGGCCTTGGGGTTGGTGTTTGCTCCAATTTTCCTGGCGCAGCTAGCGTTGCTCGCTAGATATGCAAAGATGGAAAGGCAGAGCAGAGGCGAGACCTGATGTAAGACAAGACAAGAGGATCAGGATGCAAGATCTGGATAGGTAGCAACTAGCTTAGCAAATGGTAGTGCAGATGCAATGGGATGTGGCGAGTGGTGACTGCGTGGATCGTGCAAGAACACAAGAACTGCAGCTTGAGATGTTCATGTGCGTTTATATATAGAAGATGTCACTGCCACTGCCACTGCTACTCCTGGACTCTGATTCTTAGACGAAGCTTCGAACATGGCGCCGACACATGGAGCGTTTGACTTCGCGCGCAGGCCACCTGGAGCTGGGTGACAGCCAGGACTTGATAGCAGGAAGATGTGGGGAGGATCATGCAGATCAGAGGGGCAGGATTATTGCGCTGTAAATTCCAGACCGGATCCCGACCACGCCGGAATGGCTGCACCAAATTTTAATGTTGTCCAGGTAAGCATTTGTTGTACCGTACCTTCTCAAGCATACAGTATATCATCAATGCATGCATCGTACAGATCCATCTCGGTGTCCCTACGCCGACAGCAATCATAAAAGGATTAAAACAGCCGGCAAACCCGTTTGATCGTTAAGCAGAAAGAACTGCTTCTGTACTTGAAAAGACTGCTCTTTGGTACTGTTATTATTGAATTCAGTTGAGGTGCCTTTTGTCCACCGAATCTCCTACTCCTGCATCTAACACAGCCGTTGAATGGAACCGTCAACCTTCAGTCCAACCACAAGGTTTAGGAAAACCAAACCAAGGCCGGTTAAGCCAGTGTGGTGTTAAGCCGGAAACACAGGAAGTGGGTTATTGATCTTTAGGCTGTGTCGGCAAAATCCAAGGCCCTGCTCCAAGCAAAGTAGGCCCTAACCATAAATCTCTTCTTCTCTCTACAACTAAAAAAAACTCTAAAATAATCATCTACTGAGTGATACCAAATCACATCCCGACTCCACTTCAGCTCCCCTTCGCGCGCCGTTTTGCGTTTAAAAGCAACGAATGCGAAGTCCAAACAAACTCCTTCCTATAATAAAGAGTCAATCCGATACGAACTCTTTTCGCAACTGAGTTCATACTTAAACGATAGAGTAAAATACATGAATAGTCCATTAACTTGTAATGCTGTATCGATTTAGTCCATCAGGTTTGAAAATGCATTTTTGGGTCCATAACCTTGATTTGTGGTGCATCAATAGTCCAGATGACGTCATCACGGTTTGAAAATGCATTTTTGGGTCCATAACCTTGATTTATGGTGCATCAATAGTCCAGATGACGTCATCACAAGTTTTTTTGTCTCGTGGACTGCCCACCGTGGCGGCCAGAGGTGGCCCAGAATCCGCCGGGCGCCCAAAGACGGAGCAGTTAAGCCCGTCCGCGCGCCGGCGTCGCGGCCGTCGCGGGGCGCGTCGGGACGGCACCCGACCCCTACGCCGCGTTCGCCCAAGGCGGGGGTTGCTCCGGCCGCTGGCGCGAGCTGCTAGGGCTCAAGAGAGCCGCGGCGGCTGCGAGCGCCAAGGCCTCGGTGTCGTCACCGTCGCCGTCACCCGCAAGGGCGGCCAACTCCGCGGCGGCGGTCGCTGAA
This sequence comes from Chrysopogon serrulatus, assembly GCA_015844335.1. NCBI lineage: Eukaryota > Viridiplantae > Streptophyta > Magnoliopsida > Poales > Poaceae > Chrysopogon > Chrysopogon serrulatus. The sequence continues at coordinate 77,592 of JADLZL010001789.1, read as the reverse complement.
GCTCCCCGCTGCAGCGAACAGCACCGGCGCGCCTCGTGTCCTCGCCCGCTGCTCGCGACAACTCCGACTTCGAGGCGTCGCTGCCGCTGGCGTCCTCCCGCTTCTCGCTCTCCTCCTCGTCGTCGTCCTCCGTGCACGACCACGGCGACGTGCCCCGCCTCTCGCTTCGGCGTGTCTCATCGATTCACCATGCATGCGAATGGCAGCCTTGCGGCAGCAGGGGGGCATGTGAGCGATTGGTGCATGCATGGACGCAGAATGCAGCTACAGCGCCGCGCGCGCAGTAGACGCCCCCCTGCTAACTCCCCAGCTGTCGCCGTCATGCTCCGAGGGGCTCGGCAGCGTGCTGCCTACGCCACGCCACGCGCAGCGCGCCGACGCGGCGCCTGCGTCTGCCTGTGAGGCTGTCACACGGCGCGCAGCTTTTCACCAACAACGCAGGCGGCGGCCAGCCATCCTGCCATCGTGTTGCGTTGCACTTGTTGGCGCGTGGAACTGGATTGTTCCCCGATCCGATCCTACCGTTGCTTGGCCGCTTGCTTGCTGACCTCACCGCCACGGTGTGGGCAGTTCACGTAGACAAAAAACTTATGATGACGTCATCCGGACTATTGATGCACCACAAATCAAGGTTATGGACCCAAAAATGCATTTTCAAACCGTGATAACGTCATCTGAACTATTGATGCACCACAAATCAAGGTTATGGACCTAAAAATGCATTTTCAAACCTGATGGACTAAATCGACACAGCGCTACAAGTTAATGGACTATTCATGCATTTTACTCTAAACGATATTATCCCGTGCAACGCACTGACATTTATCTACAGAACAATAATTATACATAATATTGTTATAGAATCAACATGTCATCTACTCCATAGTAGTTAATAGAAAAAACATATTTTCAATAATGGTAATACAAGACAAATAGTTAATAACCTATACTTCATATATCTTTAGGAATTAAGGTTATTTACTTGCTAGGTGGTGGCCTCCAAGTCCAAGTACCAATCTTCTTAAAGTTTCGATGGATCCATGGCACATGCCACTACACCCTCTCCGAGCATCCCTCGTCGACGCTTTGCAGTTTCCACTACGATGCTTGCTGTGGACAATAAAAGCGTCATCAACCTCCGATTTTATTAGGCGAACATTCACTTTCACAGCCTAATGCAAGTGGCCGAATAAGCTTCATGGTCGGCACGGGGTACGGCACGGTCTGACACGATTGCTATCGGGGCATGCCGATTTGTGCTTGAACTTTCACCGGAAAAAGTCTACTTTTGCTCCCTCAACTTTCACGAAAGTCTACTTTTCCTCCCTAAACCCCAAAACCGGATAAACAACCTCCCTCAACTTTTCAAACCATGCGTTTTCCTCCCCGGAGTGGTTCTGATAGTGGTTTTGCTACAGTGACGATGGTTTTGTCTTTTTCTTTTTTTATTTATTTCGGTTGAACTTTTGAAAAATTATAGTAAATCACAAAAATCATAAAATACAAAATCTAATTTTGTTGGACTTCATATGAATACATCTACACAATGAATATATAATATGATATGCTTTAATAAAAATTTATGCTAGTATTTTTTTTTTTTTTTTTTTTTTTTGGCCAAATCTTTGAAAAATCATAGTAAATCACAGAAAAATCAAAAAATGGAAATCTAATTTTCTTAGACTCCACATGAGTAGATCTACAAACAAACATATAATATGGTATATTTTAATATAAAGTTCTTGCTTTGTAGCTTTTGATCTATACTTTTCTATAATTAATTAAAATAATTCATAAATATAGCTTCTATAACTATTTTGTTGCACTAAAGCATACCATATTATATATACACTGTGTAGACCTACTCATGTGGAGACAACAAAATTAAAATTTCTATTTTATGATTTTTTTGATTTTACTATGATTTTTCAAAGATTCAATCGAAATAAATAAAAAAAAAAAGACTAGCAAAAAACTTTAAACTAAAGCATAACATATTATATATTTACTGTGTAGATCTACTCATGTGGAGTCCAACAAAATTAGATTTTCTATTTTATGATTTTTGTGATTTACTATAATTTTTCAAAAAAAGCCAAAAATAAATAAAAATAAAAAAGATAAAACCACCGTCATCATCAGAATTTAAAACCACCGGCAAAAAACCACTTCCGGAGGAAAAGCGCATGGTTTGAAAAAGTTGAGTAAGGTTGTTTGTCCAGCTATGGGGTTCGAGAGAAAAAGTAGACTTTCACGAAAGTTGAGGGAGCAAAAAGTAGACTTTTTCAACTTTCGCCCGCCTACCCATGTAACGGGTGGCCCATTGAGGCCCACCTAATGAAAACATGTCTCCTCCATTCACCTCCACTCAAAAAATGTAAAAAAAGTATACTTTTCCTCTCCAAAGGTCTGTTTTTCCCCCTTTAACTTCAAAACCATACAAACAACCTCCCTCAACTTTTAAAACCATGCACTTTACCTCTTTGGAGTGGTTTTGAGGGTGATTTTGCTACAGTGGTATGTTTTATCTTTTTATATTTATTTTTATTAAATTTTTAAAATATCATAGTAAATCACAAAAAAATCATAAAATAGAAATCTAATTCTGTTGGACTCCACATGAGTAGATCTACATAATGAATATATAATATGGCATGCTTTAGTACAAAGTTTTTCCTATGCTTTAGTAAAAATACTAGAAAAATCATAGTTTTTTCTAGCCATGGGCCGGCATGACCCGTGGGCTGTTTTTGGGGCCGTGCCGGCCCATGGCCCACCAAAGAGGCAGCGAAGAGAGAGAGAGAGGGAGGTTGGTGGCAGCGCTCATCCCCACCGATGGCGAAGCTCGCGCCCTCAACGACGACGAGGAGGAACCTCGTCCAGAGCCTCCTCTAGACGCCGCATGCCCAAGGGCGATCCTCGTCTAGAGCCTCCTCTAGATGTCGCACGCCGGCTAGAGCTTCTTCTGTCGGCGTGAGGTGAGGTGCAGGTGTCACCGCGGGGTTGACGGGATGGCACCATGGCGGCGTGCCGGCGTGGAAAGAGAGAGTGGCTAAAAGCGGAGTGAGGTAAGGTGTCGCCATGCCGAGAGCGCTCGCTTTGATGCTGCCTCGCGTGATTGCGTGCCTCACGTGGAGATGTGGCGCTGGGAGGAGAGGAGTGAGGTGGATTGGGGAACTTAGGGTTAGGGGGAGGGGCTGATGGTCTTTTTTTTATTTGCAGAAAGATGTTAGGCTGTTAAGCAGGCTAGGCCGCCATAGTGGTCACCGGGTCGCTCACCGAGCCACCTCTTTTACTGGGCCATGCTTGTGTCGTGCCATGGGCCTAGGTTACGGCCCAGGCATGACCTGGTCCCTCAGGCCAGGCTGGCCGGGCCCAGTAGCCACTGAGCTGTGCCGTGCTCAGGTCGTGCTGCAGGCCCGCGGGCTGCATGGCCAACTATATCCAGCGCTATAGCAGCGTTGTTTCTTGCGATACTTGGCCCAACAAGCCTGGCTTTCGGTCCAAGTGTTATTTTTTGAGAGAATAGACATGCCTTTCTCAAAATATTGGCATATATAGTTTTCCAATACTCTGAACTTCTTCATATCTGCATTTGTCTAAAAGATAATGCCTCTATTTGATAATACTTTGATGACGTTCGACAAAGTGGTTAATTTTTGCTGCCGCCCTTTGGTGCTACGAAGTGTAGAATCAGGCTTGACTAATAAGCATGTTGCTTGTTGAATTGTGTAGGTTGATACGTTTTGCTAGCCATTGGAGACTTGGAATGGAAACCTCCAGAGAAACATGTCGAGTTTGACGTACTGGGGTCAGCTTCATGACCATATGGAAGATTAAATGCAGCCCGACCGCCCGGGCGACTAGGCGACTTCGGGGTACCCAGCGCCGCCGCCCACCGCCTCCCCTCGCCCGGCTCCCTCCGGCCGCCGCCCGCCCGGCGGCTGGTGGCGGTGGCGGCGGCGGCAACGACTCCTGGAACCCCATTCGCCCCTCCTCCCCTTCCTCCACCCCCCCCTTTTCCCTCTCCCCTTCTCCTACCATCCCGGCGCAACCTTGGCTTCCCCGGCCGGTGGCGGGCCAGCCCGGCGAATCTAGGCCCACAGGGGGCCCGATCCGCCTCTCCCCGCTTTGATCCCGCTTCTCCGCGCGCGGTTCTCCGGTGGTGGGCCCCGCGCGGGCGGCGCTGCGGGCGCCATCCGGGCAGATGGAGTTGGGTGAAAACCTCGCCCCTAGGCGTTTATGCGACAAAGCGGGCCAGCGGCGGTGGCGCTCACGTCATTACCCTCCGGGGCGTCGTTGATGACTTCATCCCTGCCGGGCCGCGGGGATTCGCCGTCCTAGTTGGGTGGCTTGCTCGTGGGGCGACTACGGCGGGGTGAAAACCTGCCCGCCTTTCGGGCGGCGGCGATGGCGTGTTTGCGTCATCCCCCCTTCTCGAAGGTGCCGCCGAAGCCGTTCGTCTTGGCGAGGCCATGGCCGTGTTCCCTTTCGCGTCGGTGCGGATCCGTGCTCAAGTCGGAGGTGGTGCTCATAGGCGTAACAGCTTCGGCGTTTGGTGCTTGTGCACCAAATGCTTCGTGTTGTTGCCATAGAAGAAACGTCCCATCTTCAACGGTGCTCGGTGTCCATCGTTTGATTACCTTTTTAGGTCCGACAAGTGTTTTGGCGGCTTCATTTTGACGGTGGCGATCTTACTCTAGTGGAGTTTTTATTCTAGGAGTTGATTTCACGGTGCAAGTGAGAAGTCGAGTAGGACTACATGAGCTCCTTGATGGGGATGTATTTTCTTACTGTCTTTTTTTTTTTTTTTTTTTTGCAATATTGTAATCTTTTGGCCTGATTACGCCTACGGGCGGATGAAGCCGGATAGTTTCTATCCATTATCTAAAAAAAAAAAAAATCTATCTATTATAGACAAAAAGGCAATATGATGATGTGCAGTAGATGTTTTTTTTCTTATTCTTCAACCGATGTAACTTGAATTCAAATTCGATTGGATGGAACCAATGCTTTTGCTTGTGTTCATGGATTTGGATAAGGGTTTAAAAATCATTTTATTTATTAGTTCAAATACATAAATATAGAATTTGGATGTGAATTTAATATAACTTTTAAAATTAATGCCTCTAATAAGAGGGTGGCACGATCTGCTACATCAGCAAACTTCCCTACGGCCAAGTTCCTAGGGAAATTACCTTTTTTAGAAGGACATGCCTAGTCCATGTCAGCAACTTTCCCTTGGAACTAAAAATCCTAGGGAAAGATAGTTTCCCTACCGTTTTTCTAAAAATGGCACACCTCTCTTTCCCGTCGAAATAATCCCCTAGGAAGATTTCCCTACTAAAAATCTTAGGGAAACACTTTCTCTATGGTTTTAAACCTTTTCCTAGGATTTTAAACTTTAGGGGAACAAGTGGAATCTAGTAGTGATGTATGGTGCCTACCACCCACGTGGACAAGAGCTATAGCAGCATTGTTTCTTGCAATTTTGCGTGAAAATTTTCTAGAGGAAATTCCAAGAAGCCAAGAAATGGGGAGCAAGGAGCGAAGAGGAAGAACATGGTAGGAGCTCCGTCAGAAAGATGATTCAGATAACGAAAGGTTCAGTATCCAGTCAGAATTGTATCTGACACTGTCACGAAGAGCGAGGCCCAACGCCGAACACATGGGCCGGGACATACCAATTTCTCCGCTGTTGAGCCCAGTAAGGTAAACTTCTTTTGCTTAAAAAAAGTATAATTACTGAATTTCCTTCACGGAGCAATTTCATGATCAAGCATATTTAATTTCACTGTATATTGATTAACTTGGCACCGTAAAATTTTGCTAACTTTTCTATAAATTTGGCCAAAGTAAAGATAAGTTTTGACTTGACACAAAACTAAAACGGCTAGGTAATGATTGCCTTGTTTTGAGCATTCTATAAATTGTCACTGGTGCGAGGAATATTCTAGTTTTATTGCAGTGATGACATGAGCTAACAATTTTACAAAAAAATGTTACTAGATAAGAAAATATATAAAGAGCCGTACCACTAATTCGAATCAAGAAGAATGGATAGAACAGGGTGGGAAAACATAAGCTTATATGCTCAGCTTGGTGTAGGCATTATTGCACTGAGCACGACCTCTTTGTACGATTTCCATCGTTGTAGGTACGGTACGGCCGGCAGGTGGCTTAGTATAGTGGGTGGTTGACGGCGCTGCACTTCTTCCTGATCTCGCCCTTGCTTCCGGCTGGCATGGGCAGGTTGCTGAGCTTGAGCAGCGAGTCGGAGAAGTCCTCGTCCCACAGCGTGCCGTTCTCGGCGTACTCGACGACGTGGCCGAGCGCCTCCTTGTGCGTGAGCAGCGTCCAGTCGGAGTGGAAGTCGACGATCTTGGCGAGGTTGTTGTGGTAGAAGGAGTTGTCCAGGAAGTCGGGGATCTTGCGCACCCGGTTAGCGGGGCTGGTGAACCCCGGCATGAACCTCGCCACCACGTCGTAGTCCTCGTCGCGGACGTTGTTGTCCACGGCCGGGTTGGATCCCTGGGAGCACTTGTAGTTGAGCAGGTCGCGGTACGCCGGGGTGATCTGGCTCGCCGGCTCCGACAGGCGGCCGGTGAAGGAGGAGCAGTGCGCCTGGCCGATGGAGTGCGCCCCGGTGAGGATGACGAGCTCCTCCACGGTGAAGTTCTTCTTGGCGAAGTTGTCGATGAGCTGCTGCACGTCGTGGGTGGAGTCCGGGAGCTCCGCCTGGGCCTCCTCGGCCTTGGAGACGAAGCCGTCCAGGCGGCCGGCGGGGACGTCGAAGTGGACGTGGCCGTTGCTCAGGGCGCTGGCCGCGTCGCGGGCGGCGTAGATGAGGATGTCGGAGCAGGAGACGACGCCGGGGCACCTCTTCTCCACGGCGGCCTTGATCTCCTCAAGGAGGTCGAAGGCGGCGAGCCCGATGTTCACTGGGGCCTCCTTCTCTGGATGAGGGTTGCGGAGGAAGCGTCCAGGAGGACAGAACCATCGCACCCCTGCATTGCATGGATAATTAATTTATTTACAGTCAAGTAGCAGTATGTACAAGAAGAAAATGAACATGCATGGTGGTGCTAGCTCGATCTTACCCTGACGAAGCAGTCATGGAAGAGGAGGCGGACGAGAGCGGCGCCGGTGCGGCGGTTGGCCTTGATCGCCTTGATGACGTGCCACTTCACCACGTTCTCCACGCCCTTGCATTTCTTGCTGTAGTACCCGACCTCCAGCTCGCCGGCCTGCGCCGACGACGACGGCAAGGTGGCAAGGAGCACCGCCGCCTGTACGGCCACAAGCGCGCAGATGACTGCTACCGTGAGCTTCATTTTTGTTTTCTTTCTGAATTCTCTGGTCTCGAGTGGCTAGCTGATGAGCAAGAGAAGGACGCTGAGCTCTGAGGCTAGGCGTGCAGGCTGTGCAGGGTTTATATTCATGGCTTCGGCTAGCGGTTCAACAATCAATGATTGAGCATAATTGGCACCGGTAATGAGAACTGCAGAATGGGGAACGTGCCAGTCTTGCGACTTTGGTGAGTCATAATGTGCGGACGCGTCCATAATGCTAGTTTCATATATAATAATAATAATCGTTCAGCTGTGCATACCTAAAAGTGTTGCCGAGTGCTGAGTGCTGACCTGGTTCAACGTGGTATTACAAGGCTAGTACAACCAGTTTGGGCTGTGGCAGTACAGACGTTGATACAGCCAATTTGGTTCAAACTGCAATGACGAACCATTCCTCTTCGGCCCAGTCATTTCTAAGGTTCGACTCCCAAGTAGTTCTAGCTTTTTTCTAGATACATAATATTTACTATATATTTAGACATAATATATCTGGATGCTAGTAAGAACTATGTATCTAAAAGCAAAATTCAATTCATTGATGTTTGTCAATTGTTGGTAACATTAATTGGTGATGCCCAAGTTAAAATTTGAAACATAGGTGAAATATTATTTTCTCTATAATTTAATTTGGGAGACTTTCTAGACAGTTTTTGGAGCTTAGTAAATCACACAATAATAATGATGTTTCCTGTGAAACTTATATATAACAAAGTTATAGATAACTTACATATCTAGTTTGTATTAAATTTAATGGCTATAGTTTTTTTTTGGTTTGCGAGTGTCCATGCGGGACCTAGCCGGTCCCCTATCAGCACGAAACCTACGAGTAGGGCCACGATCTAGACCACGAGTCAAAGACAGAAAAGGAATAGGGAGCGATGAAGCCGACTCCAAGTACAAGTAGGCTTATCCTAGTCTAGCTTATAAAAAATAACTTTTATAATAGAAACAGAACATTATCTTCTTATCCGACTAGGATTAGACAGAGCCTTGGTCTTCTCTCCGATATAAAGAGAGGCCAAGGGCACCCTTTTGTAACACACAATCATACAATCAATCCAACTCAAAAAGGCCAAGGCTGACTGGAGGTAGAACTATTACTCGACGACCGGGGGCTCAAACCAGGATAAATCGACTGTCTCTTGCTGACCGCCGAGTTCGAGTACTCGCCGAAGCCCAAATCAACTGCTGTGGGTGTCCCGTGGCAGGCTATCGGTGGTGAAACACTGACAGTGAGTTATAGCTACGTAAAGTTTAGTTTTAGAAATAGTTCCTAAACAAATTTTAGAATATGTTTTTTTTGTCCCTGTTAACTTAGGAACCATGCTGAGATGTTTAAATATAATTTGTAGATGATTTTATAAGCTTTCCAGATTACCTTGTTGCATATCATTTGGATCTGTATAATTTCAGTTATGAGCAAAACATGCAGCTGTTATTTGCAGCCTAAAAATTAATAGATTATAGTTCTAATTGTTTGCTTTGTATGTGGCTAAGAGTAGCTTATGTCTTTAATGTTGGTTAATTTAATACACCTAAGACTTTGTAATATTTGTGTCATGTTTGGTATGCTTATTATCTCTATGTTAGTCATGATATGAATAGTTTGCTCTCTAGTTCTCATATCATCTAGTGTAATGTTATGCTTGTTTTGCATGTTCTTATGTGAGAAAATCTAGCACCTAATAGTTTGAAACTGAAACGGCTGGCCAAATTCAGCCCATCATCCCTATCAAAAAAATTCAGCCCATCATCAGCGCTCGCTTGAGTCCATATATGATCCAGGTTGGCCGATCCAAAAGTTTATAAAGAAAACTGCTTGGCCCATCGGCACATTAGGTAATTTGGAATTTTATTTGAAGCTATACATATGTTCTGGATTTAATAATCGTAGATGGCTGCCGCCGCTTAGCCAGATACATCAAGAAAAGCTTCCCATCTAGCAGCTACCTGATTAGCCGGTCCCTAGGCAATGCTGAATGCTTAATTACAGTATCAAACCCATAGCACAAGATGCTGCCATCGATCATCGTAGATTTGTTTTTTTGAGAGGTATCGATCATCGTAGATAGCCGCCGCCACCGCTTAGCCGTCGGCGACAACCCACCATGATGCATTGTCTTGTCTCTACCACCTGCATGCAGGCAGACCTTCTTCTGAAAAGAAGCAAACAAAAGTTGGCAGAACTGAAACTAAACAACACTCGGCCTGTGTCTGCAGGGAAAAGGAAGAGGCAAATTAGAAGCGGAATAATAATGATTCAGGCGGCTACACGTGGCCTGTGTGTCTGCGCGTGTGGCCAGAAGCTACTCGTCTCGATCATTTGAGCTCACAATTGAGATTTGAGCCGAGCGTTAAAACGTCGGGTTCATCGTGCACGAAAAGAAAAACCAAAAAGTAACCACAAGACTGTCGGCGAGGCTAGCCATACTGCATTGTAATGCTCCAGACCCAATTTAATTGGGAGCGAGAGATCCAAAGATGATGATACTGACTTCACACGCATTTCCTCTTTTCAGAAAAAAAAAAAACTAAACAAACCACAGTTCAAATTAAAGAACAAACACGCGGCTCGATCGACCGCGCGGCAGCAGCTTCGTTCCTTGCGGACGATCGCGTGTGCTGATCAACCGTCGACCGCTATGATCCCGTGCTTGCAGTTCAAGCTTTGGGTGACCTTTTCATGTGCATATGAAAATGTACACACATGATGAAACTAATGAATAAAAAAGTAGCAAGTCATGGATCATTTTCGCTCCATTGATTGAGCGATTAGGGTCGTGCACCAACCGTGCCGTGCTTGCAATTGCAATTGCAAGCTCGATGATCACCCGCCCAATTCAAGCCATTGACCGCGTGTGCTAGCTGCAGTGGAACGAGTAATCGTCGTCGTCTGTAATGATGATTTTAATTATTTCCAGTTAGACAACGAGAATGAGACGATGAACCGTTCGTTGGTGGAGTAGTGCTTGTGCAGTTAGTTGCGGTGCGGCGTGCATCCAACTTCCACACGCAACAGCTGTATATATGTATACATAGTTTTAGTTTCATTTTTGCCTGTTCATCGTCTGAAATTAATTATTCTCTCATATATATGTGCTTGACCATATCATGTGCACGTACGGTGGGTAAATTGCACCACACGCAACTCATCTGGCTAGTCAGTTTTCTGTTTGTGTGTGTGTGTGTTTTATGAATAATTACTCGTGCATGGTATAACTTTTCTCGTGTTTCATCATTCGTGGAATTATTTCAAAGTTTAGTTAGTCAATATTGGTGCAATGCCTTGTTGACTTATCTATATGCGCTGCAAATTTGCTGAAATATATATATAGCTTCCTGTCCTTATATATTCTCGCTCCCTGTCTACAAGCTAAATGATTGTATTTACTTTAGGGATTCCGTATCAATGCAACAACCGTGTGGAAAGTGTGTATGCCGTACAAATATACGTATATTACCCCCTGTGCCTCCGCCTCATCATTGAGCAAAAACGTCATGATTCAAAGCACCCTGCGATCGAAGGGTCAGCGACGACGCACTAGTTTCCTTCGCTTGCATGTGCGCCACACGGTTCATCACACATCAGTGACATCGTCGTGCAAATCATACGCATACACCTTGGATCGGAGCTAGCAGCAATTTTTAACCAATTTAAAAGAACCAAACCGGGGGCCTCCCTGTAGTTGTTGCTCATGACATGACGCGCGTATAGTACTACTAGCTTACGGAGTAGCTAGCTTGTCCATGGAAACCGTATGCATGATCCCCGGCTAGCTCAAATTAAACCAACAATATTTTTTGCTTAAATTGATCGATACCCAATCGCACCAAACGACATATGCATATAGTTTCACATGCACGCTGATGGTATGCGTGCCTGGAAGGAACTTTGCATTGGAGCATTATGCATGCATGTGCTCCAGAGGTAGGCTCCCAAGCCTCTCCGTGGGTAGATAAGATTGTTGAACAATAATAAAAGTCACCAAGTTTGTTTATTGCATATTGAACACAAGTAGGGGAATAAAGCAGATATGCCATGGCGCCAGACAGCTAAACTAAGGATGATACATATACATCAACTCTCGATCATGGTAGTTGGGCTATATATAAAAATCTCTCTCGTGAAGACTCGTGACCATCCAGCTGTCGGCGCCATTGTATATATATTTGTAATTAAATTATGTAAGTACAATTTGTATATGGTTATCGACCTCGAGTGAACGTTTAATTTGTTTCATTCTTTGGAAGGGGGGAGGCACCCCGCGTGTGTTTGTCACAATCGTCGACCACCAAACAGCTAGCGGCTTCAAATTTTAAAACCTGCAGCTATACATATATGCTATACGTCCATATATAATGTGAAAAAAAGCACAGTTTGTGTATGGTTTTTTTTCTATATGTGTAAATAAAGAAAATCAGCAGTTAATTAGTAGAATGCCTGCAGATATGAGACTAATAGCTATATGTCCGCACTGTGTCTCATTATATAAAGAGGGAATTAATATATCTTGAACAAATCTGTATGAATGTAGCTAGATCAACAAGAAACTTAGCCACAGCGATTTTGAACTAATTATGAACTGCTAGCACACCCATAAAGAATCGTCAAAACAAAAACACATCACAAAAGTTGGGGCTCCAACTTGGTCGTTATATATAAATAAAAAACAAGTACGGATGAGAAGCCGTGTTTTATATGTTAAAAAAGTTTTTCGATCAGTCTACGACCCATACCTTTTCAAACGAAGCTGGGTTTTACAAACAAAAAACTTATTATAAAATAAAAAAGAAAAAAAACTCAGTCTAGAGGACGCTGACCTTTTCAAAGAAGTTAAGCTAATTGGTAGCCCCCAAATCCCGGCTCATTATTAGCATGGTCGTTAAGGGAAAAAAAAAAACTGCACAGCGCGCTGTTATTGATTTTGAGTGCTGAACAGCGACTTCTCTCCTGCGCTTACAACAAGATATATATAATTAATTAATCACCATCCGCTACTTGAAGAGCATCTCCAAGAGTTTGCCAAAATTCACTTAGCAAATCTTGTGATTTGGCAACTCTCTAAAATATATAGCAAGTGAAAAAAGAGTTCCTCTCCAATAGTTTGGCATAATTTACTTGCCAAACACAATCAAACTTACATCAGGAACCCCGAGACAGAAACAAAATTAGGTTTATATCCTTCCACCTCTTGAAAACTTACATCGTCAAAACCCCTGAAGCGAGAAACAAAATTATTTTTTCACCCCTTCCACCTCTTCTAAAAGCTCGATGGCAAGTTGCGTCCGCGCGCGGATATATCCACGTGTGGGAGAAAAAATAGCAATTTGGGATAAATGGGGAGTTGATTTGAGGAGTTGTTGGAGAGGATTTTTTTTGTGATTTTGCCAAGAGAATAAGGATAGCAAGTTGAAATACCAAGTTATTGGAGATGCTCTAGTTGTTATTGTATGAAATTTGACAAAAAACCAATAAAAGTGTATAAATACTTGGCAGAAACCATATATATACTTAACTATCGCAGCAGAAGCCTGGAGATAGCAATGTATTATTACTGTATTTTGCTCACTTTTATTGTTAGATCGATAAAGCAAGTTTGTGTGGAACCTGGAAAGATGCCAAGGAGTGAGTGGTTTTGGGGAAAGATTAAACTAGCAAAATCAAACTCTGAGCATTGTGTAGTACTGCCTACTGGGACATAACAACTTTAATAATTTATGTATTTTTGCTGAAATCATTTAACGACACATCCGATCCGACAACAGGGAGTTGGTCCAGAACCGTGCTCCAAAGAAATAATATTTCCCCAGCTTTTCGATCCAAGTTTCCATTTTCATAACGGTGATGATACCGTGATGACAGCATGGATATTATACCAAAACGTTCAAAAGCACTTTGGGCTTTTGCGCGCGAAGACCGCGAGATCATCAGCAGTCCACGCACATCACGGCTGCAATGAACCAACGCCCAGCTAACAAACTGGGATGTGTTGTTGCAAAAAAAAAAAAAAAAAAAAAAAACTGGGATGTGACAGCAGCCGCGCCAACGTGTACACTGGATTCAGAGATTCATATGCTAGCAACACACCTTCTCCCTGAAATTAAGAACAAGCCAAGTACGCGTACTCTGCGTTCGATATAGGGTTGTTGAACACGTTAGGTGCCTTATATGGATGTGCATATGATAGGTGTTCGAGGGCCCACAGTAATCGAAAACAACTGGTACGTGCGACCATAAACCAATTACATCGCTCTAAATCTGTTTTTCACGTGCACCTAGCATATATCCATGTGTAATGTGTAAGTTTTACATCCAAGTCATTCATATTTATTGAGCGTGCCCTAGCTCAAAACTCTGAGTTACGCGACATTGTTGTATGTATGAACATGTTACACAAACCACTATGAAAAGGCTTTTTAGAGACGATCAAATATAGTTTATAAAGATGGTAGTGCTGTCCTAAATTATAAGTTATTCTAACATTTTTTGAGAGTCAAAATATCTCAAGTTTAAACAAAATTATAGAGAGGCCAAGTTTACCAGAGGTCGGAGAAGGATAGACCCAAGCCACACGTCTACAATGTCACGTCGATCACCTTCCCTCTCTGTGTCTCTCACAGATATATCTGCACTGCCACAATAGATCACTGAGAAGTAAAATAAGCGAGAGAGAGGAGGGATAGATAGGTGGTGGTACATCATTGGATCTCGCTGGCCGCCACACTCAATTCACACATTTGATCTAGCTCATGAAGATTGAGCCTAGGGAGCTCACCTGAGGCTGCAAGGATCCACCAAGACCTCATGTGCCATTGCAGCCATGGTTGCCACCAACAGCAAGGAGTCCATGGTGGCTCCGACCTTCTGCACGAGGAGTGTGGGGTGGTGGTAGAAAGAACAAAGGTGCCACATTAGAAAAAGAAGGATGAGAAATAGGGGCAATGGCTTCTGTTGATGAGGGGGAAGGAGTAGGGCACTTGTTTCCCTAGGTATAGAGAACATTTGCGTCTGTAACTGGGTCTCGTAAAAAAAGAAAAAAGATTGTCGGTCTTTGTAAATTAAGTATTTACAGCATTCGTGGTTGTTAATTAAGCTGGCTCTATAAATAGTCTATTTATATTTTGGGAGACATACATTGTACTGCCCATGTAAATAAAAATAGATTGCCTTCTAAAATCAATTTTATAGTAGTAAGTGTCAACATCTAATTGTGAATTATTCACTACGTGGACAAAATGTCATCTATAGGAGAAGTACATTGTTGGATATATGCAAGGTGAAGACACTAGAGCCAGGCCTAGCCTAACAGCTAAGCCCTGGAAAACAGGAAGAACATTGAGTTTAGAAGACAGCTCTATTTGGCTGTATATATCAGCCTATAATACCACGTTTAACCAGGTCAGCACGCAGCACACCTTAACTTTTAGTAGGTACGCACTGCTATATGATCAAGCTAACAACATTATGGAAGCATTATGATTCAGAAATAATTAAAAAAAAAAAACTCGCAAGAGGCGACCACGTTCCCTCGTCCCTGCTGTATGCTCACCCATCTCATTATCGGCGGCAAGCTGATCAATCATTAACCGTTAAACTAGCGGCCAAACCCGGCAATATATACCCCTGCAGGCCCAGCTCCAAAGCGCAACACCACAGTGCAGAGGCGCAGAGCACCGGTGATCCCTCAGCTCAGCATCTCCTCTCTTGCTCATCAGCTACCAACCCCGGCCAGCTTAGCCGATCGGGCTTCAGAAAGGAAAAATGAAGCTCTCGGCGGCAATCCTCTGCGCGCTTGTGGCTGTCCAGGCGGCGGCGCTCCTCGCCGCCGTGCCGTCGGCGCAGGCCGGCGAGCTGAAGGTCGGATACTACGGCAAGAAGTGCAAGGGCGTGGAGAACGTGGTGAAGTGGCACGTCATCAAGGCGATCAAGGCCAACCGCCGCACCGGCGCCGCTCTTGTCCGCCTCCTCTTCCATGACTGCTTCGTCAGGGTAAGATCGGGCACCACCATGCATGTTCATTTTCTTCTTGTACATACTGCTACTTGACTGTAAATAAATTAACTATCCGTGCAATGCAATGCAGGGATGCGATGGTTCTGTCCTCCTGGACGCTTCCTCCGACAACCCTCATCCGGAGAAGGAGGCGCCGGTGAACATCGGGCTCGCCGCCTTCGACCTCCTTGAGGAGATCAAGGCCGCCGTGGAGAAGAGGTGCCCCGGCGTCGTCTCCTGCTCCGACATCCTCATCTACGCCGCCCGCGACGCGGCCCAGCGCCCTGAGCAACGGCCACGTCCACTTCGACGTCCCCGCCGGCCGCCTGGACGGCTTCGTCTCCAAGGCCGAGGAGGCCCAGGCGGAGCTCCCGGACTCCACCCACGACGTGCAGCAGCTCATCGACAACTTCGCCAAGAAGAACTTCACCGTGGAGGAGCTCGTCATCCTCACCGGCGCGCACTCCATCGGCCAGGGCCACTGCTCCTCCTTCACCGGCCGCCTGTCGGAGCCGGCGAGCCAGATCACCCCGGCGTACCGCGACCTGCTCAACTACAAGTGCTCCCAGGGCTCCAACCCGCCCGTGGACAACAACGTCCGCGACGAGGACTACGACGTGGTGCAGAGGTTCATGCCGGGGTTCACCAGCCCAGCTAACCGGGTGCGCAAGATCCCCGACTTCCTGGACAACTCCTTCTACCACAACAACCTCGCCAAGATCGTCACCTTCCACTCCGACTGGACGCTGCTCACGCACAAGGAGGCGCTCGGCCACGTCGTCGAGTATGCCGAGAACGGCACGCTGTGGGACGAGGACTTCTCGGACTCGCTGCTCAAGCTCAGCAAGCTGCCCATGCCGGCGGGAAGCAAGGGCGAGATCAGGAAGAAGTGCAGCGTCGTCAACCACCCCCTATACTAAGCCACCTGCCGTACCGTGCCTACAACGATGGAAATGATAGAAAGACGTTGTGTGCCCGCCAACACATACTTGTTCGTAGATCAAGATGAGCCATAAGGTTGCGCTTTGTTTTTTTATCCATTCTTTTGATTCGCATTCGTTGTACTACTCATCTTTTTTGTGTATTTCTCATATCTCCCAAACTGCAATAAAACTTTGTTCATGACATGTCCAACAAAAGTGAAGTGCTACATCTATTGGTAAATATCATTATTGTCATGTACCCTTTCCATTCCAAGTTGTAAATAGTTAGCTTTATAACATACATAGCTTTATTATGAACCTAGCTAGACAATGTATGTGTATATCGCTAGACAATGTATGTGTATATCTAGATACGTAGTAAAAACTATGCCTATATCTAGCAAAGCCACTTACAATTTGGAATGAGGGAGTACAACATATGAGTGGTTAACCTTTCAGATCAGACAGTTACTACAGGCTAAACGTACTATCATGATACTCGTTGACGGATATGGTGTGAAACATTATTACCGTTATATGTCTCTAGGTATAGGTATGTACGCACCTGCATTGGGCAGCTCCACGCCTGCACCTCTGAAGATCAGCTACAATTACACGTGGATGTTATCATGATTGAGGATAATCATAATTAGTAATGTGACTTGTTTTATTTTCCTAGCGCTATTAGTATGAAACCAAGTTATAAGAACCATGCATGGTTTGATTTGTGATGAATGATTGAAAAATGGTGAAATTGCTTGAGAGGGCTTTTGGGATTACAGGAGGCTCTTGTATTGCTAATTTGACTCTTCGGTTATGTTTATCTTTTACATATTTTTTTGAAACCAAGAATTTTTACTTGGAACTTTCATGAACCTTCTTCATATCAAGTAGCCCTAGGTTTGCTTTTATTTGGCTTTTGGACACTTGAATGAGAGGTTTTCTCTTCTCTTTCATACCTTCTGCTATGCACTCATCAAGAGGGGGATTGAGAGACCAAGTTGAGAAATGCATTGTTCTCATCCTTGTGTGATGAAATACTAATACAAGAGTTGAGAGGATTGAGGCTTTTCTGGTTGAATTCATATTTCATATGTGCTCGTTATTGTATTATGTTGTGCTCATTGTATTGTGCAACATGTCTCTTGGTTTGTGAGTGTGTAGGTGTTGTGTGCGTTGAGGGAGTTGATAGGTGATGGAGAAGGTCAATAAGAGAATCCATGTATGATGGACCAATGGTGTGAAGGGAGAATGTGGAGGCTTGGACCAAAGGACCAAAAGTCCGAGAATGGATCATGAGAGGCTCCTATAGGAATATGGAAGAGCAATAGTACATGGGTAATGAAGAACGATGTTAACTAGAGTCAAGGTCACAGTTAAACCAAGGTGAGGTATCGCGAGCATTTTGGTGGACTACCGGGCCAAGGACATAGAGGATCAACACGCATCACCATCGGTGAGTTACACCTTGCCGAGCATGCAAGAATAGTTTGGTCCTAAATAGAGAGCATCAATAGTTTGATGGTTTGGACCTTACAAATACGTGGAGGTGAGTTTGACCAATTTAGGTCTTAAATTAAAACCAAATTAACACCACCATGAACCTCGGTTGAGGTGAAGCTAAGTCATGAAGACATCGGTCCGTCTGATGCACCGATAACAATTTGGACGATTTTCTTTTGGCGGTATTTAGGTTGAGGATATCATGTAAGGGCAATTTGGAAATAGCGAAGTGCCTATATGTATGGAAGATGGTAGATTGTTGGGTACAACTCAGAGATTTGGCTTTTATTTGTGTGTTTGAGAAGGTTTAGAGTTAAAGAGAGGGAGAGGCTCTTGTTCTTCAGCTTTTTTGCCTTCCAAAGCTTTGATTTGTTAGAAGTGGTTTGTATCCCAACATCTAGCACTAATCTAAGTTTAAGTAGTGCTCCAAGCTCTATATCCCGTAAATCTTAAGCTTTTATCATTTCTATGATTTTTAGAGCTAGTTTTGGGAATTTTTGTTCTTCACATTTGGCTATGATTTGGCTTGGTTTTTTGGAGATAAATTGGTACTATGACATGGGTGGGAAACCCTATGGTGTTCCCGAACTAAATTCTCACTTGAAACCCCCCTCCTCCTTCACTACTAGAAATCAAAAATTTCATGTTGATACTTTCCAAACACACAGGAAAAATATTTTACTTTCTGTCGGTAACACGAAAATGACAGAGAAATCGTCAAACCGACAGAGTAAATCATTTTCTCTATCGGTTTATGTGGAACTGAAAGAAAATATCATATTTTTTTGTGTGCTTAGGATGTACCAACAGAAAATTTCATTTTGGCGGATGACTAGCACAAAAACAACAGGTACCTAGGCCTGGGCTGCGCCGGCCTTTCAATTGCCCCAACAATGGATGTCTTGTGTAGGGTGGATGTATATGACTGGCGCGCCCCAAACCCTAGCCTAGCATGCCTCCCTTCCTCCTGTCATCTCTGAACTGCCGCATGCTCTCTCTCTCGTGTGCTTGACGATGCGGCATGCAGGCGTGGCCCTTGCGCGATGGCTCGGCGGCCCTGAGAGGTGCAGCGGCTCCTCCCAAGCCCAATGGCGTGGATCCCGGTGGACGGCACTGGCCCCAAGCGACGGCGCACACCCCGGGCGGCGACACGACCCAGATGTGACGACGTGGTTCGTAGGCAATGCCAGTTCCCGTCCCCTGGCCGCTCCGCATGCGGCCCCAGCCCATAGGTTCCCCTCCTCTCTAATCCAGCCAGTTTGGCTTTGATTAGCCCATAGGTTCCCCTCCTCTCTAATCCAGCCAGTTTGGCTTTGATTAGGCTTTGATTTTGGTCTTCATGATGCAGATCCAGTGGAGGAGGGGAGGAGGAATAGATCTAGAGATGATTGGACTCCCTCTCGGTATTTGGTATTTTCCTATCAGTTTCGTAGCGACAGTAAATTTCGAGTTTCCAGTAGTGCTTCTTTACCTAGGTTTTCTAAAATCCGTTAAATTGACGAGGAAAACTTAATCTTTTTAGCAATATCTCTTGGGAACGCCTTCATGAGAGGTTAGTGAATGTGTGTGCAAAATTTCACAAATTCTCATTTAATTGAGTTTAATAAAAAAATATTGTTTTGAAGAGTAGTCCAGAACTTGTGGACCTCCCAAACATGGAAAACTTCTAAACATTCGGCGGAACTTATAGACTAAGTTGTGTGGCATTGCGACAACAGAGCAGAGGAGCTTAGAGTTACGATTAGGACTTTGGGATCCAATGTCCACTAGAGTCTAGACCGAAAGGGATGCCCGGAGGTGCTGGTCAGTAAAATGGCAAGGCGTGCAATGGTGCAATGGCAGTGGTGGTGCCACACGACTAAACAATGGAGGACAGAGGGTGGGCGGGGACGATGATGGGGGCGACAGAGTCTAGCAAATCTGAAGGCCAAGGCTGCGATGGTGGCGATAGGAGGTAGTAGGTGAGGTCACCCGCAGCCTAGATGGCGACAGGAGAGTTGGGGAAGATGACTCAAGAGGAGAGAAAGAAACATGGAGAAGAACCATTCATGTGTCAATATATCTATCGATGCATGTGCATTGAGGATTAGGCCCTCCATACCATGATTAGACGTGGTTTTCAAGGTTGTTTCACCTATTCTTATCTTATAACTAAAAAAAGTGAACACCTGATACATTTTTGAACTACGGATAATAATATCTCTAAACGTCTAAAAACATTGAAAAACTCTTAGAGATGAATTGCGACAGAAGAAACCTAAATAAATATTTAGGGGCTCATGATAATATACCTAGAAGTTTCTAAATATTAGATTCAGCTCTAGAGAAATAGGGTCCTATAATATTCTTTTCGATTCTTAACATATTTTAAAAACTTTGCAGCAAAAAAATGAGATGAAACCAAAATGAATACAACATACATTAATGCTATTTATGTTGGTTGTATCTTGTGTTTTTATTGTGTTTTTTTTTCAAAATGCAATTAGACATCATTATAATATTTTAGGAGTTTTTTTTAAGAAAAAAACTCTATATATTTTTTTTTCTAGAGTTAAATTTAAATTTAAATTTTGCAAGTCCACTTGTTTTCATGAGCTATAATTATTTTATTTGGATGGATTTATCATATTTCAATCTATATTTAAGTTTTTTCTTGGTATTTTTAGAATGTTAAAATCTATGGTTTAAAACCTTAGCTGGTGTTTACCAAAAATGGATATATTAAAAAGATAAGACTTCATTGTAAACTACTTCTAACCAGGACAATGATTTTGGGAGTTAAGAGAAGCCAAAAAGAACTTTTCCATAGAAAATAAGCTGACTTGAAGAGTCCGGTCTAGGGGCCAAGAGGCAAGTAGGCTGCAACGTGGTCCTAGGCCTAAAGACCGAAATGGGACTAGGGGAGGAAAATGGTCCGGCCCAGGAGGCATTCTCATGCTTCTCAGTTGTTCCAATCTGAATCTTGTATTGCATCCTGCTTCTTCTAAAATCCTTAAAATTGTCAGACTATACTTGCCTCGTCAGTCAGCAGTATGCAGCTAATAAGGACGACAGTCGACAGAACGATAACTCGATGGTAGAGGTTCAAATTGTTTTCAGACATAAAAACTAAACTAAACTCCTCGATGAACAAAGACGTACATCGTGAGGATTCTACTTGTAACTGCCTCCAGGCCCAGTACTCCAGCTCTGCTCCGTGCTCGTCTAGTCGTCTACATGGTGTATCTTCTAGAGCTGTCAGGACCTGTTTGCATCCTGCGTATGGATCAAGCAGCTGCTTTTTGCCCTAACAACCAGCCAGTAAACGAGGTAGCATGGGAAATGAAGCGATGCCAGGGCGAAATACCTGCATGCAGATTTCGGATTTATCGCAAATTCGCCATGAAAAGCAGAAATAATGTGTAATTCAGGGGAAAGTGATCGACGCTGGCCGTACCACAATGGTGCCAAGGATGATGCAGGACGGAGAAAGGGGTAAGGCCACCTGCACATAAATGCGCATATGTGAAAGCACTGGTGGCGGTTAGCCACCATTCTCGTATAGCAAAGAAGCACAATTTATATTCACACAGACATAGAAGCACTGAGAGAACATCACATGCATCTCACCATGTGAAACCACAGAAATGGGCGATCCACTGGATGATCACGTACAGGGACGTCCAGAGGATGAAGTATGCCATTCCGAGCCATGGGAAGGCCTGCAGAAACAGAGACGTAGTAAGTCACGACAGATCCACAGCACATATATGGCTTTGCAAAAAGTAACGCAAGGATGTCCCATCCCAAATTTACGTACTCCCTCCATCCTAAATCACAAGGTATTCTAAGAATATTAGAGAGTCAATTTTTTTAAAGTTTAACCAAAATTATAGAAGAAAACCACAACAATTTATGACATCAAATAGATATACGATAAAATATAACTAATGAAGAATCTAATGATACTTAGTTGGTATCATAAGTGTTAAACTTGATCAAACTTGAAAAACTTTGACTCTCTAAGATTTTTGGAATGCCTTATATTTTGAGATGGAGGGAGTATATACCAAGGTGTTTAGTGCAGTCTCTGTCAGTAGGAACACAAGGTTGAGAGAGTGTACGCAGCCCATGACCTGCAGTAGTGAAGGTGTCATATTTACGCAGGTAAAACTTGTTGAAGCGATCAGAATATCAGCAACCGCTTGCAGAGTTGTTATTACTAGAACCAAGGAGAGCAATGTTTTGTAGAGGTAAAATCTGCACTTTTTCATTTTAATGGTATAGCTAGTATCAACGGGTAGTGAGGACGACCACTCACTGCATTGAGACTGGAATGCGCTGGCGATGACGATATGAATGGTACTATCAGGCCCCAGAAGACCGCGTCCGTCAGGACAACCGCGCCGGCACTGACCTGCAACCGGGACGCTGATAAGCTCAAAAAGGCTTTTTTTTTTTTTTTTTGACAGAAAACACCGTTCAAATAGCTGATAAGCTGAAGCGGATAGAGAGAATATATATATAGCTTGCTTAATTACGAACTCTTTCTTTCTGTTTCTCTGAAGAAACAGGCTCGTATGTTTGGTTCTGCAGCAAGCGTGACAGACAGGAGCATCAACTAACTGATCGATATGCCAATATAAGGTGTGATGAGTATAGCAGAGCAAGAAAATTAAAGAACCTGGTAGGCAATTTGCATCATCAGGAGTCCCCATCGCCCAGCTCCCTTCCAAGCATCACCGTTTGCGTTTGTGTTCGCCTCGTCGTCGCCGCCGCCGCCGCCGAAGCGGCAGAGCAATGTGTCGTCGTCGTCGTTGCTTGGATCGGGATCCTCATCCTCCCCAAGGTCTCGTGAGTACGTCATCAGGCATCCGTACGCGGAGCACATCGTGGCAGCCTACACGTTCCCCCATCCACTCGGAGCATTAATCCAAAGCCGGCCGACCGACCGACCCGAAACTAACACGTGCCGACGTGCATGCGCGTGCGCGATTTTAGAACTAACCCGTCGACGACACGTACCGTGAAGTAGGCGATCTCTAGCAACAGTGTCCATCTGCAGAACGAACGGACGCTAACACTGTTACTACAATTGCTAGTATGTTGATCTGCAAGGATGGATCGGAGAGAGAGAATGAATGCACGTACTCCGTGTAGTACATCATGATGCTGGGGTCGTAGGTGCGCGCGTCCCACGCCAGCACGGCGGCGAGCGCGACGGCGGCCGTGGCTCTGAACGCCAGCAGCCACGCCGGGTGCACCCGGCTCCAGCAGCTCATCCACGGCGGCGGAGCAGCGGCGGCGGAGCCGTCGTCGTCCGCGCGCGGTGGACGACCAAGCAGCTTCTTCGCCCGGATGATGATTGCTCCCAGGGACGCCGCGACGGAGGCGGCCACGACGGCGAAGCTGAGGAAGCACTGCACTGCGCCATGCTACTCGTCGTTATCTTTGATGACCGGTAGTCCGGTACATGTACAAGGCAAGCAGACAAGCACAGATTAAGTAGTACTCCAGTAGCGATGAAGGAAGAGAGCGAGAGCTACTTGTTTGGATCGGACTACCGGTTCTGACCGGCAGCTGATGCCTGCTGCTACCAACTCATGAGCTTGTGTGATGATGCTTCCAGGTCTAAATGCCCAAGTTAGAGCAATCGATTTGAGGACAGAGAGTAAAAAGACTCAATAGTGTCCTCTCGTTCTTGCGGATCTAGACGGGTTTTCGATTCGAATATACTAAAACAAATGAATAGGTGTCATCGGCTCCTCCGGCCTTTTAAAAGTTCTTTTTTTTTTTTTTGCATTTGTGAACATATATCTGTTCCTCAAAAAACTCAGGACTGAGCACTTCAGTTTCAGTCTGTTCAGTTCGGTCTTCGATCCTGGCCAAACTGATGACCAGCAAAAAAATCACAGTGAAATCAAGCATGTATTCAGATGAATCAGAGCAACCGTAGTTTTTTGGGTTTGGACTGCAATTATTCTTAACTGTGTTGTGTCATGCCTAGCTTCCGCATATGTTCTGATATGCCAGCGTATAAATGTGCCTGCGGATACCTTTTTTTTTAAAAAAATCTAAAGTTTGTTTTTTATTTGATCAAAATGCCACGCGGAAAACAGAGGAAGGAAAGGGGAAAAAAAAAGGGTGACACAGCCCACCATCAAAAGCCATAGGCCCACGGCATTTAGTAACCTGTATCTGTATGAAGACGAGGACAGCCCACTAGTCATCACTACCCACAGAGGCCAGGGCATTAGTAACCAGAAGGAATTCCTAACCAGAACATAGACCACCAGTTCTAAGCCCACAAGCAAGTTTGTCTCTTTTTTTTTTCTCTTTTTATCTTTTTTTCTATTTTAATAATCTAACCCTTATAAAAAACCAAGTTGATACTTTACTCCATTAGTCCCAAAAAGGACGAAAAATGACACTTGTCATCATGAACATGGTTGGTTGGTTTGCTCCCACTTCTATTCCAAGGCATCATCTCCTAGTCCTAGGTTTATAATCTCAAAGGCATTTAAGCCTAAATCGAGCGGAACGTTGTTTTGCGATGCGGCCTAGTGGACCAAAAATTGCAATCCTAAGTTTGCATGCTAGCAAGTGCAATATTTCTATATATATGGTTGACCAGAAATAACGTTGATATTTGACACCAAAAAAAATGTAATCTTGTTATTTACAAGTTGGCACTTCTCGTCTATTCTTTGAAGGAGGATGAAAAGCCCAAAATAAAAGTGGGCATGTCAAATGATAAAAACTATGGCAATGAGAATAATCGCTAAGTATGCAAGTGTTCGTTTGTCTTATTAGCCGACTTATCAACCATTCGAACAGATTTTTTCTCACAAAGAAATCAATAAAAATCACCATTTTTGCTTATCGGCCAAACATAAGTCCAAATTACCTCTATCCAAAGAATACTATTCTAGTTTTGTCTTTGACAAAATTATTTTCTTGGCCCTAAAAAAGTTGTGCCTGCCCTTTTCTTCTGAACCTGTCCATTTGCTCCTGAAACTAAATTCGTTTAGCTTCTTGGCCCCTTTTCTTTTGAACTTGTCTATATTCCTCTAAAACAAATTTCGTTTAGTTTCTTGATCCTTCTATTAGTTTGATGCTCTAACGGTGTACGTGAAATTACTTTTCGGAAAGGATATGACTCGGACGTTTGGCTCCTTCCGGACGTGTCGCACGATCACTGGACCCTCTCACCGCTTGCCCTTCACCGCAAGAATATTAAAAAAATAAATCCACCACCGCTTGCTCTGTTATCCTTTCCAGTTCGTCCTCCTCGCCTCGCTCGCCTCAGTGCGGCTCACCTTCTCGCGCCGTCGCCCCATGCTGCACGCCCCCTGCTCGGCGGCACTGCCCCCACCTAGGCCGCTCACCGGTGTCATCCCAACCTGAGTTGCTCCTTCCTCGACCCCCGCCCCCGAGCCGCTGGCGGTATCGCCTCCGCCCAGGGCGGCTCGTCGGCGCGCCCTCTCGTGCTGCTCGCCGGTGTCGCCCCCGCTCAAGCGGCGCCTTCCTCGACCCCGTCGTCCTCCTCCCCCGCCCCGGGCGGCTGCTTTCCCCCCACCTCGGCGTCCTTCTCCCCCCACCCAGATGCCCTTCTCCCGGCGTAATCTCCACGAGGGAGCTCCCGGTGCCCCTCGGATCCGGGCGGCCATGGAGCTCCCCACGCGCAGGCTCTCCCCCCATGTTGCAATTGCATGTTTCAATTGTTTCAGACGTTTCAGAGGTATGTTGCAGTTGAATCATATGGATGTTGCAAAAATAGATCGGGGGATGTTGCATATGTTGCGTATTTCAAAGGAGTGTTGCAAGTGTTCTCTTCGAAATGTTTTATCTGTTCCCAAATGTATTGCACAAGCGTTTGATTTGGATGTTTTATATGTTCCACAAAATGTTGCAACGTTATGTTACAAGATGTTTCATCTGTTTCAGTATTTTATTGCAGAAAGTGTTTATGTTGTAAGCTGCAAGTGTTCTTTATGAATGTTGCATATGTGTTTGGACACATGTTGCAAACTGTATGTTTCGAATGTTTCAACTCTTTGAGACACATGTTGCATTCAAGCGCTTCATGTTCCATGTGTTTCATCTTGGTCGGAGAGTCAAGGGGGCGTCGATGAACGGGACACGGCAACCCGACGGACATTGCCCACGGCGCGCTAGGGGCACAATAGGGTGGGGTTGTGCCTTTTCATGTTGCATGTATTTCATCCTGTTGGCAGAGTCAGGAGGACGCCGGCGAATGGGGCGCGACAACCCGGCGGACCTAGCACACGACACGCTGGGGGCTAGTGGTGGGGGGCATGACGGGTGGTTGTGTGCCTGCGCCTTGCGGGATGGGGGTGTATTTTATTATTATTTTCATATGGAGATAGGGTGTGTGAACGGGGCCGCAGAGCGGGCGTCCGGACACGTCTTTTATCCCGGACGTCCGAGCGCTAGGTTTACCGATTACTTTTTACTAGTAGAGCTATACAGGCCTTGCCTATTATCAATAATTTTTTCAAAATAAAGTATAACATTTTATTCAAGCGAAGTCTATTTTGTATAAGGTACAATATTTTTTTTCCTAAAATAAGGTACAGTAGAGGGAGTATTGTTTTCTTCTCTTTTTAAATATCATGACACATGAGCAAAACGTGTCAGATGGCACTAAGGCTTAGCCTAAACATGGAATCGTCGAGGTCAACCAGTCAAGGCCGTGGGGCTACCTCCATTGTTTGTTTGTGCGCTCTCTGGATTCAGCCGAATTGATTCTCCCTCTTCTATTATGGTCAAACAACGCGGCTGCCCCCGGATTATTTCTTCCTTTTCGTTGATGGCAACGGCATGCGAACGCACCGAAACCGAACCTTACATATGCAACTTGGTCCGGCAGGCGGCAGCGGATCCTTGTTTGTGACCGGATCCTCGACCTTATCTTGGCATCTCTCCTCCGTCCTGCCCTGCAGCGATCAACCGCAAGTGCTCGAAGATATTTTTTTCTCTGTAGACCATGGATGACCACACGAGTAGCAGATATCAGTACAGGAGCACAGGACGCGCTCCAATCAGCAAGATCAGCTCCAATCAGCGAGATTAGGACCGGGGATTGCTGAACCCTGAAAACCTATCCTAACGAGCAGTGATGGTTGTGATATTTGTTCCCACCGAAGTGACCGAATGAACATGGCTAACCAGCTAGCTGCACAGAGCAGAACAGTATGATAAAAATCTCCATCCCATCTGACAACGGGGCTGCAATGCCAACTAGTTATCCTCTGCCAAACTGAACCGAACCGAGCAATAACGGCGACAAACAATATGATAAAAATCTCCATCCCATCAGGCAACGGGGCTGCAATTGCCAACTAGTTATCCTCTGCCAAACTGAACCGAACCGAGCAATAACGGCGACAAACAATGGTATATACATCCAACAAAACGGTGTGAAACAAAAGCGGCGGCGCAGGAACTCGCTACAAAATTGCTGGCCGTGTAAGCACAGCCGTACTAGACAGAACGACATCGGCGCAAGAATATTTACACAGCCACAGCACAGAAGAAACAGAGGGGCCCTCTCTCTACAGCAGAGTCTAGTGGTCAGACTCGAGCCATCTCCTCAGCTTGCAGAGTGCCTCCGGCGACAAGCTCTTGCAGCACCTGATCCTTCCCGCCGGCGCCTGCTCTGAAGGCGGTGCAGCTGATGAGGCCCCAGCGAGGTCAGGGACAAAGCACACGATGATGACAGTGAGGTTGTCAAAGGTCTCGAGCCTCTTCGCCTCCATGGCGAGCTCCCGAGCACACCGCTCAGGGTCGTCGTGCCTCCGGAGCCCCTTGCGGACCATGCTCACTGCATGCTGGCTGCTCATCACATCCCATATCCCATCGCAGCCGATGATGAGGAACTCGTCATCTTCCGTCAGGGTGGTCCAGTGGATCTCTGGTTCCGCGATAAGAGGCGACCGAGAGCCTTGGGGGAGTTTCATGTCCCAGTCCCCTAATGCCCGGGTCACAGAGAGTACGCCGTTGAGGTAGCCATCCTCCATGTATCCACCACACTCGATAACCCTTTGGCGCTCCGCATCGTATGTTGGCCTATGATCCTTGGACAACTCCACCGCTATCCCTTTCCTACACAGGACTGCACGGCAATCCCCAGCATTTGCTACCAACAATTGCCTGCAAGATAGGAATGAAATATTAGAATGGTCTACCACATCAAAGCACTGAAACGACCATTAAGATCTGTAGAGGCTTGGGTTCCATTTATCAACTTACCTCCCAAGGACCAATGCTGTCAGCGCTGTGGTGCCAGAAGAACGGTTGATGACTGAATCATCAGCGAGAGCAAGGTCAGCCCGCAAGAAAGCTTTGCGGACTGATTCCTCAACAGATTCAGCAAATATTTCATCTTCTTGTGATGCTTGAGGGAAGTCAGCATCTTCAAAGAACAACCTCATTGCATGCGCTTTCATGTAAGCTGCTGCATCTGAACCCCCATGACCATCAAACACCTAAATAAATGTGAAAACAACAATCAAAGGTTCAGAAATTTAGATTATATATATAATTTATTTATGAGTATAATTAGCCTAACATCATTCACAGTACATACCCCATAGAAGGCACTAGGAGCAGAGACCATCAACAATGAGCCAAGATGACCAGAAAGATCATCAATTCTAATATGTTCGTCTTCCATGAATCTTCTAGGTCCAATATCAGCAAAGCTACCAGATCTAATGCTAGGGACAAACTGCAGTGGTTCTGCAGATACACTACTCCCAGCGTTAGAACATCTCTGGAACTCCTGCATCAAACACAATACTGTTAGCTATGCTGGAGTCTTTGTAGTCCCATATAATGTGATAAAAACCGAGAATTTGCTTCTCTGATATGTTTAATTAACAAAAAAAAATCATAAAGTTCTGTTCTGATTCTTATTAAGACCCACCAACCATGATGTATTGAATTGACCAAACAACTATTCTTTTCTGTTCTGCACGATAACAATCAATTGATTAAGTAGCACAACCAATACGTCACAAGTAGATGGCAGCATCTCAGATAACTTCAGCAACGAATTTAGGAGGCGGCCACACATTTCAAATATACAACTAATCAATACATCCTACACAAATCGACATGAACAAACAGAAACAGCAACCAACATGAACAAACAGAAACAGCAACCAAACATGAACAAACAGAAACAACAACCAAACAATAAAAAAAGAAAGATAACCCTGCTCCTTCGAAATTTAAGCAATCAATTCCTGCAATTCACCATATTATCATACTCAAGAGAACATATTTGAAATCAGAGCAAATACTAGGCGAAATATAGTTTCCTTCGGTAATCCAAGTAAAATTTGACTAAGCCACAACATTAATTAATTAAATTAGAAGAAGAAAACCGAAACTTTTGTTGAGCTGAAACCGAAAACTCACCAGATCGGGCACCTCTACGGCAACCTCCACCACGGCCTTGGGCGACGTCGCTGGCTGCACCTGGGCAGGCGCCACGGCGACCACCTCCTCCATGACATCGACGCTCTTAACGACGCACCGGTGGAACGGCGGCTGAAGCCGCGGCACGACCTGATGCATGACCTCAGCTCCGGCTCCCATCTCTGCCTCTAATCCGCTCAACAAACGATTTTTTCCCCAAACAAGAAATCCTCCCAAAAATCCCTCGCTTTTTCCGCAACCTAGGACCACAAGAACTCCCGATCCGATTCCGACTCTCTTCTTGGCCTCAAAATTCCTCCAACCCAAACAGCTCGATCCAAACACCGGTCGACGAAACTAATCTCGACGAGAAGCGCGCAAATCTCCTAAAGGAGCGGCTTTTTCGACAATACGAGAGAAGGACGACCCGAAAGAAACTCCCCTTTTCTTTTCTTTTCTTCTTCTTGTTCTAGGAGACGCAACACGGAGCACTGAACCTGACCCGATCCGAACAGGAAAGAAATGGCGGAGAAGCAGAGGTGCTTGCTATTTATCCGCGCGTGAGGTGAGAAGACGCGAGAGGACGGCGGCTGCCGGTGGGCGACGCGGCTCTGTGACCGGCAGGTGGCCGTTGCGGAGGTACCGTACCGTGCGCGGGCAGGACTGCAGCAGCGGCTACCGCCACGCGTACGCGCTGGGGAGGGTGGACGCCGACCTCGTTTTGGGTAGGGCAGAATAAGCGATGATGCGTGCAATCGTTTCCTCAGCTTTCACACCTTTTGCGTGTGGGAAACGGAGACGGGAGAGCGCCCGTTTTGGTATCTGAATTTTACACGGATTGTATTTGCGAACAAGTATTTACTTATTTAGTGCATGTTGTTTTGATGTTTTTTATTACTCTTGTCACTGGTAAGTGGTAATCCACGTTTTATGTTTTAATAAATGAAGCGAATCAATTTTTTAAGTTACATTTAAATTAGATTATTTTTTAGAATTACACAGTATAACACAAACGTCACAACACGCACGCACACTCGTCCCCTAGAATATACGAACGCAAAACTCTACCCTACGTGCACCTCCGATAAGCAATTTTCGGTGACATAATACTTCGGCTATTTGGAAAGACTATAGAGCTCAGATTTCTGGACGACCTTCGGACCCACGGTTATTTTCCATGTCGTTTCACGCGCCCGCGCCCATGCCAACCCAATGGGAGGGGAGCACATGTCCAACCGGGCGTAGGAGGAAGAGACACGACACGACGCGACACGACACAAAAAGCGAGGAGAAAGATGCAAACTCCGATATAACTTTTGAAATATTTAGATGCAACACTTGCATTATGTATCTTAAGGTAAATGAAATACTTAAAACATGCATATGAAAACACTTGCTGTAAAATAAGATCTACTTTTAAAACATACAAATAAAACACTTGCGACATGCATACGAGATAGCTAAAACACTTCGTACATATAATGTCTAAAATTCTTGCAAAAACATATGCAAAGATCTAGATGAAACACTTGCAAACATACGTCTAGAGAACAAATGCAAATTTGGAACATCCAAATGAACCATACGTCTTTATCAAACATGTGCAACATGCTGATACACTTTTGCAACCTCACCATGAAAATTGTTGCTTCAAATCGTGAGACAGAGGAGAAAGAGAGACGAGATGGAACTAGAGAGGACAAGACCAACTAAGGGTAGTAGATATTTGTGTGGTGAAACAAATATATGGACCACATGAAGCCACGTACTATCTCGCTTTGGAGCGTAGGACGGATGTCCTTAGTAAAATCATTTCCATTTGCTATTTGTTTTTTATAAAAATATTAATTAATAAGCTTTTCTAGAGACTATATATACATATGAGTCTAAAATTAATTAGTTAATTAATTAATGTGCTCAACTAAGCTTCTTGCATGCGGCTACGGGAGGTAACAAAGCACACAGCCAAACGGGGCTGTTGATAACGAAAAAATTTCAAGTGCAACTATAACTTCGAAGATTGACTGCTTAAAAAGTTCTAATTGATCATATAGTCTACCTTATATCTATTTTAATTTAAACTATATCCAACTATAAACTTCTTCAGTCCCAAAATAAATGTTCTTTGCATTTGTCAAAAATATTTTCAAATTGAGCCAAATATAGACTCAAAAGTGCTAATATTTATGATGCAACAATAAGCATCATTATATCAATCGTGGAATGTACTTTAACAATAACTTTATTTGCATATACAAATATTGATACTATTTTCTGTATAACCAGTCAAATTTAAAAGAAATTGATCTCTCAAGAGATGCAATGTGTGTTTAACCGGATGGATGGAGGGAGTAGGCTACAATAAAATCCGAATATGATCTCTAAGAGGTAGGAGTGAAATCAGTATATAACCAGTAAAGTACCTATGATGCCATTGCCATAATTCATCAAAACATGAAGTTCATTATTTTATGATTCATCTTTTTCATTACTTAATTTTTGATCAATACTGAAAAACCATGAATATATCGTCCACTTCTGTTTTCGTATTGTAGTACCGTGTGTTCCGACTATTTTCACCCCTACCAACGTTTAAATAAAAAATAGCAATAGTGTGAAGCGATTATTTAAACCTACTAATAGTAGTGGTTAATCCTAGTAATCAGTCATATCATGAGTAGGAAGGAATTAGGATTCGCGGCTGCAAAAGAGCTGGAATCTGTTTTTTTTTTTTTTATGCAGGCAATGCAACAGAGATTTCACGGCAACCTCCCATCGTGGGACCCGGAGTGACGTCACTGGAGCTGGATAGCCGGAGTCCGGACTCCGGAGACCTCTGGAGGCTGGAGGGGTGGTTGGCTTGCCGCTTGCGTCGTCGGGTCGGGCTGTTCGGTGGGACTTATAGTCGGTGATAAAGCCCAAAACACCGTAAAATAACCGATTTTTACGTGAGAAAAAAAATACTTCTTTGGTGATAAACGAAATGGCTTTTTAGGCTGAAGCGAACAAGCTCAAAGCATGAAAAAGGACGTCAAAGTGGAGCCTGCTGCTACGGCCTACGGGCTGTGGCGGTTGCACAGCGCGTGGCCTCCACGCCACCCGCCCGCGACGCCGCCGCCTTTTCAAGTCAACGCGGGGCAGCAACAGCAGGCAGGCAGCGTTCCCGCGGGTTCCCAACGCGAATCGCGCGGGGGTCCCGTCCTGCAGCTGCGTGGCGTGGCCGGTGCCTCGCCGCCGACGCCCGCATGACCGTGCCGAGCAGAGGGACCCGGCCGGGTCGTTTCTCGTTGGCCACCGCCGCGTGCGTGACGCCGGCTCCCGCTGATAAAAAGCATCAGCATCCATCCAGCCGGCCGGCAGCGCGGTCCATCGGCGGCGGCACACCGCCCGTCCGTCCTGCACTTTGTACTCCTCCTACCTCTCGCTACAGCCACCTTATGATCATGAAAGTGCGATCCAAGTGGAGTAGTAGTTCGCGGGCAGTGTACGCAGACTTTGCAGGATGCCTGGTCTTGTTCAGATCGTAAGTTTACGAAATCGGCGGCTATGTTCGTTTGTATTTGGTAAATATTATCCAATCGTGGTCCAACTAGGCTCAAAAGATTCGTCTTGTGATTTACAACAAAACTGTATAATTAGTTATTTTTTTTTAATATTTAATGCTTTCTATATATGCGGGTAGAAATTGATGTGATGGAGAGA
Source organism: Chrysopogon serrulatus (assembly GCA_015844335.1). Taxonomy (NCBI): domain Eukaryota; kingdom Viridiplantae; phylum Streptophyta; class Magnoliopsida; order Poales; family Poaceae; genus Chrysopogon; species Chrysopogon serrulatus. The sequence goes on along the minus strand of JADLZL010001789.1, from coordinate 44,692 downwards.
GAGCTAAACAAGGCCCAGCCAAGTGTCTAGAGAACCAGACGACCTCTCTTATTCTTTCCACCTTTCGTTTTGGGCTGCCTGCCACGTGCCACATCTCTTCATTGGACACCACCAGGTGTCTGTCTGTGGATCATCTGCTGGTTTCCTGGGACACGCTACGGCGTACATGCTCTTGTGCACCGCGCCTACTCCGTACTCATTGGACAAGATCCGCGGAAAAAAACACTTTAATAGTAATCTTTTAAAGAAATCAATCAAATTTAAATTCAATTGAGTCTACAAAATGTAAATTCATTGTGGAATGTAGTATTTTTACAGTAATTTCTTTCAAAGTTATAAATATCGATACTATTTCTTTTATAAACTAGTTAAACTTAAAATCAATCGTCTTTTTACAAAATGAGAAGTGTACTCTTTTTCAAATAAGTAGAGTATTACTCACTAAAAATCACGTTTCGCTTCTCATACTGCTCCATGTAGCCATTACTATAATCTTTTGATTATTACTCTAAAAAATATAATCTCAGTTTTCAAGAAATCAAGCAATATCAAATCTAACTAATTATATACAAAATAATTTTATGACATTTAATTAATATTTATACTTTTACAATAAACTAGCAAAAAATGCCCGTGCGTTGCAACGGGAGAAAAAAAGTTTTTAGAATTGAAGATAGGAATTGATATATATCTATCTATATTTTACTATTCCTACAAAATTAAATGCTATAATATACTTTATTGATGACCATTGCCCAATTAAGACCATAACAATTAGAATACAACCTGGACCAATTTTCTTCTTCCATTGTAATGCATAAAAGTTTAACATGTAAACTATGACTTTACATCGAGTTACGTGACTTTCTTGAAGGATCTGATTACAGTCATAAGTTGGTAAGGAGTTTGTTGATGTCGTGTTAAGGATTGAACTGTCTTCATAATGAAAACCTCCTCTAGTTTTGCACGTAGTAGTTCTTGTCGAGGATTGCATTAGTATCTGTGTATAACTTGGAGCTGTGATTATTTAGATTGTATTAAATAATAGGCTAACCTTTTCAGTTCACGGTTTGCTTACTTGGACCATCGCTTAATCCAAATTCTACAAAGAATACATTTATTCTTAATCATTTTGGTTCATCGTTTGCATACTTGGTCATCATCACCTAATTCAAGTTCTAACAAGAACAAATTTTATTCCTAACCAAAACTATTGTAGACTTCAACAATTTGCGCTTGGTTCGGCCCATCCTGAGCTCATCCGGTTTTAGCATGCTCATAAGCCTTAGTGGACAGTACCTAAATAGAGTTTCTATAGAATTTTTTTACTGTTCTTGGCCTCTAAGTGTTCCTTTTATTTTTTTGTTGAATATAAAACAGAGGGCGATCCACCGAGGCCTAGATCTGGGCCCCGACTCGGCCATAGGACGGTCATGGATTGGAATTTGTTTATCAAAATAATATGGTTTTTTTTTCCTGTCTGGAGGAAAAAAAATGCTCAGTCTAAACAAGCACAATAACTTAATGTGAGAATATTTATTTATTATAGAAGAGTTAAGACTTTAAATACGCATAATATTGTATTTATTATTTATATTTATAAGAAAATATAAACTACTTATGGAATAACAGAAAAGGTATAAATAAAAATTGGAGCCCATCTCTCAATACGTGCAAGTGGCTCAGCAGTAAAAAATGATAAAAAAAAAAAGGACGCCCTCCACTGCCTGGTGACTTGGTGAGCGGCTGAGCAAGAAAAAAAGCGAATACGATGCACATAGGCGTTCATCAGGGCAAACGGAGCGGTGATGCAGTGTTCCGTTTTTGATTCTATACTAAAGCTGGTAGAACGATTCTGTAGTCCGATCCATACTGATGCCGAAGGAGGTAGAAAAAAGTACGACATGCATGTGTCGTACAACCGCACACTGAACAGAATACAGGAGAGTTGGAAAAAAGTGAACATAAATTTTGTCTTTTTAGATAGAGGTAGATTAGATAAATAGATTAAATTTAAATTGAACTTTGCCCCGTCGTGGGCCATAATACCTGGGCTTATCTCAACCATGTTTCAATTAAATACTAAGGCCCATAAAGAATACTATCTGCAGTATAGGATTTGTACCATATGAAAAATTGAGGAGAGATCGACTCGGTTTATTAGGTGGCTATTGTCTATGTACTATGTAAAAGAAGCTTAAAAAAGATAGAACGCTAGTTATCAATAAGGTTTTGCAATTCTAAACTAAGTAAGTGGTGGTTTTATTTCATTCTTCTTAAAAGAAGAGTTAGTTAGAGGAGGGCGGACCAAAAAAATGGGGGAGAGAAACCTTTACCTTTTAAATATTAGGTATAGATATAGATATAGATATATTTAAGATGTAAATATACATTTATTTAAATTCAAAATTATTTTGAAAAATTGCCTCCAATGTTGTGACTCGAGCCTAAAATATAAGGTGTACAACTATTTTTCAAAATATGAGCCTAAAATATAAGGAGTCACTTATATAAGGTGCATAATTAGGGATGCTTTCTTCAAATATGAGCCTAAAAAATAGTATGCTCTCTCGATCCTAAAATATAAGGTGCAACTATTTTTTTGACTTGTAATATAAGGCATGCTTTCTTATAACAACGTGTACATCAATGTAGTAATGCTAGTATGAAACAGTAAAAAAATAAATGTTTTTCTTTGTCTTTCGATCGAAGTGGTTACGCCTTATATACTATGACGAAACTTTATTTTTTTTTAAAATATCTTAAGTACGTTGTTCCCAAGAATTTTCACGGTTCTAATGAGTAGAGGGTTTGCATTGAATATTTTTCTTTTGTGTTTTTTAACTTGTCCCTCTGCCCTTCAAAGAAATGATTTTTAGGATCCATTAATCAATTTTTTTTTTAAATTTAACTAATTTTATAGAAAAGAGTAACAACATCTATGATATAAAGTGAGTATATTATGATCTCTAAGAGGTAGGAGTGAAATCAGTACTATTATCTAACAGGATTCACGCACAACCTCCCATCGTGGAACGCAGATTGACGAGTTCCGACTGCCCTACTGTTTCTACACTACAGGACAGAGATCAGAGAGAGAGAGGCAGTCATGGAGAAACGCCGCTGACTGGGGCGTTGAGCTGACAACCTCTGGCTGCCAATCGATGTCGGAGAAGCTGGAGAGCCGGAGACAGGGAGTGGTAGTTGGCTTGCTTCGTCGGGTCGGGGAAAAATGGAAAGGCGTAAGGCCAGTCTGAGTGGAGGTTTCATATGAATTTCATTTGCATTAAAAAGGATGTCATGTAGGCATATTTGATGACATGGTAGTGTATTTAATAAGAGAGAAGAAATAAGTGTTATAGGGATAAAACTCTCTCGGCACGATTACCAACTCTCTATGAGTCATTGAATTAAATGCAAATAAAACTATGAAGAGTTAAATGCACCGAGGTCCATTAACTTGTGAGCAAGTTTTAATTAAGTCCATCAACTTAGAAAGTGTCTTTTTGGGTCCATCAACTTGTAAGCATGTTTTTAGTTAGGTCCATCAACTTACAGGTTAGATCTATCAACTTAGCAAGTGACTTTTTAGGTCATAAACTTTGTATAACGTATCATTTAGGTCAATATCCCTCCACATGGACTTCTTCCGCTAACGTGGCCTGCTAATTTGTCCATCTAAAGCAGCTGTTGACCGTTTATTTTGTCAAACACGTTGTGAGCGAACGAGCAAACGTCGCCTCGCCAATGCGGGCGCATGAGCGAGCCGTCGCGAGCACGCGTAGCAGTGGCGGTGCCACGGCCGCGAGGAAGCGCAAGTAGGCTGCCCCCACGCCCCCACGCGACCACGGGCGCGCCCGCCGGCTTGCCACCGCCAAGGCCACATGGGCCCACGAGCGGGCCGCCACGGCCACGAGGGCTGGTGGGTGATCGTGCACCGCCCTATGCTCGAGTTTTCACGACAAACGCAAACACCAAGAACACTCGCCCACCCACGTGTATAGGATGACCCTCGTGGCCAAGGCGGTGCATGTTTGTGTGACCGGCGGTCTGCTTACACGTCGTTAGGACCGTGGTGGCAGCGGTGCTCGTCTATGTAGCCGCACCAGGCCTGCACACCCGTTTGACCACAGTAGCGGCGACTCGTTCTTGCGCTCGCATCGGTGGAGGTGGTGCCTGCTTATGTGATCATAAGATGTTTGATGAACTAAATGTCAACAACCGCTTCAAATGGATAAGTCAGCAAACTATATCAGCACGAGAAAACTCACGCGAACAGATATGGACCTAAGTGATATAGTATACAAGGTTTATAGACCTAAAAAGCCACTTTCTAAGTTGATGGACCTAACTGACACTTTTTACAAGTTAATGGACCCAAAAAGTCATTTTCTAAGTTGATGGATCTAACTGAAACTTACTTATAAGTTAATGAACCTCTAGTGCATTTGACTCAACTATGAAATAAAACTTTGCATTCACAGTGGCAGTTTCATCAAAGTTTCATTTTAATCTATGTGATATGACAATTTTGAAAACAACGCAATGAAACTCACCACTGAAAGTGGTCTAATAAGTGGTTAAGGTGGCCAAACCTCCACGCTATGGGGCAGTGGGCAGTGGCGGTTGCACAGCGCGTGGCCTCCGTGCTTAGGGCGTCCGCAATGGCTAGCTATTTGACTATCTAGATGTGACATGACAAGCAAAAAATAGGAGAGAGTGTTCACTAGCTACATGCAAATAGTTTGTTTATTTTACGTAGCTCAAGAATATGTGAGAGGAGCATATGGACCCAGTTGTATAAAATAGTATTTTTTCTTGTCTCTCACCTCCATATCAGCTGACTACGTAGCTAGTAATAGCTATTACCACTGCGGGCGCCCTTACCCGCCCGTGACGCCGCCGTCGCCTTTTACCCTGTGGCTGGCCTTTGGGAAAGAAGAAGTCAACGCGGGGGCAGGCAGCAGGCTGCAGGCTTCCCGCGGGTTCCCAAGCGAATCGAGCGGGGCGGGCGAATTCCGCGTTGCCTTCCTTCCCGTGGCGTGGCTGGCCGGTGCCTTGATTGTGTTTGTTTAGCCCACCGCGACGCCGCCGCCGTGACCGTTCTCGTTGGCCACCGCCGCGTGCGTGACGCCTACAGTACAGAACGTGCGGCTCCAGCTGCTAAAAAAAAGCATCTGACGTCCATCCAGCCGGGGGCACACCGTCCGTCCTGCACTTGTACGTAGGCCTCGTTTAGATGCAAAAAGGCTGGAAAAAGTTGTAATTGTAGCATTTCGTTTGTATTTGGTAAATATTGTCCAATCGTGGTCTAACTAGGATTAAAAGATTCGTCTCGTGATTTACAACACAACTGTGTAATTAGTTATTTTTTTTCACTAACATTTAATGCCCATATATATGGATAGAAATTGATGTGATGGAGAGAAATGAAAAAACTTTGCAACTTTCAAATAAACTTTGCGTGTAACTAAACGAGGCCCCCAATGTAGCACCTCTCGCTAGTACAAGCCTTGTCAGCTACAAACACCTCATGATCACGAATGAAGGTGCGATCGAAATTACTACTACTTAGCTTCAAAAAAAAAAAATTACTACTACTTCGCGGGCAGCGTACGCAGCAGACTTTGTAGGATGCCTAGCCAAGTGTGATCTAGAGAACCCAACGACCTCTCCTCTTTCTGGCTGCCACATTTATCTCATTCCTCGTCATTCACTGGTGGACAGCTCCAGCCTCCAGGTGTCGGGCTGTGGATTATCTGCGGTTTCCTGGGACACGCGTACGTGCGTGCTCTTGTGCTCTGTGCACGCATCATGCCCACTCATTAGACAAGCTCCACGTAGCAAACTCTGTACTTAAGAGTAAGGCTAATAATATAGCTTGTTGTTGGCTATAAAGATTTTTATAGTCTATCTTTTACCTCATTTATATAATAATTTAGCTCTTTACTCAAGATAATAATAGTGTACTTGTCTCTTTCACATATTTCTTTGGTTCTTATGTGTAAACTAGCTATAAACTTACAGACCCACTTTTTTATTTTCTCTCTTCTCCTCTCTCCTCTACCTTTTAGCATTCAACCTTCTTATATCTCTTCATAATACTTGCTTTAAAAATAAATATTTCATTCCAAATAATAATAATAGGTACTCGACGTATAACAAAATCAAAGTAACTTATAATCTAGAACGGAGTGTGTAAATTTTTAAGAAATCAATATTTTAAACTCAATTAAATTTATAAATAGTGAATTAGCTATAGAATATATTTTTGCAAAAAATTATTTCAAAGTTATAAATATCCATACTATTTTTTATAAAATAGTTAAACTTAAAATCGATTGTCGTCTTCTTACAAAATAAGAAGCGTGTAGGGGGAGTACTCGCTAAAGAAATCACGTTTCACTTCTCATACTACTCCATGTAGCATGTTGTTTTGATTATTATTTGAAAAAAAATATCAGTTTTCAAGAATTCAAGCAATATCAAATCTAACGAACTAATTATATACATACGATGCGTAATATATATTACAAAATTTAAAATTTAATAGAATATATTTAAGACACAAATATAAATTTTTTAAATTTAAAATTGTTTTGAAAATGCTGCCTCAATGCCATGATCATATCTGACACGACCGCACAAATCTTAACAACACATGCGCTCTATAAACATGCTTTCTCCTTCCTTATATATAAGACATAACTATTCTTTGTTCAAGCCTCATAATATAAAGCATGTACGGTTGTACGGAGTACATCAATGCAATAGTACTAAAAAAGATTCAATTTCGTGAGGATAAGACAGCCTTGATCATTGTTTAAGAAGACCTTCTTAGACGGATGAAAAAAAAAAATCCCCGAACCTATCTCACCCATGCATATTCAAGCCTCATATAGGTAGACAGATAAAAAAAATACCTAAACCTACCTCACCCATAACACTGCAGCACATCCGACAAACTCGCCTCCATAGTGATTTGAACTCTGGCCACGAAGATGTACTAGGTAGCAGCTAGCCAACTGGTTTAGCCCCCCGCTTTGTAGTAGTACTAGTTTTAATCAAGAAAATTAAATATAATTTTTATCTTTAAACCATATAAATGGTTACACCTTACTCTCTTCGTCCCTAAAATATTATTATTTTTGTTTCCTTAGAATCGACTTTGGCTTAATAAGTATAAAAAATATTATTATTTATGGTAGATGATTAGTATTGTTAGAAGAATCTTGAATCTAGTTTTTAATAAATTTATTTGAAGATACAAATATTACATGTATTTTTTCTATAAATCAAGTCAATCTTGCGACATAAAATCCAAAAACAATGGAAGGGAGAAAGTATATCCTACAACAAATATACGTGGTTTCAATTTATTTTTTTAAAATTAAGTATGTTGTTCCAAAGAGTTTTCACGGTTCCAATGAGTAGAGGGTTCGCGTCGAAAATGTTCCTTGTGTGTTTTTTAACTAATAAATACCATCTACATTTTTTTACATTGCCACAGAACAAACTGATCCACCTTGCAGGACAGGAGTTCATCCACTGCAAGTGGAATTGCTTTCTGGGGCGATAAGAACAAACCTATGCTAGCAGGACAATTTGCCGCGGCAATTTGCCTGCTCTCTTTCGCCCGTGCCCTTTTCTCCCAGTTTCTCTAGGGAACACCTGTTAGTCTCCTGCGACGGCAGGCTGCATACGTGACACGTAACTTGAAGGGCAGCGACACACGGCAACGCAGCTACAGAGAGAAAAAAGAAATACCAATTCATGGATGCAGCAACTTGCCCTGAAGCCTTAGATTAAACTGTACCTGTTTGGTTGCTTTTGGAAAAACAATGCTGATACGTAATGAGGTTTCTTTTGTTAGATTAGTACTAAAAGAAATGCAATATCAAGTCCTTATCCTGTACAAGGCATCGTGCTGGTCTCACTTTTGTCTTTCCCTTTTTAAACAAAATCTTGACAGGCCATGGTTACGTAGCAACTTCCCATGAAGTAAATCCAAATCTTGTGATTGCTCCTGTGAAATTTCTATTGGCCTTTTTTTTGCCTTTGCCTGAACCAATTGAACAAGTCCCTGGCGGTTATAACAAAGAACAAAAAATATTCGCCCCATAATATAGTAAATTAAATCTGTCATACCATTTTACTTCATTACAATCTTAGGCAAGAAATCTGATTCACGATCCTCTTCAGTAGAGTCTACAATTTCATGTTTACAATCTTATCTAAAAAATTTCTATTCAATGATTTTGACAACCTTGCCCCATTAGACCATACATACTGGAAGAAAACACTGCTGCTGCTTCTTTTCAGCTGGCCCTTGTGTGGCGTCCTCTTTTGCAGGTCCTGCCTGGGGAGGAATCGAATTAGCAAACGATAAAATCCGATTGTTCTTCCAGCACCTGGACCTATTTTCATTTCTCAATTCATGTCTAAAGAATACACGTAGAGGTAATCGACCTTTTAAGTTGCCGGTATGAATGCCACAATCAACATTTGGGCCATTGCAAAGGAATGACTTATACATATGTTCGGATGAAATGAAATGCCTCAAGGAACAAGGAATATACACCACATTCAAAATACCGGGCGTCCTGATACAGCCAGCCTTCATGGCAAAAACAAATGGGGGTATAAGCATCTTCTGATATACATGAACTGGATCTGTATATTGCCTCATATGTACAATTAAACAGACTGTTCAGCCCATTTGCAGCTTTGTTACTCCAATTCAGCGACAAATAATGGTTAGCTAGATTGTGATTTGTGAACCGAAAACTAGAGGAAGAAGGGGGGCTCAACTGCACAAAGCAGCTGAGACCAATAATCGGTTCCAACTTCCGAGTCAACTACTTTTGAAGAGAGCCCTGTATCATAGACGTTAGTGATGGATGGACTCGAGCGGTCTTCAACGATCGTGCAACACTTCTTCCTTCTGAATATTCCTCACCAAGAGGCCATCTTGGCCGCAGCTCATACTGTACCACGCAAGAATTGATCAGGCAAAGAAAATAGGGAAGTAGTTCGTGAAAATTGTGAAAGCGGTTTGAGATTCTCCAGTTAGAAGACACCTCCCACTAGGAATAGGCCTGGTTAAAGAATCAAAACTATATGGCATGGTTTCATTTAATTAAAGAAATTAGATGTCATGGTTTTGATTGTTGACAGTGCTCATCTACATCTACATTATGTTTGATTATCAAACTTCAACAGTAGAACAAGTCAATTGTTTGAGGATCAGATAAGCAAATCTGGAAGTGTAATTGCATTCAACCTTAGAACATAACATCACAAACTACCTACCACATAAATAACAATTGATTGCTATTTATTTGTCAATTGCCTTTTTTTCCCCTTTGCCACACCAATGTTTTGTGGTATGCAAATTCTTGGGTTTCAACAAAAAGTTTGCTATTTAACTAATTATCTAGTAACTAAGTTGACAAAAGGCACCAGTTATTATGAGTAATAATTCAGAGCGGCTAAAGGTAACACGGCAAGAATCGTGTGGCATGGCTGCAATTCATTATTTCAGCAGTCATGCCAGACTTTCAAACAGTGAGAAATACACATAAAAAAAGAAACATGAGAGCCCACTCAAGCCAGCCAGTATAAGTGTAAAGAGAACGAAGTGCATAATATTTAAACTTAAAAAGTGGCCACAGAAACTTTTTCAAGAAATAAATGCAAGCCAAGCTGCAGACCTGCATATCATCAGACTCATCATCAGCAGGTGGGTCCTCAAATCTCCCCACAACAAAATGCTCAATCCCAGTCCAAGCAATCATGACGCCTATGCAAATGCAGCAACATAGTATAACTGATTATATCTCGATTCAGAATTATACAAAGAATAAAGACTATTGTAACGACAGCTAGAGTAATTAGGTCACATACTTCAATTTGACAAACAAACAAAGAAGTAGCATGGCCTAGGGTCTATAGTGAAAAACAACGAACTACAATGGGCTGTATGATAGTTGAATTTGAATACAAGACAATTTTGTTGACAGTACAATTGTATTTTAGTATATAAGTCTCTAAGATTTTTCAATGAATTTATTACCATTGTCAGTACAAAGGCTTGGAGGAGGAGATACAAGTTGTAGGCCATTATTCCCAGCAACATGATTCAAGCGAGTCCTAACATACTTGTTTGATGCGACACCTCCTGAAACAACCTTTTATAGTTGGATAAGTCAACACTGGATGAGTAAAGCGATTTGAATTTAACCATCGTCAAGATATCTGAGTTACAAAGTATTTGATAGAAGGTTCCATCTTCAATGCCCATTCAACTGCTCGCTGACATCTTTCTTCCAAATGTAACACAGCAACTCGCTGCATGTGTCAAAATTATCAGAAAAGATATCAAAAATCCTCAGTAAGCCTTGAGTACATTGTCCATCGTGTACAACCTGAAAAGAGGCAGCAATGTTCGCCCTTGATTGTATGTCTTCCTCGGATGCAGCCGAAATCGGAATATCCTCTGTACATCTACCACAGTGTAAATGACAGGTCAGTTAATGAAACTAATCATATTGCCATGACTACAAAGCCCTCCCCATGAACATGTTCTCTAAAAAGGGGAAAAAAAGAACTTTCATGCTTTAAGACAAAGTTACAAAACTTCATATATGATCACTTGCACAGGTTTTGAAATAAATTCCAAGCGTAAATATTCAAATGAAGTAGTTATCTGTCAATTTAGAACTTTGAACTTGAGGTATGTATAAAGTACCAAACCCTACTGTCTCCAAAAATACTAAATTGATGATTTAACTAGAAACACCAGATAACTAGAAAGCGTGCTCATATATTTATGAAAAGGACACAGGGACTGAGACCAGAAGGGATATTATGTCCATACAAGTTCTTAGATTCAATTGCCAATCGAACTTGAGTCTTCAGGCCAGCATAAGAAAAATTGCAATCTTTATGCTGTCGCATTGGAACCTGAAAGTATATAATGAAAAACATAAGCAATAAAATCATGTAGTCTAATCATAATAAAAATAAATAGATAACACATAACTACATCTTAATTTGAAAAAAAAAATCAGACAGACTTACTCTGAACTTAACAGCATTTGGATCACCTTCTAGAGCAAGCTCTTCAAGAGCAGGACCACCACCTTTCCGCATATCAAGGCCCAACCATCTTGCTGATTTGTCATATGCCTCACCAATCGCATCATCTATAGTAGTCCCCAGTTGAATGTATTTGCCAAGGTCATGAGCGAGAACAAGAAGATTGTGTCCTCCTGAACATATTAACTTGTTAAGACACCTTAAAGCCAAAAAGAATATTTCTTTGGGCCTGATTAAAATGATTATTACACAGCGTTGCTGTCAAATTAGCAAATATGGTTAAGGAGCTTAGGCTGAGGTAGTTCTCCATTGAGTTACATGCACTTTGTCAACTGGAACTAAATTTATTTTGCAAACAGCTGAAATCATCTGTCATATATTTCATTTTAAATAACTTCAACAGGATAAAGGGCACAATGCGATAATCAGTTCAATAGCATATGCATTGAATAAGAAGGAAACAGTTAAGCAGCGGACAACTAGACAGACTGCAAATAAAGCAGCTAAAATGCGACAAGTTAAAAAGCATTAAAAATCAACACACTCTATGATCATAGAATAATGTCAGAATGAACAGCCAAGTAGAAAGGCACAGAAGAGCTACAAAATGTGATAAATATTTTATGTTGAAACAGATGAGAAAAATGCAATTATGTGTCTGGTGTGTTGAATATTGAATGTGGCATGGGCTTCTATCATTGGAAACCACAGTTTACGAAAATTCTCCTAGGCAAGTTTGACTAAGTTTGGCATGTCTTAGGTTAGTAAATATGTATTCTAGATGTTCTAAATGTTTGTTTTTTTCAGGTGGTCCAGGATCAACACCCTCGAGGGCTAATCCCAATTTCAAAGTTGATGAGAATCATATTAAGACATATTGATCCATAGAAAAGTTAAGCAAATGGTGCTATATCATATAATACTGAGACACAGTAATGTAGTTAGCACATACCTGAAATTAGAAGAGCCAGAAATGGGAAATCAAGGTCCTTGTTCACTAGCCTGAAAAGGATCAAACAACATCAACTGTGAGTACAGTGCATGCATAAAGTTAGAAATATAGTGAGGCACTTATGCAACCTTTTGTCCCAGTTCATATAATACTGTCCTTAGAACATAACAAGTTTAGCATGCTCTAAGTAATGTTTTTTTCTCGAACATGTAGGAGAGCTGCACATTATTAATAAGAAGAAAAAAGGGGCAAGAGCTCCTAGGCCACTCCCAGTGGGAGTTTCATTCCCATTTAATGAGGTGACATATCACCAAAATGGCGTGACATAGGAATTATGCGGAGAGAGATGAGATGAGTTTCATCCAGATGAAACCCAGCACGCATGGTTTCCAACGCATTGGAAACAGAATGAGATTCCACTGGGAGCATTTTGTTTCATCTCTGAGTTGGAAATTGAGTTAAACTCTACTAAGACTCTGGGAGCATTTCAATTCATAACACTGCAACATTTAAATGTGCATGCCTATGAAACTGTGAAATGAAACTATGCATTGTGGGTCTTGTTTCATTTCATCACCTACAAGTTACTCGAAATAGTGCAATGAAATCTAGCACTGGGAATGGCCTATGACACATATACACACTCACACCAAGGACTTAAACAATATACATGCCTTTTCTAGAACAATACATGTCCTCAACCCAAGTCTAACAAAAACTATGACACAAAGACAGGAGGTATGAAACAACTCAAGCCCCGACCAAAACCTGGAGGTACAACTCCATGCTCGTGAGTAAAAGAGCTCTAGCCAAGTTTGAAGTCACACCATCAAACACACACTTGTTGCAATGATTCCATAGAGACCAAGCTCCTAGCAATAATTCTCTCTCACCAGTCCTCAAAACATAGCTTTGAGTTTCATTTATTTTGTTCAATACAAGACACCCATTAGCCATTACTTGATTGATGTGGAATCAAGAATTCGATATAGATACTTATGGGACCCATTTCTCTCATACATAAAACAAAAGTTAATGATTTTAGTTTCCATACTGGACTGAAAATTCAAAACTGGTTGAAGACTGAAAGTTAAAAATTTGTTTTTTCAGCATATGCTACTACACAGCTTAGTTCTGCATAAACCTGTGGGTACTATACCAAGAAGTAGCAATGTGTAAACTAAAGTCTGATGTAAAATTGATAAAAATAATAACAAAAACACCAAATTTGTAACAAGTGATTTTGAAACAAACCAATCTTTTTTTTTTTTCTTGAAAATAAAAAAAACTACTAGATCTTATTCTATTGAGGATGAATTGACAAAATAACTTGAGCAGCATATACCAAAAAAGAAATCAAAGTCAATACAATTTAAGATCCTGGTTAATTGAACAGCAAAGGGTCCTATGAGTTTTTTATTATCATAGGGTCCTATGAGTTAAATACCTGGAAACTAATGCGTGTGCTTCCATATGATGAACTCCAACAATAGGCAAGCCAAATGCCTTTGCTACCTGTCTAGCTTTATGAACACCAACTGCAGTTTAGCCAGGAAAATGGGCAATATTAGGGAAAAAAAAAGAGATATAGTAATAATGGAAATAGTAACAAAAAAAAAATTAAAACTTCTGATCCCTGATAGCACTTATCCCAAAGTTTGACAAAGTCATATAATATGAGGGATATAAGAAGCAAGTCAACAGCAATGTTCTCCAGGACAGCAGAGCCAAAGCAATCTTGTTTCTTAATTGGGCAAAATGTTTCTAGTCTGATTGGATTCAATTCATCTGAGCCATATACATACTGGTATCAAATTGGTAAGAATCTCATATGCAAACTAACAAAGGCAAACCATGAACAGAACAGACAATTCATCATCTCAATGAATGAAGGGGAGGTAAAAAAAAACATACCTCTAAGGCATAGACTAAGTCCTGGCCCAATGGTCACAGCCACTGCAGAAAGATCACTTTCTGACAACTTTGCATCGTCAAGGGCCTTTTGAACAACCTGGGCAGCAAATAAGCACAGCCTATTAGCATAGACGTCAGCACCGCAAAAGGCTGCAGAACCTTTGTTGATCTAAGAAGCCAAACCTGGTCAATCACAAGGGCATGTGCTTCCTCGGCCATCTTAGGAGCAACACCACCATACCTCGCAAGCAAATCCGCCTTGCAAATGTTGGCCAACGAAAAGCAGAACAGGTCAGCAATGAACAAAGGTGATAAGAAGCCAGCTCAAATTTACAGCCGGAATAAGAGGTCAGAATGCACTGCAGAAATAAAATTGTGCGGGAAATGACTTACTTGGGAAGATACCACTTGGCTAAGGATCTCGCCGTCACCTCTCACCTGCAACCAATCAGAGCCAAACAGCAGAGGGAAGCAGCTCAGCACAAAAACCTGACGCCTCCGCCGCAGGTAAAATCGGCAGGCGAATCGAGGAAGAAAGCGCTAGTACCACGGCAGCCGCAGTGTCGTCGCAGCTGGTCTCGATGCCTAGCATGAGGAGGTCGCGGCGGGCCGGGACGGCGCGAGCGGCGGCGGTGGACGACATGGTGGAGAGGGGGCATAGGGCAGGGGAAGGGGTTGCTGGACAGGAGGAAGGGAGGAAGCGGCGGAGAGTAGAAGGTGTGTGTAGACAACGGGAGGGCTTCAGTGGGGCTCGTCGCCGGAGGAGGAAAGCGGCGGCGGCGGCGGCGCAACAAACGGGCGGCGATAAGGTCGGGAGAAGAGTGGCCGCCATTTTCTCTCCCCTCCGCTCTGCCCGGTGGCTAACTTCACCAAGGCCCAGGGGACTTGAATGAGCCGGTCGCCAACGCAGCCACAAAGCCCATAAACTGACTGGGCCGCAAGCTAGAACGGCCTGCAAAATTACCCAGTAAGCATGCGTTCAAAACGGCATATGAACCTTCAGGCAATACACGAACCAAATTGCACAAAGCTACAGTAGTAGTACACGCATTAATTCACCATTTCCATCAATTTTATCCTCTACACAGCATGTTACCTAACAGTTCATCATCATACATACACCAATGTGCATGAAAATAACCAAGCTGACCATGAAATGAAAGAGCGAAACTCCATCGATGAATCTCAAACCTAGCAACATGACCTTGCTTGCGTCATTGCACATGGGTTCCAGTATCCATGAGGACAGCACGAAGATAATCAACACTCTCAGTTGTCAGCACTGCAGAGAGCTTCTTAATTGCAGACTGCATTGTCGGGCGGTTCGCGGGGTTGGGATCTATAAGTACTGGAGAGTCACCGTGAGGAGCACAAATATTTCTCTTGCGGCCTCGGTTTCAGGGAGCGGGAACCGAGTGTCCAACAGATCCTCCAGCGGTGTGCTTTTCTTGTCTGTGCAGAAGAGAACGGAAAGAAGATCACCGGGATGGGATCACACGAACAGCTCAAGAACAACCACGCCGAAGCTGTAGACGTCGCATTTAGTGGTCAGCTTCGTCATGTATGCAGGTTCTGCATTATCAAAGAATTCAGTCAAGACGAAGTAAACGTCTATACACCTGTGTTTCTCACTGAATCCTATATCATTATAATTACTGAAAAAATATGTATCGACAGGTAATCATTGGTCCAACATATAGAAGTCACTAGTACACAAACCATTTCTCTTGACACTGACGTTTTATTTCTACTTGGCGGTTTTCTCTTTAGAACGACCCGTAGAAATCGAACTATTTCTACAAAGGCGGTTCTCTTAAGAAACCGCCAGTAAAATACGAAACCGCCAGTAGAAATCGACTATTTCTACAGGCGGTTCTCTTAAGGAACCGCCTTGTAGAAATCGATTTCTGAGGCGGTTCCCTAAGAGAACCGCCTGTAGAAATAGTTTGAAATTAATTTTTTTTGAGTTTTTCAAACTTTCTCGGATGGAAAAACTCCCAAAATAAAAGTTATAGATCTCGAAAAGTTATGAAACTTTGTAGTTGACAAATTTTTCATTTGAAATCACCTTTTATGGAAAACTACGAACGAAATTTTCAAATTTGAAATTCAAATTTTGCAAATGACCTCGGATGGAGAAACACTCTAAATGAAAGTTGTAGATCTCGAAAAGTTATGAAAGTTTGTAGTTGAACACTTTTTCATTTGAATTCATTTAGACCCCAAAATATTGAATTTACTATCGGTTTAGGATAATATGTGGTGAACTGAAATGGGATATAGACACAAGTGACGTGTGGATGGAGTGGTAGAGGGGGATACGCTACAGGCCGAGGTCGCGGGTTCGAACCCCCACGGCCGTGTGGCGCGATTTTACGCAAAAATACGTGAGTTGCGACCCGACGGAGACGGGGGCGGGTGCCTTCCCGATTCCAAAAAATATTTTTTTGCTATTTTTTCATGTTTTTACGGGCAGCGATTTCTACAGCGGTTCCTTAAGAGAACCGCCCGTAGAAATCGATTTCCACTAGCGGTTTTCAACCAACCGCCAAGGTGGAAATGGGCCATTTTCATCGGCCTCTCCCCTCCCCAGCGGTTGGAGAAAACGCCAAAGGAAATTAGTTGTCAATCGCCTCTACAAACCTTCTGTGTACTAGTGAGTTAATCTACTTTCAGGATTGCAAATTTCTACTTAGTCAAACCACACTCTTGATAAATCACAAGCAAGATAATGGGGCAACATGATACAGAAAGAATAATAAGTTGAACACTGAGACTGAACCAAATGTGTTTACCAGGGGCAAGATATCCACTTGTCCCGGCAAGCCTGCTTGTACAGCTTGATGCATCATAGCTCAATATTTTAGCTAAGCCAAAGTCTGATACACAGGCCCTGTAATCCATAGCAATCAAAATGTTATTGCCTGTTATATCTCGGTGGACTATTTTTTTTTTTTACTGAACTATCTCGGTGGACTATTGGAGTTGAACAATCCTGGTGCAAGTAAGAGAGAGCATGAGTCACATCCTTAGCAATATCTTGCCTCTTATTCCAATTCGAATCCAGCTCAACAGCACTTCAATTCCGTTGGACATGAGAATAGTTGATAAGCTTCCTCTCTCCATATATTCAATATATACAAGAAACTTATCTTGATCAGTGGAGCAATACCCATAGAGCCTCACAATGTTCCGGTGCTGTATCTGCACCAAAGCCTCTATTTCATGACTAAATATTTCCTCATCTTTCAAACTTTCATCTTTTGCTATCCGTGTCCTCTTTACTGCAAAAATTTCGCCCGATGGTAGTGCAGGTTCATAGACAGACCCATGGCCCCCTCTTGCAATGCAACACTTTTCATCAATGCTTCCACAATCGATCTGCTTGTAGACATCTCCACCATCGAAGTTCCAGATGGGGAATAAATTCCCCAGTAATCTTAGAGCTTCATTTAAATTATAATGTGCCGTGAAATTCTTCCTTTGACATAGGCATATCAACAGTGCTGCGACACAAACTGCAGGGATGTGCAGCAAGTTAGGAAGTTGTAATTTAAGACCACTAGGAGCAGCCTTTTATACAGAAGAAAAAACGATAACAAACATACCAAACAGCAAGACAGAAAAACAAGCGATGACGCCACCAGCAAGGACCGCATGCACCTTGTGGGATTTGGACTGTTGGTAGCTCATTTGACAAAACTCTGTGTGGACATTGGGAATGTGGAACCGTGGAGCAAGGGGTTAAATGTAGCTATAATTTAGCTTAACTAACCTCAAGATCCCATTTAGATCCTTACAAATGAAATCCATTCCAAAATTTAATTTAGAGTCTAGGCACAAATCCAACTTGCTGACGTGTCCACTTGGAGATGTATTTGTGCTGCTGCTAATTCCAAGCCAAATAACTAGGCAACAAACTAGATTCCAATTTAACCAAATCCAAAAAGGCCATTAGAGTACTCTAATAGTCTTTTTAAAATCACTGAATAAAAGCGTTCTCTATTCCTTTCTATCCTTCAACAATTTATCTATCTTGTGAACTTTTGAGAGCCAACTCCACTCTTTTTTTACAGAGTGTGCATACCGTACACATATAAACCACAACAACTTGGACTGGATATAGATGTGCTTACAAAAGGCGCATAACCAACTCCGCTCTTTATTTTTTGGCTAATGAGAAACTAGGAATAGAAGATGTAAATATTTGTATAGAGATCTAATTAAAGAAACTAGTAGAGAGATTTATTTTTACCAAAATCTCTATTTCTATCAATATGAAAGGATATAAATATGTTGTAGAGATGCTCCTAGACAAGTGCAGTAAGCAAAAAAAAAGTATTATTATAAAATTTTAGAATCATACTTTGGTACATCCCATACTTTTGTTTACTCGCTGTCATAAGGAGTTTAGAAAAATATTTTGTCTAAACTTAGTAGTCAAATCAAATACTTTTGAACTTATTACTCAATCAAACTTAAAAAAACGTGACAATGCTGAAGCTTTCAGGCCTCCAACGCGCAGTCCGCGCTCGCGGACCGGCCTCCATCTTCCACGGACCACGACGGCGACGGGTCCGTGGGCCGTGGTCATCTGCTATTATAGGAAAGTCCACTTTAGGTCCCCAACTTTCGCGAAAATTTGTATGTATCCCTAAACTCTAAACCCGATAAACTCTAAAACCGGATAAAACACATCCTCAACTTTTAAAAACCGTTCATATTACATCACTCGGCGGTTTTCGACATTAGTTTGCTACAGTAACAGCGATTTTGTATTTTCATTTTTATTTATTTATTTTGGCTGAATTTTTTGAAAAATCATAGTAAATTATAGAAAAATCATAAAATAGAAAATCTAATTTTATTGGACTCAGCGTAAGTAGATGTACATAGTGAAAACATAATATGATATACTTTAGTATAAAGTCCGCCTTGAACGGTTGCTATGCATGCCTTAGACGAAGAATGGCGCCCTTTGATGATTCAGGTCTTGATGGATCTTGGGGTCGTCCGAGTTTGACTCTACCGAAACAGCGCCGCAGCCATGGCTCACGGTCACCGCAGTGAGAAGGAGGAGCGTGCGGCAAGGCGCGTGCGCCCTGGAGAGCTCCCCCGACGCCGGCCATGGCTCGCGGCCGCTAGCGCCTCGCGGCCAGGTACCACCGTTCCCTCACGAGCCCAACCTCCCACACCTCCCGACGCCGGAAACCATGGCTTCGTGCCTCGCCCGCCGGAGCCGCCGCTCCTCGCGACCCTTGCCGCTTCTTCGCCGCGCTCGCGCTTCGTGCTCGGGACCCCGGCCTCCGCGCACGCACGCCATGGCAGCGTGGGAGCCTCGCGCCTCTCCCGACGCCGGCAGCGTATGCTTCGCGCCTGCCCACGGCCGCCACCGCTCCCGCTTTCGTGGCCGGCCACAGGTGGCTTCAGGCGAAGCCAGGCCAAGGAGCCTGTGCTCCCGCAACGCACGAGCATCGCACAACGTGGCGAGGGGGCTGAACCGGCATGTACCGCATGCACGACGGCGGCGGTGTTACAACGGGGCATCCGCTCCACCAAGGAGGCGGGGAGCTACTGTTCCACTTCCAAGGCTCGAGGGCCAAGATCACCGAGACACCGACTATGACTTGTTCGTGCAAATACCACTCGGATGAGGAGATGGCGGAACGCGCGCCATCGGGACACGACGAAGGCTTGGTACCAATACCAACCGCTGGACACGGAGGTCCTTCTCCTTCATGCACGCCACCTAGACTTCATGAAGTGGCACTCCTCCTCCCGCACAACAAGTAGCGTAGTTCGTGTTGTCGTCCGTGGAGGCACTAGGCTGTGCACCCGTTAGAGGTTGAAGGAGAAGCTGACGTGTGGGGTACATACGTCAATGAGTGGAGGAAGAGAAACAACAGAGGTATTTTAGGGTATACAAAAAAATACAATAGCCTTTAATTACCTACGCGTGGGTCCAAAGCTGTCAGATATGTAAAAAATAGCATGGTTCAAACCAAAGAAAAATTGTAATGACATCTTTCCAAATAGATGAATAATAATAGCTTTCTCCAAACTTGTAAAATTGCAATGGTATCAATCCAAATAACACACAAAAAAAAAAAAAAAAAAAAAAGGCCGCCAAAGAAGCCCTTGTTGTCGATGCAAACCTGCCTCTCTTTCTGTCTGTCTCGCTCGCTCTCCTCTCGTTCTCGGATGACTGGTCAGCCGCCGCCGCCGCCCTAAGCCAGACGCTGAGGCTTTGGTTGATCTTTTCGCCGGCGACGAGCACCCACCAGGTACTCCCACCCCATCTCTTCCCTTTCCTCAGGTACTCCCACCCCATCTCTTCCCTTCCCTTATGCTGTGCGAGGCTGAGCACTGGAACCCTAACCTAAAGCTATTTAGCCATTTGATTTGACAAGCCTCCTAACTTCGAAGTTTTTTCCAGAAATTATTGGGTTTACATGTGTACACCCATGTCCCTTCACTGGATCCGCCCCTGGTTCTGGCTGCTGCTTTCTTGTATCATTCCAAAGTAAGGGCCTGTTTGGATAAAACGGCTAATCACTAACTAAGCTAAAAAATCAGCCCAAATTAGCTCTAGTGCATCCAAACTGGAGGCCTGATAGGTGGTCTAATTTTTTTTAGACAAGTCTTTATCTAGTTGTTAGCCAACTAGTTAGCCAGCATTAGCTAATTTGAGCTAATTTTTGGCCCAACTGGTAACTAGACCTAGCTCATCGAAACACACCTTAAGTGTGCGACAAAGAGGTCCTATCTTCCACCTCTACACGACTACACCTCTAAAAAGACAAGCAGCTACCAATTCCTGTTCTCTGGGTCTGGGAAACTTTGCAAAACAAAATTGACTCTATTGTGACCATCTTTTTTTTATAACATGTATAAAAGGTGATGTCTTTAGCAACATTGTTGCTGGATTTTTGCTATTACTGGACTACGAAGATGTTTTTGCTCAAAACCAAGAAAGATACCATATTCCAATGAGTGCTAAATTCACTGCAGACTGAGCTTGTTCTTATCGAAGTTGAGCTGGTTTGCACATTATCAAATCGATGCAGGTGTTTACTTTTTTGGCAAAAAAGCAACCTAATGCTGGAGAATCGATAGTTGAACTTAGATGTTTACCCCCAGTTCTTAGGGCCAATCTCTTTTTTGAAAGCGAAGCAGACCTAGCTCACCTTGGGGAGTCTTGATGCCTGGGCGATTAGACATACCCAGCCCACCTTTGGGTCACCCTGAAATCATGGAGCCAACTATTATCTTCAATTCTTCATCCAATAAAATAAGTGCCATATTATAGTGTGTGTAGTGAAAATAATATTACTGTTTGCCCCAAAACTATTTGAACTCTGAGCAGCAAAACCCTTATAATTATTTGAACTGGTGATGAGCAAGGTTGCAAATTGGTTATATTTAATTTGATATTATTTCCATAGCTCTAATAGGTTTTACATGCTATCACTATAGGAAGTCATAAAAAAATTGGAGCTATTAAGGTACAAAACAAACATCTATCTGAGTCTGAAGAGATTAGCAGAATATTCATGTAGTAGTGCAGATAAATTATCTAGTTACTGAATAACATTTTTCTCTCCTCAGATTAGGTGCAAAAGAATGTGTTTTTGTGATTTGCTAGAATGATGTTTTTTGCAGGTGAACTGAGAATATTTTCGGTAGAAAGGAACTTGTTCAATAAAGTACCTTCTGAGGTAATATGACGTCGGTAGGTCTACTATCATCAGGTTATGAAGCGAGTACCAGTGGAACCACTGATCGATTGCCAGATGAGATGAATGGGATGAGCATAAGGGATGAAAAGGTAAAAAATTTGGAGTGGAGAGATTACTTGATATCTGTTGTTACCACTTGTTGATTTTATTTGTAAATTTACCAGGAGGTGGAAGCCGTTGTTGTGAATGGCAAACGGAATGGAGGTTGGTCATACTATTGTGACGACTGTTGGTGGAAGAAATTCACAGCCGAGGCAGGTACTAGAAAAAGCACAGCCATGGCAATTCTTATTTGTCTGTCTAGTCCCTAGTGCAACTTCATGTGGCAATGGTCGTAACATGTACTATGAACAATGAAAAAACTGACATTATGTGCCACAGCCTCTATTTGTACCATTTTCAGTCCCTCTGAAGGAACTCCCAAGGTTCGTAACAACTTATTCATTTATAAATTGCAGACTATTAGTTACATGGCAGAGCGTATCGTGGGGCAAGGTTCATTTGGAGTTGTGTTTCAGGTCAGTTGTTGGACACAAAGATTCTGCTTTTCTCGTTCTATGCCATAAGTCTTATTCCATTGGAAGCTTTGCATTTTTCATGTTCTTTTTCTTTTCAAATCACAATTAACAGGCCAGATGTCTGGAAACTGGTGAGAGAGTAGCTATAAAGAAAGTTCTTCAAGATGTGAGATACAAGAACCGTGAGCTGCAAACAATGCAAGTCCTTGATCACCCAAATGTTGTATGCCTGAAGCATTACTTCTGCTCAACGACTGATAAGGAAGAGCTTTACCTCAATTTGGTGCTTGAATATGTGCCAGAAACTGTTCACCGTGTTATTAAACATTACAATAAGATGAACCAACGGATGCCGTTGATTTATGTTAAACTCTATATGTATCAGGTAAAGTCTGTGACTTTGTAAGTACCTTTCAATACAAACTTTGATTGTGTCCTTTTTGTATCAATAATTCTTTTTACTGAAACTGTGCATTTCGCTGGACTAAATTTACAGATTTGTAGAGCTTTGGCTTACCTGCACAACTGCGTAGGAGTATGCCACAGAGATATAAAGCCACAAAATATTCTGGTATGTGTGTGTGTAGATTTCTTAAAATGTTTAGAGAACATTTGGTTTGATTGTTGGTAATTATTTTTATATCGAATAATTCTTGTGACAGGTGAACCCACATACTCATCAGCTGAAGTTGTGTGACTTCGGCAGTGCCAAAGTCTTGGTATGGACTGTAACTTCTAGATGTACTAATGTCACCTGAAGCATCTCATAATTGTGTATGCCATCTAAAATTGTGAAATTCTACCTATGTTAATAGGTACAAGGGGAACCAAATATTTCATATATTTGTTCTAGATACTACAGAGCTCCAGAGCTCATTTTTGGTGCTACGGAGTACACAACAGCTATTGATGTGTGGTCTGCTGGTTGTGTTCTTGCTGAGCTTCTTCTAGGGCAGGTAAGAGATCAACCAAGTTACTCTGATATATCAGTCAACTTTAAAGGAACTTCATAAGATACCTGTTGTTGGATAGCCTGTTTTTCCTGGGGACAGTGGTGTCGATCAGCTTGTTGAAATTATTAAGGTAATAGTGACTTCTTTCAATTGAAAATTTAGCTTGCTAGTTACCGTTTCCAGTTAACTCACAGAGGCTTATTTTTCTTTCAGGTTCTAGGTACTCCAACACGGGATGAAATTAAAGCGTATGAATCCAAACTATACGAATTTAAGTTTCCGCAAATCAAAGCTCACCCATGGCACAAGGTAAAAGCTACACATCCTTCTTTTTAACTTTCATTTTGACGATGAATGTCTTCTATTTATATAATAATAATAATTATTATTATATATATACTGTGAAATCTAATGATTCATATTTTTCACCAGATCTTTCACAAAAAAGAATGCCATCTGAAGCTGTAGATCTTGTTTCTCGGCTTCTGCAGTACTCACCAAACCTCCGTTGCACTGCAGTAAGTATTAATTATTAAACATTTCATATTGGGAAATCCATTGCACTTACCGAAATCCATTGCACTTACCAATAATATTTTGTTTCTTCTCTCTAACAGCTGGAGGCTTTAGTCCATCCGTTCTTCGATGAACTGCGGGACCCAAACTCACGTTTACCAAATGGTGGATTCCCTTCCCCATCTATTCAATTTTAAGCCTAATGGTAAGTTCATGCTATTTCTACATTTTGCATCAGCTAAAACCTACTTTTAAGTAAATCCTGATGTGCTACATCTACATTGCTTGAACAGAGTTGAGAGGAGTACCAACGGAGTTTGTTGTGAAATTGATCCCTCAGCATGGTAAGAAGCAATGTGCCTTCTTAGGAATTTGAGAAAACAGTTCAATTTGTTTTCAGGAAAGAAAAATGAGAGAAAAAGGAAGCAGCACCTGAGTATTTATTACATCAACATTCTGTTGAACTGCAGAGTAGCATTAGCCTGCGGTATTACGGGTAGGCAATGTGTGCTGTTACCTTCCACACCGGCTCTGACATCGTAATGTTGTTCTACCACGGTGGTGAGACCTTTCACCACATTCTGTAAAAGCAGATGAAGACATAAAATCAGTGGTCATCCGTTCTTGGGTCTGTATATTGGTCTGCCCTGATCTTGAGAAAATGATTCTTTGCATATCTTTTTTTTTCTTTCTGGATTCTGGAGATGGATTCGTTACATATCTGTATCACCAAATGGAACAAGAACATTTGTATACTTGATCTGGATTCCTCTATCAGTATTCAGCTACTCCATGGGAGTAAAACCCTATCTTTCTGAGTGCTAGACTGCTAGTAGTGAGCAAGAAAAGGTCGTCAACAGATGATGTCTTTTTAAGCTGAAGTTATTATTTGGTATTTCTATATAATCTTTTTGTCTGGACCCTCTGGGTTCCTAATGCAAAAATTGATAATTGTTGTTATTATGTATTTTTTTTGGTCACCTTTTAAAGTAAATATTTGCTGTTCCTCGGGTCTGAATGTTTCAGGAAAATAGTGCAACTCAATGCTCCAGGTGGGATGGGAACGAGCTCTGCATGTGTATATCAGCTTCATATCTTAAGATACTTCAGGTTCAGATAGTTTTGTTTTTCATGAATTATTTGGACGAAATTATAGCCTGGGATCTTCACTTTGTACAAAAATATTGTTTTTTTTGTTTGGGGATGGGGGTGGGGGGAGGGGGAACAAAATATTTGTTTAAGATTTGTTTTGGGGTCGGACTCGGTACCATGCTCAAACGCCCTACTTTTTAACTCATATACGCATGGAAGAAAGCTAACTTGTACTAGCACGGATAAGGGTGATGGACCATGGAAACATTCTGTATTTCAATTTGTATATTGGAAATTAGACTCCACTTCGTATTTTGAAAAACCATGTCAAGTCGTACTGTTGCGGAAGAGGATTGGGTAGGGTCCCTGTTCGGGTCTCAATTCCACAATACGAAGTGGTATTTTGAAACACAGCATCGTCTTGCCAAGGTATCGATATTGCTTTTGCATCGCAATTCGCAAGTCCGTAGTACTACAAGAATTCAACTCGGAATCAGTGGCGGGCCCTCTCTATAAATTATTAACCCCCGCCAGAAGACAAGACAAAGAAACCCGTCCCCAAATCCTTGGACTTGGAGGCGTCGGGGTCCCACCGTCCCGGAAGCCGGCGATCGAGTAGCAAGCAATGACGGGGCCGGCAGCTAAGCGTCCACGTCGGGCGAGGAGCAATGCCTGTCCTGCGCCAAGAAGAAGCACCTGTATCTGGCGCTGTACGAGCGCAAGGCCGGCGGTTTCGTCGGACTCAGCATCCACAAGCTCGACGCCGACAACATGGAGCAGGAGGAGGACGACGAGGATGACCTCCCCCCCCCGAGCCTGTGGTCCGGTTCGCGGCGCCGGGCGTGCGCCGATGGCCGTCACCGCCGTGGGCACCAGTATCTTCGTCGCCAACAGCCCGCACCTCAGTGGCCCCGGCGCGAACCAGGAGGCGCCCGCGCCGCCTACGCTCGTCTACGACACGGAGACCGGCGCGCTCACCATCGGCCCGCGCCTCCCCGACGGCTACCACGACGGCGACTCGGGCGTCCCCATGGCGGTCGGCGGCGACAGGCTCTACGCGCTGACGAACGTCTACGACGAACAGCTCCGTCGGCACTCCGTCTCTCTGCGCGTCCTGTCCCGGACGCTCACCCCCAGCACGTTTTTCGGCTCGGAGCCGACCATGGCATGGTCCTGGGACGGCGACGCGCCGCAGCCGCCGCCGCCACCGCCGCCGTCGGTGGGACGCCCTCTGATGACCTCCTCCTACGCGGTGCACCCGGACGGGCGCACCATCTTCATGTCCGGGTCCGCGCCCGGCCGGTTCACATGGTCGCTTTGACACCGGCAATGGGTGTGGAAGGAGCTCGGGTGCTGGTCGCTGCCCTTCACCGGCCAAGCCTACTTCGACGGCGACCTGGATGCGTGGGTTGGCATTCGTCACGGCGACGAGGACGGGTATCAACTTTGTGCTGCTGCCGGATCCCTTCCCAGCGCCGGTGCCAGCGCCGCCACGCGGCAGCCGCCGGGAGTGCAAGATGCTCAAGGAGAAGCTGTTCCACAGCAGCAGCGATGATGAGGACTACTCGATCAGACGGCGCTACAAGGCCACTCTTACTTACATGGGTGACAGCAGATTTTGCCTCGTCGAGAACGTCGTTAATAGTCCGACAGTCTTGATGGCACGCTCCATGTCACTTTGTTTGGGCTCAGGTATGATCATAACGGGGAGCTGTGCACTAGGGTTCGCCGCACCGCTAGATCCTTCGCAGTGTCCATGAATAACCGACTATTTCCTCATGCGTCATTTTGGATGTAGAGCGTGTAATTGCATAACACTCGGTGGTAGTCGGCAGACTCAGCTCAAGAATGAAATGAAGGCAGAGCAAAATTAGACTGTGATATTGTAACGTGTAGAATGTTGTAGAATTTGTAGAATCTAAACAATAATCAAGATAATATCTTTTTAAGACAAAAATCAACAATGGTACGTGTTTCAATTGAGAATTATATAGTACAAAACTGCCTGTTAATTTAAAAAAGACAAATCAATTACAAAATGACATTTTTCATAAAATAGATGTTGAAGAATGTGGAGGGAGTGTTCCACCTACATGATGCTAATCATTGGAAGGGAAAAAGAGCAAATGCTTGGTTGGAGAAAGGGAGGGACAGGGGGTGCAATTTGGGAAATTTGGTAAGGTGCTCTCTAAGGCCAATCTTAAGAAACGATTCTTTGCATATCTTATTTCTCTGGAGATGGATTCACTGCATATCTGTATCGCCAAAATGAAACAAGAACATATGCATACTTGATCTGGATTCCTGTATCAGTATTCAGATACTCCATGGTAGTAAACCCCTGTCTTTCTCTAATAGTAGTCAAGAAAAAAGGCATCAACAGATGGTGTCTTTATTCAGCTGAAGTTATTATTTTGTATTTGGTATATTTCTTTTCTGTGTGGACCTTCGGGTCCTAATGCAGATGGTGTCTTTTTCAGCTGAAGTAGAGGAGTACTCGTAGTTCTTTTGTCACTTTTTTAAGTAAAAAAATATTTGCTGTTCTCTTAAGGTACTTCTGATAGTTTTTTTTTTTTTCCTACCTAAATTAGTTGGACGAAATTCTAGTTTAGGATCTTCATAGATATGGTGAACGCCTTGTACTCAGGTACCGCAGACTTAAGTTTTTAATGATAACTCTCATACGCATACATACGGATATGGAAAGGAGAGAACTGATGGGCACCGTCGATCGTTGGAACTTAGTACGAAAACCTCATCTCACCATAGTTCAGTCATTCAGAAGTCACCGTACACGTCCTTGCTCAACTCACCGCTGCCGAGTTGTTCGGATCGCCGGCCGCATCAGTTGGTCTGGTCATCTGGTGGGTGTATTTGTTGATTGATTCAGAACTTGGAAACAGAATCGAATCGCAGACGGGCGGCCCCGTCCCCGACTGCGACTCCAATTCAACAGCCTCGCTTTGCCAACAGGTAACAGGTTCGATCGATCGATCTATAGAATACGAGTCGGAATCTGTGGTCGTCTATGATTACCCCCTCTATAAATTAACCCCCCTGCCTGCCTTCTTGCAGGCTGCAGCCCCAGAGAAAAGAGGAGAGGACAAGACAAGAAGAGACCCGTCCCCGAAACAAAAATCCTTTGGAGCCGGCGATCGAGTACCACCAATATAGCAATGACGGGGCCGGCATCTAAGCGTCCACGTCGGAGCGAAGAGCAATGCCTGCAATGCGCCAAGAGGAAGAAGAAGCACCTGTATCTGATGCTGGATGAGCACAACAATAACGGGTACGTAGGATTTAGCATCCACAAGCTTGACACCGACAACATGGAGGATGACCACCAACTCCCGGAGCCCGCCCTCCGATTCGCGGCGCCAGACCATGCGCCGATGGACTTCACCGCAGTGGGCACGAGCATCTTCATCGCCACCAGCCCGCACCTCAAGGGCAATAACCAGTCGCCCCCTACCCTCGTCTACGACACGGAGACCGCTGCCCTCGCCGTCGGCCCGCGCCTCCCGAAAGGTTACCTCGGCGACTCGGGCACCCCCACGGTGGTCGGCGGCGAGAGGCTCTATGTTTTAACGGGTCTTTACGATCATGAGCTCCATCAGCGTTCCTTCGCCTTGCGCGTCCTGTCCCGGACGCCCACCACCAGCTCATGGCTCGCCTCGGAGACAACCATGGCATGGTCATGGAACGACGGCGAGCCGCCGCTGCGGTCGCCGCCGTTCATGGGGCTTGACCGGATGTCCTCCTACGCGTTGCACCCGGACGGGCACACCATCTTCATGTCCGCGACCGGGCTTACATGTTCGCTTGACACGAGGGATGGAGTGTGGAAGGAGCTCGGTCCTTGGTCGTTGCCCTTTGTAGGCCAGGCCTACTTCGACGAGGACCTGGATGCATGGGTTGGCCTTCACGGGAATGAGGATGGGTACGTTTGCTGCTGCCGGGTCCCCTCCAGTAGTAGTGCCAGTGCCACCACCACCACCACCACGCGGCAGCCGCCAGAGTGCAAGATGCTCAAGGAGAAGCTGTTCCTCCGCGAGGATGATGACAAGTACCCGAAAGGAGGACGGCACTTGAAGGCCACTCTTACTTACATGGGCGATAGTAGATTTTGCCTCGTTGAGAACGTCCTCAAGAGTCGGAACAGTCTTGACGCCATGCTCAATATCACGTTGTTTGGCCTCAGGTATGATCGTAAAGGAGAGCTGTGCACTAAGGTTCGCCGCACCACTAGATCCTACGCTGTGTCCAAGAATACCCAACTGTTTTCTCATGCAGCATTTTGGTTGTAGCATTGAGTGCACCTCACTCGGTGGTAGTCAGCAGAGCCAGCTTAGAACCAAAAGGCAGGAGTTTAGACTTTTTTTGGTTAAAAAATGACAACATGCATATTATGAACAAAAAAAAATTTAAGGACGTTAATTAAACAAGAATATTTGGCAAACCAGAACCTTATTACAAGGTCCCAATACTCCTTGAAAGGCGCAAGATCAATGCCCTTAGATGGATTGCTCCACAAACGGACTACCAAGGACTAATGTAGACGCAAATGTCGGCATGTCTTCGGACATGACAATAGGTGTTGCAATGGCAAAGGATGAAGCAGACATGTTCTTGGATGTCTTGGTGGTTATGATGGAAGACTTATTGGAGGTGATGGCATGCAGAGAAGGCCGTGTTTAACAAACGATCTTTATCTAAAGAAGATCAAACTGCTGTTTGAGTCCTTAAGGAGAATGGAATGGGTCCCCTACGTCCATATCATTCGAGACGACAAACGAGGCTTTCTAGGTGGGATATGAAGGATGGGGCATCTTTTTTTTTTTTTTTTTTAAGATCGTGGCGCTGCACGTTTTCATTAAGAAGAGAGTTTGGATTACAGGGGAGGAGCCAACATACGGTAATAAGGATTATCCAACGATGAGGATGATGGGCTTGTAAGAAGCCTGATTTCGAATCCTTCATAAGGCACGCATGATTAGTGAAATATGTATTCAAATTTCTTCTGCTAACCTCGATTTAAAAAAACTAAAATGATTTAATAAAAAAAATAAAATAATTAACATGTGGCAGGATAGCCATATGAACCGACAAGCAAGCTCCACTTTGCATCGCTGTTGTGGCAGTTGCATCTCTAGCGGCCAGGCAGCAAGGATCAAAGAAAATGTTTTATTTATTTTTTATATATATATTTCAGGATGGATTTTTCAAATCTAATCTAAGCTTATAAAATGCCAGTTGAAATAGCGGTAGCGCAAAGCCGCCACTACAAGACAAAGACCATACCACCATGCCATGCCAATTGATGGTAGACCGCTATTTAATTTGATGGTAGGGTTTCCCTACTCCCGGTGGTACTAAACGGACAATGGTAGTAACCTTACCACTGCTCTAGTTGGCGATGAGGCCTAGCCGCTATTTTATTTGGTAATATGATTTTTTAGAACTATAATCTTTTATCGGTTAAAGTTGAATTAAATACTTTTGGCACATGAACAAAATTTAAAAATGAAGACACCATGTGATCAGGCACATGTCAGGTTGGTTCTTGGCAAATTGATGCAATTGGGATGCATGCTCCTTTGACCCTAGACACCTCCCCATAATTTGTCCATTTATCCTTGAAAATGTAGACCCTAAAAAGGTAGTCACCTTGCACGCATTTGATATCATAAACCGTAGGAAACTCTTGATTACATAAAACTGATGGTGGTAAAACTTAGGGTCTAGCTAAATGTATCAAACAACCACTTGTAGATGGTGGTAAATTTTCTTTATTTGGCTCGTGGAACCCCTCATATGTGACTTAAACCCTCCTAGCGTCTCGAAGCCCCGGAAAGGCTAGCTTCTAGATGGATCAAAAAAAGCAATGTTGATGCCGCTTTCTATGACAGGGATCCGTCGGCCTCTAGAGTAAGCCTTAGAGAGGGTGTGTGGAGGCAGGGCCAAATGGTATGAACTCGCCCTCAATGCTCTTGCTATTAAAGCAATGGGCTGCAATTTGTGTGGGGGAGTGGGGCATGCAACGCCTACAACTAGAAATGAACTGTCGTCCTAGTTAATCTATGGGGGAAAGTGTTCAATCAAAAGTCGAGATTGATCCCCTTCGAGACAAATGGAGGACCTTAGTTGGAGCTTTGAATTGAAGGCTTGTAAAATGTAATAGGCTAGCTCATGTATGTGTATGTGTATGTCTATTTTCTGCGATTCTTAGGTGAAGGAGTGGCTTATAACCCCGCCTGTATTATTAAGGAAATTGCAAGCTTTGATTGTAATCTTGCTCAAGATTAATGAGGCTCGACCTTCTTAAAAAACATGCCCATAAAAATTCAAATCAAATTATTTAGACATGCCTGCCCATTGTACATGAAACATTACTGCTATTATTTATGTATATGTATCATAGGTACGCTGTCGGTCCGGCACAACTAAACTCTACATGTATAAAAGCTAAAACAATAGCGAAAAATTAACTACATTAAATTCAAATATGACAAAAAATGGTATATATAACCTAAAGTAGTAATGAAAGCATAGTTAAAAAATAGAAATTATTTATTTATTATCTAAATTTACAACCTATGCATCTAAAACCGGTAAACCCTAAACCACGTTAAGTTCAGAAAAGAAACTACATGGAAAACTAATGCATACGCTAAACTACTCGAAAGTACTTATAGAAAAAAAAAAATACAAAACCCTAATTGTGAAAAGCATTACCCTTCTAACAAGGTACTAACTCCATTCTAAATTATAGTTCGTTTGATTTTTTTAATCCTAACTTTGACCACTTATCTTATTTAAAAAATTATGCAAAATTTTATATGTTTTGTTATGGTTTGCTTTACTTAATAAAAGTTCTTCAAGAATGATTTAAATTTAACTATGTTTATACAAGTTTTTTAATACGACAAGCAGTTAAAGTTAAAGTTAAAAATTAAATAAATTATAATTTAAGACGGAGAGAGTATATATAAAGGAACTGACTATGTGATTATATTTAAAAAAGAAAACAAAAAAAAATCAAGAAAATGAACCCTAAAACCCCAGACCCGGCCCACCCGAACACGGCGACGAAGCCCGCAACGAACACCGCTAGCCATGTGGCGCCGCGCCTCCTACCACCTCCTCCGCGCCGCCGCCGCCGCCGCCGCCCCCCCACCCGCAGCCTCCCGCCTGCACGGCCGCCGTTACCCTCGTCCCAAGGGTGTCCTCCGCATGCTCGTCCTACGCCACAGCGAACGCGGCCGCGGCCACGGCGGCAGTGTCGGCGCCCGCTGTGAGAGCGCCGCGGACGGTGGGAACCCTGCTGCGGCTCAACGATCTGCGTGACAACCCTGGTGCGCGGAAGCAGAAGACGCGCAAGGGACGCGGAATCGGCTCCGGCAAGGGCAAGACGGCAGGCCGCGGCCACAAGGGGCAGAAAGCGCGCGGCACCGCTAGGTTCGGCTTCGAGGGCGGTCAGACCCCACCCGCCGCCGCCTGCCCCGCCGTGGATTCAAGAACCCATTCTCACTTACATTTCAGGTCCGTCCCATTCCTGCAGTATCTCCTGCTCAATTATCACCTTTCATTTCCCCTATCCTCGCATCAGGTGTTCGGCCCATGTTGCTTCCTCATTTTGGCGATTCTTGTCTTCTTGATGACATATGGGCATTCCATTCCTTGTTCAAAATGCTACTGACTATGATAAAAAAAAAGGATGCTTGATTGAAAATGCTGCATAGTTATGTGGTACGAAGGCTGGCTTGCACATGAGCTGGTCAATGTCGACCCTGGGCTGGCATATTTCATCTCTTATCTTATATGCTCACCGAATGAAGATTTTGTTAGCTTCCTAGATGTTGTTATTAACAATATATAGTTATATACGAGAAATAGCAAAGCCTTTTAATCCCAAGCAAGTTGGATAGGCTGAACTTCACCTATTATCGGTCAATTTCTAGATCCTTTTTATTTGAACTATTTGTGATTAATAAAGGTCTCAAAAGTAGCATTTATGGACTGTTTAATACGCACCATGGAAAAAAAGGGGCTTTCTCAGTGCTGATTTGCTGAAAGGTACTCTAAAGGTGGGGGTTCGGGCAAGGGATTTGAGGCTGTCTTAACCTTGCTTATTTTGCATGGAGGCTGATTTGAACCTAGGACCTCTAGAATAGAAAAATGGAGAGACTCAACCACTGCCCCAGGCCTGTGCACTGTGAAATATCCATAGAATTGTGGTTTGGTTTATCTTGGTTCATGTAGATGTCATTTACATAATTTCTTAGGATAGTGCTACCTGACCTGCTATGGGAATTATTATTCCTAAAGAAAGCAGAATGAGCTTAAAAAGAAGAAACATGGCAACAGAAGGTTAGAGTTTCATGATTTCATCTATATGGTCAGGCCTGCTGCAATGGTGTTTCTGTAGCACAATCCTGTCATAAATGGCCTTGCAGAGATGTAGGTGGATGAAAAAAATCAACGAAACTTAAACATGCTGTAACTTGCTCTTCGTCCTTAGTTGGTTTCAGATTTGACAGACAATATGACTGAATAAGCATGTTATTGCAGAGCCCTAGTTTTGAGATTAATGCCGCAGACATAATTATTTGCATTAATGGATTTACTTGCCGTTGTTTATGTGAACTGTTTGGGCAGTTGGACTAATAGATTGGGTGCTGTAGGTTTCTTGAGGTAGAGTATGCTTTCTTGTCACATTGGTGAACCCACGCACAAAAAAAGAAGAGAGAAGATGATGTAATAAGTACTCAAGGAGCATGATTGCATCTCTATGCTTCTATTCAATATAGCCATTTTGATCCACAGTTTTCTTTAGACTTGGGCTGCATTTGGATACATGGTGGGTATAGAATTACTAAATAAGAAGGGATAAATTAGTGGAGATGAAAAAAAAAACAATTTTTTTAAGCCCTATCTTATCGGTTGGATAAATCTGGTGAGCTTAAGGATTATTACTGCATTGGTCAAGATTTCCCTTCATCATATCATAGGTTTTGATGGAGAATGAAGATATATGCATTTTGGAGGATTTATATTGATAACAAAGTTGATTGTATTGAAGCTAAGAGGTCACATATATAAGTTAAAATCATTGACAAAATGTACAGAACTACAAATGCCATGGGAACTGACATTATACACTAGTGCACTACTATCCTTGGCATTCATAAGCCCTCCGAGAAGCAAACGAAAAGGACCAAGGAGTTTTTAAAAAGCATAATGCTTAGGTCATGGGATTATCGTCACGCGCTTTGCAACTATTGAAATATAAGACAATGAGCAAAGTAGCAAACAATTTTCTTCCATGCCACACACTAAAAGGCGATACTGCCTTCAGGAACTGTTTTAGCTGTATATGATGTATTGAGCAAATTGTGAATATTACTGATCCATCCTAATTCATGACTTGAACCTCTTCAAAGTTTGAATTGTTTTCTGCTATAGCTGTTATGACAATATTTGATGTTATTGTTTCTTTCTGATCAGCCCTGTGGACTGGGAAAATCGCAAAGCTCATCAATGCTGGGAAAATTGATTCCTCTGAATTGATTACCATGAAGACACTAAAGGTACTTAGAATTATTTCTTGAACATGCTATGCTTCTTTTGTTTAATGACATCGAAATCTGTATTCCACTTTGGCAGGAAACAGGTGCCATTGGGAAGCAAATAAAGGATGGAATTCGTTTAATGGGCCGTGGAGCAGAAGAAATCAAATGGCCTATCCACCTTGAGGTAAACATGATCTCCATTAAAAGAAGTATTTCTACTGAAAAGTTGGAATACTCATTTTGGTCCCTCAACTATCGCCTGTTTCAAAATGGTCATTTTAGTCCACAAAATTTTCTATTGGGCTCAGTTTCATCTTAAAAACTATCAAATTGACCATTTTCTTTTTAGGCACAATTTCATCCATGACCTATCAAACTACATTTTAGCCCTTAAACTTTTCTTTTTTCGCCTAAGTTCGTCCGTTGTCCTACGTGGAACGCTGCGTTGTCGCACACTACCCACGATTTGAGATGGATAGTCATGGTTAGGTACCACTGTTTGTGGCGTCGTCCTAGGTATTGAATTAAATAGCTCACTTTCGCCATTTATATCCATAGTTTTAACATAGATATAAATATAGTTCAGAAACATTATTTTTATCCACTAAGGCCTTGTTCGCTTCCGTGGGATTAAACCCCAGGAATAATTCCTGGCCGGATTCGTTACTTTAATTTGCGTAACAACCGGAATAATTTTGGCCAGGAATGGCCCGTTCTGGAGAAAGCGAACAGGACCTAAAGAGTTTTTAAACCATTCGAATATTATTTTTCTATCTCCAATCATCGGTGCTGCTGGAGCTGTCTAGGCTGTGCGACGTTCCACGTAGGATGAGGGAAGAAGTTGAGCTGAAAAGAGAAGTTTGAGGATTGAAATGAGCTTTGATAGTTCACAGATGAAATTGAGCCCAAAATGCAAAATTTTTGAGGACTCAAACGGTCACTTTGATAACTCTGCGATGAAACTGAGCCTAAAAGTAGATTTTGAGGACTGAAATGGCTATTTTGAAAGTTCAGGGATAAAACTGAACCTCGGACAATAGTTGAGGGACCAAAATGACTATTTCTCCTACTAAAAATAAGTGTCAAATTTAAGGCCCTGTTTGGAGATGAAATATTTTTTGGAGTATGGGATAAATCCTATTTTGCATAATAATACTTCGGTTTTCAAAAGCTGCTGAGTGTTTGGATGCAACAATCCTTGTAGTTTTCTAAAACCATGGTTTTGTCAAAATCTTAGTCTTTTTGGAGTTTTAGAAACTTCAGTCTTGATCTTTTTTTTTTTTTTTTTTTTTTTCTAAAACCATGGTTTTGTATGTCTTTGGGGTATAAAACCACAGTTTCATGATGCCACAGTTTTCTAGAACTACATTTCTTATTTCCTTTCAATACATTATATCAGGTTGATATGCTTGTCTTCAAGGTTGAAAAAAAACGAAGTTCTGGCTCTTACCTAGAAAAATTATGTTCTGGTTCTTGGTTCATGTGATGACTGAAGCTTGAAACATGCAATTGGACATCTACTGAAAAAAAAATTTGTTTTGTGTTAGACTTGTATCTCCACAATTCCGCATGATCTATGTGCGTGTCCATAACCTGTAATCATGCTGAGTACAGAACTAAAGATAATAGTGTGTTTTTTCCCCTGAAGGTGATTAGGGAGTTCAATTTCCTTTTTAATCCATATGCGGCAGCACAAACTTAATTCATGGACATGAACATTAGATTACTGATTGGTCTCTTGGCAGAGATGATTGGGTAGTTTAGCTTGTAAATATGTTATCTTACTATCATTATCATTTGGTATGAGCCCAGCTATCAGCTAATACTAAATATTCTTGAATAGGAAAGGCAACTGAAAAGGCAAAATGATGATTTTTCTCAGTTGTTTTCTGATACCATTTGTGGTTGTTGTCATTATTTGGCACATTGAGAAATCAATTCTTAAACAGTAGATGTACTGAATGTTGCAGGTGTCAAGGGCAACTGCAAGGGCCAAAAACTGCCGTGGAAGCAGCTGGTGGGACAGTAAGGCTGGTGTATTACAACAAACTTGGATTCCGGGCGCTCCTGAAACCTGAGTGGTTCGAGAAGAAGGGCCGCCTGTTACCAAAAGCAGCAAGGCCTCCGCCCAAGCAGCGAGATAAGGTCGATAGCATTGGCCGCCTGCCCGCACCAACAAAGCCACTCCCCTTCACGCCAGAGGAGCTGGAGTTTGCAGCCAAGCGTGAGGCCGCCCGTGTGACCGCATAAGATGGGAGCACGTTGGCAGCACCTTTTTTCTGTTCTACACAAGAAAGAAAGCATGCCCCACTGGGTGTGTATCACATTAGCTTTAGCAGGACATGGACATGTATAAGAGTGGACTGTTATTTCTTTCTTTTTTCCTGCAAAGGAATGGACTGTTATAAATTGAAGATCCATTCCTTGGAATGAGACGTGGCTCTAGTTTCTGAATTGACCTTGGGGTTTGGATTGACGAATGCCGTTTTTCTGAATAGGCTCATGTATGGTGTTATTTTACTTGCCACCTTTTGATCCGGATTGACAATTTTGAGCAATGCCGTTTTTCTGAAATATAAGCTCATGTATGTTGTTGTTGCCTTACTGCACACCTTTTTTTTTTTATCTTTATTTACCATGGGACGAGCAACAAGTGGACACGCCCCATGGGCCAAGATTTGGGACGAGCAAGAACGAATAAAAGTGGCGGGCCTGCTAAACCATGAATCACTAAACAGTTGAACAAAAGGCATGGCTTTTTTATTATGTTTCATTTTTTTTGTTTATTCATCTGTAGTGGTACCGTACGTGCTGCTGATCGCAAATATACATGGGTCTGACCATGCCATCTATGACTGGCAGTAGTCATGAATTGGCAGCTTACCGACTTATAAAACACTATTTGACCAAGTATGCGTCCTTTTCACGAGCCGTGTCGTCTAAATATTATACTGCAGCATACTAGTAGGAAAGCATTCGATCTGTTAGGTGTATCGGTGTATGCGGTGAACACATGCAGATGCAGCGCTGTTGATTTATTACCTCGGACTGACACTAAAGAGGCAATCACCGGCTTGAACCTGGCAGACTAGGATTAGCTGCAGCATGTGCTTTAGACGAACTGCTGACAAGCATTAATGAAACTTCTTGATTAAATAAAAAGCATAAATAGTCAATGATGCATACGAGTGCCATTCTACTACTCCCGTTTGGAAGGGCAGCCTGAATACAAATTCTGCTGCAAAGCCGAAGCCAATGAACAGTACTAGAGAGCAGAGATTTGCATGCATCGCTGGCGAGAGGAGGCAGCTAAAGTGTGGTTACAAAAGAAGCTATTACTATGCGCCAGACGCTGTTCATGGGGCTTGCTGTTGGCATTTGCATATGTCTATGTTTCACCGGATTTATCCTGCTGTTTTGTTTTGATCTGCTTTTGTTGCATACGAACTTGGGATGATCACTGTAGCACTACTGAGTTTAGCCATGCCTGCTTTCAGTTAATTAAGACAGTTTAAATGTCAGAAAAAAAACATAAGCACTACCGTGTTTCTTCGACTATTTCCCGTTTCAGTGCCAATTTTCTCACTTCTGCCTTCTGTCAAGGAGTCCATGTACACTATCGAGATTACTGCTCTGCCAGACCAGAACACTAGCTACGAGATGGTTTCTTCAATCACTCAATCAAAGAAAAACATCTGCAAAAGTGGACACCCTGTCTGAAAACTAATGCCAGGCCACCGAGTTATCTGAATGATTAACGGCACCTCTTCTACGGGATGGTATAGAGAATGGTGCCAGAGTGATCTGGTAGATCTTATCGGAGTAGTGCTGGAGACTGCACTGTAGATGCCTGCCATGACAGGTTACGCGGCTTCTCAGTTGACCGGCACTAGATCACCCTCGTTAAGCATGCGTCCAAACTTCTTGGTAGCAAAGCATTCAGTTTTTTTAGTGTAACCATTCTGTTCACGGTGGCATAAATAAACCATGTAAAATCATCATGCGTAGGTAGATAGAGATCCGAACAAGACCAGATTACTGCATGTTAGCTGCCGAATAGTAATAACAAAACCGGCCGACAACGTTGTGCAGACAAGTATGGAGTAACACTTATGTTAGCATATGAACACATGGGGGGGGTGGCGGCGTTCAATTTATTACAATTAGCTAGCATTTGCAGGTTTAATTATTTACGCTAGCTCTGACCAAATCGTTGGGCCGCAGTGTGCAGTCTCTATCCTTTTGTTAGTTCCCAAAATCCATCCACTCAAAGTGTGGCACAAACTTACCGGATCATCTTTATGA
Organism: Chrysopogon serrulatus; assembly: GCA_015844335.1. Classification (NCBI taxonomy): domain Eukaryota; kingdom Viridiplantae; phylum Streptophyta; class Magnoliopsida; order Poales; family Poaceae; genus Chrysopogon; species Chrysopogon serrulatus. Next base: position 6,031 of record JADLZL010001789.1, on the reverse strand, counting down.
GTAGGCACAAGCAGTTTGTTTAGTTTAAGAATATTCCTAGCAAAAGAAGTAGAGAGAGTTCCTTTGTCAGGGAAAGAAAACAAGATCAGTGCTGCCTTAACAATTCTGAATGTCTGCTTGCAGTTAAATATAGTGCAATGTTCTGCCTAATACTTCCAAATTTAGTTTTTTATTTACTCAGTTGTTTGTCGTTTGGTGAGCTAATTCATTACATGTTTTTCCCCAGTTTGCTTGCTCATCTCTCACAGTGATCATGCATGTCACTGCCAAAGCTGAATGCACTCCTTCCAACCAAATATGGTATTGCTAAAAGTTAGAGTTTCCTGCTACAAATGCCATGACCATGAAGCAAGGAATTTAAATGCAGTAGGAAACTGCCGCCGCGCATATAGTTGGTACTACATTTGGTGAGGGTGACATATTAACATCTGACGAAGAATTTCTGTCCTGTCCTCCACACAATAGACGCATCGAGTTCCCTGTTTCAGTAACATCCTTCTATTCAATGTAGGCAGTAGGCTGTAGTAAGTGATTTTTTTGCTGCTCTCCCAGGCACCAGCAAGAGATGGCTCGAGCTAGGAGGTACTAGCATGCATGATGGTTTCTCCAATCAGATAACGAAAACAACAACAGATTAACCTACTGATTGCACAGCTCAATTAAATTAATCTCCAGCTAACGCTATCATGCTAGCATGATACGGAGTACACGCCTACCACTCTAGCTACTAGCAGTAGTGCATCTTTTAGTATAGCTAGGTAGAGTACTAGGTAGCTCCCCTCTACTACCGACCTGTAAGTGCATGCAACACCACATGCGTCAATGGCGGAACAGTAGGCCGCTGCTACTAATGCACTTGTTTAGGCGCCAAATGGACCACTCCAGCACCATCGACTCCATCTTGTGGCCGTCAAATTTACCGCAATCAAAAACACGTACGCGCAATTCGCAAGCTTTTGTTTCAACCACATCGTGCTCTCCAATGGCGGTCCATGGCCACTGTCCCCCTAGAGCTCGCAATCGATCGGGTTAATCCACTTCCTAGTAAATATATAAAAATGGCACTAGTATATATGTATATGTATAAAAAGCGCCACCTAGTGATCGAGTAACTTTAATTTGCCGAGATAGATAGTGGTGGCGCTATCAAGATTGCTCACACATCCGTGCAGCACTCGCTCGCATCAGCATCAGCAGTAGCAGCAGCAGCAGCAATCTATGACCACGACCACGAGTGCACGCATGGAGCTCGGCCAATCACGCCGGCCGCGAGCTGATCGAGGTCCATGTCCAGCCATCGACTTGTCGTAGATCGGCAGGTTCTTTCCTTTGATCGATCAATTCAACGAAGCAGCAATAATACAGTGCCTGGCGTCGCGTCGGCCTGAAGAAGGAGGATCTGGGTCCAACTCGTCCGATCCGATCCGATGCGTGCATGCCTCGAAAGTGATCGGGGCCGGCAAACAACACGCGTAGGGGTGCGAGTAGGCAGCTACACATGAACATCAAGAAACGTGACGCACCGGCAACGGCTCCGGCGGCAGGCAGCGACATACACAGCATGCACGCACGCGCGCGCCGCCGGCCGGCCGGCCGGGAGGGATGGTATACGTACGTAGCACCGCCACCTAGCCGAAACGATGAAACAGGCACCAGTGACTGATGCATGGCCATGGCTTGAATATTAATTCCTAGCGATCGATAGAGTTCGGCGACTCCAAAATCCAAATGGGACTAGTCATCTATCGTCTCATCGTCGCCCCGTCGCCGGCCGGCCCTTTACTTCTTCTTTTGGCAATCTTTCTCGTCGTGGCCGTGCATGGCCACGCCCGTGCACCAGCGCGCGCACGCTCGCACCACATTGCGCTGGAAAAGCCAGGCCGGGGCCGGCCACGGCCGCGGTCCGTGGCCACCGGTGGCGCGCGCGGTCGGTCGCCGCCATTAGAAAAACCAGGACGCCCTTCGGCGCGCATGGCCACGAGCAGCCACATAACGAGCCCCTCTGTCTGTCTGATGAGGCCTCCACTACCACCACTGCCCACTTCCACCACCGCCCCTCCTCTTCCTCCTCCTGTTCCCGCGCACGGCGGCGCCCGTGAATGCTCGCGCCACCTATAAATCCGCGCGCTCGCACTCGCCACCGTCTCCAACCCAACCACTGCAGCCGACTGCCCCTCCTCACCTCACCTCCAGCAGCAGCAGTCTAGCTAGCTACCTAGCTCTAGCTCGTCTGCTATAGCTTGCTAGATCCCCGCGACAGCGACCGCGCACACTCGCTGCCCTGTCTAGGCCCCGCGTGTATATAAGCACGCCTAGCAACCCAAGCAAGATTCACCATTCCGGCCGCTCACTGCCTGCAAATCTGCAATTGCAATCTCACTCTCATTTCTCACCTAGCTGCCAAAGATCCAGAGTTTTTCTCCTCAGCTGCACAATTCGATCGGCTCCGGCAATGGAGTTCACCGCCAGGACCGCCATTGCTCTGCTTCTCTCGCTCGCCGTCTCCTCGAGCTTCCTCTGCGGCGGCGTGCAGGGCGGCCGCCACCACCACCACGCCAAGCACACGAGGCACAACTCCGCGCGCCCGCCGTCGTCCGCCCGCGCTCCGGGCCCGGCGAGCGCGAGGCGGCACGCGCCCTCCGTACCCCGCGCCCCATCTCTCCCCGGCCCCGCCGCCGTCGTCGGGGTCCGGGCGACGGCGGCTACCCGACGCCTGGCGGCGCCCCAGCACCGGCCCCCGCGGCGGGCGGCTCCGTGTACGATGTCGTCAAGGACTTCGGCGCCGTCGGGGACGGCGTGACGGACGACACGGACGCCATCAAGACGGCGTGGGACACGGCGTGCCAGGACGACGGGGACAGCGTCGTGCGCGCCGCCGCCGGGTACTCGTTCCTCGTGCACACCACCGTCTTCACCGGCCCGTGCCAGGGCAGCGTCACGATTCAGGTTGGTAGCCCGCCGCGCCGCGCCGCGCCGCCGTGCGGAGAAATTAAAAATGCCGACTTGATGATGATCTTGACTTGGAGCTATGTATGTACGGCATCATTATATTCAGACTCGCTGATCCCAATGGCGTTCGTTCTGCTTTCGTGCAGCTCGACGGGACGATCGTGGCGCCGAGCGACCCCGACAAGTGGCCGGCGAGCAGCAAGCGCAACTGGCTGCTGTTCTACCAGGCGCACGGCATGTCGCTGCAGGGCGCCGGGCTCATCGACGGCAAGGGCCAGAAGTGGTGGGAGCTCCCCTGCAAGTCTCAAAAAAGGCCATGGCGGATCGAGCGGCCACGGTGCATCCTGTGACAGCCCGGTGGTGAGTGGCCTAACTAACGGCTTTAACCGCATTATAACCGCCACTTACATTGGACCTGTCGTCAGTCAATGCAAGTACTACTAGATACTCCGATAATGGAATCACTGACGTTGATCTCTCGTCAGGCGCTGAGGTTTTTCCAGACCAACAACGCGACGGTGCGAGGCCTCAAGGTGCAGAACAGCCCGGAGTTCCACATCCGGTTCGACAACTGCCGCGGCGTGGTGGCCAGTGGGCTCTCCATCAGCTCGCCGGCGCTGAGCCCCAACACGGACGGCATCCACGTGGAGAACTCCCAGGACGTGCTCATCACCAACGCCGCCGTCTCCAACGGCGACGACTGCGTGTCCATCGGCGCCGGCACCCTGAACCTGCACGTGGAGAACGTCACCTGCGGGCCCGGCGGCCACGGCATCAGCATCGGGAGCCTGGGCAAGCAGGGGTCGCGGGCGTGCGTGGCCAACGTCACCGTGCGCAACGCCGTGATCCGCCGCTCGGACAACGGCGTCCGGATCAAGACGTGGCAGGGCGGCTCCGGCGCCGTCTCCGCCGTGTCCTTCGAGAACGTGCGCATGGACGCCGTGCGCAACCCCATCATCATCGACCAGTACTACTGCCTCTCCAAGAGCTGCGAGAACGCCACCTCGGCGGTCTTCGTCAACGGCGTCTCCTACGCCGGCATCCGGGGCACCTACGACGCGCGCACGCCGCCCATCCACTTCGGCTGCAGCGACGCCGTGCCGTGCACCAACATCACGCTCGCCGACGTCGAGCTGCTCCCGGCGTCCGGGGAGACCATCGACGAGCCCTTCTGCTGGAACGTGTACGGCAGCGCCGCCACGCCCACGGTGCCGCCGGTGCCGTGCCTCATGGAAGGCGTGCCCAGGAACATCGACGATAACAGCAGCCTCAAATGCTACTAGATGGCAGCTAGCTAGCTAGCTAGCTGTGGTCGATGGACGAAGAAGGAAGAAGGCAAACGTACGTACGAACAGAGAAAAGTAATTAAGATTAGTGCAGATAAAAGGAGTTTAACGCGTGGTTACGACTTATGTATATATAGATGAAAAAGAAGAAAAATGTAATAGTACTAGTAGCAACAAGTGATTGTGTGTGAGAGTTATACATATAGTATTACCAGGAATATACAGAATGTACGTAGAAAGTGTTGCTGCCACCATGCAATGCACATATATACTATACAATATATAGGCACCTGCCTCATATATGCCTGTTTCACCTTGGTTTCACCTGAAACACCATCTTAGCTTGAAATAGTGTTTTTATTTTCCCTGCTCACAGCTCACTGGCCTTATATTACCTCCAAGTGCTTAGCAACAAGAAACATATCCATTTTGCCTCCAATGCATGCATGGCATCGCTGACGTCTTGATACATAATGCAGATTAAAGGACACAAGTTATTCTGCTGACTTCATGTATTTCTATACTTAGATTAGAAACATGAGTTCCATTTTTGTGTGTGCTCCGATCCAAGCAACTCCACCACATTATGTGGTGAAGCAGGTGGAAATATATACTAGTATATATATGGATAATTGGGTATCAAATTGTGGCAACCAACAAGTCCAGAGGTAATGGATACTACGTACATGATGATGATGAATTGATGAGCTCAAAGTTGAATCCAAAGATGCGCATGTACGATAAAGCTGCCATTGAATGTGAGGCTGAAAAACAAACACAAAGTGTAAAGACCACTCTCTCTCTCTCTCTCTCTCTCTCTCTCTCTCTCTCTCTCTCTCTCTCTCTGCTGCATACCCTGTTACAACGCATGCCACATTGCACTACACAACTTTCTGTCCTAATGATGCCGTACGCAACTAAGTCTCAGCAACGCACGACGGGATCGGAGAAGAATAATCGTGTCCCGACCCTCGACAGCTTCAAACGGTGGCGCAATTATTAACAATATAATAATAATATATATACAGTGTGCAAGCAGCGAATAAACTGTTAGCGAAGCAGAGCCTTGTTTTTACTAGTAGCAGATAGGAAGAATGAAGGAGCAGCAAACGTAGTACTAAAAGGTGTGTGGACGACTCCATAATGCATATCATCGTGGAGATGGGCCAAGAAAACCATTTTGCAAGCCGCACCTAACCAACCACGTACGAAATATATACCCTTCCCAACCAGCACGTACATGCGGCATGAACCGCTGTTTTCAGCAGCAAAAAAGTTACAGAACAAAAGTGTAAAAGGCGTCAGTGTTCTTGTGGGCGCTTGCATGCATGGGCAGAGAGACAGACAGAGATTATAGTACACTACATACGTGCATAATAAATAATTAATTGCAATATAGTTGAATTGAACAAATAATAAGAAGACCCTAGATGAGCACGATCGAGCTAGGAGAGAAACAGCACGGAGGCACGATTGGCTTTATATATAATTGGCTGGGATTCAGTTCGGGCCTGTTGGTAACCCTAGAGAAGTATAGGGGCGTATGTATAATAAGACCCCCTAGATCAGCACGATCCATCGAGCAGTCTCCGTCCAATGCAATTAGGTAGCGGAAAAGAGAGCCGGTCTGATCAAGTACGTACGTACGTACGTGGAACGCTGGAGACGACTAAGAGTTGGCCACGGAACAGTAGAGCCGCCAGTATGTACCAGAGAGATAAGGTTCGGCAACGTATACAGCAGTACTTACCACTCGGCAGTCCGCAGCCATGCCACCGGTGCGTGTTACACGGTAG